>CM055661.1:6950742-7550742 GCA_029378335.1 Agrilus mali
TTAAAAGCATTTTTTTTCTGTAATTTTTTAATGAGCCATGATGAGATAATGGTAAATTAATTGGTTGGTATGTGATATTGAAAATCCCCCATATATACGGAATTAATTGCTTTAGTATAAAAATCATATATCAATAATTCGATAAATTATTCAGGTATATAAAGGCTAAACTAAAAAGTGTTTATTTCAATAAGTACCAGGGTAACTTTTAAAATTCTTTAGATAATAATTGTATAATTAAATATTTTTTTAAATAATTTGTCCAAAATTAATTCGAAAATACCACACACATTTTGATAGGTTACTAAATTTTTATTTATTTACAAAGTACAAGTAAAGTGTTTAAATCTTCATATTTTATATTTTTATCAAACGTACAACCAACATTCTGAACAATCTGACTTGTAGCCAAAATACGACTCACACGTTCTCTTATCGATTTTTCTTTGATCTGTTGTAATATAAATCCCCTTGCAGCATTAGTAGCTTCGATTTTATCAACTTTTGGAACCAATGTCTCTTCCACTTCACCTTCTTTGGTACATACCAGCAATGATTTTAATCTGTCTTATTAAAAATATATTTTTTAATTGAAAAAATTACATTGGTAACAGTTGTTTGGTTAGTTTCGTTCAGGAGATTCTTTATAATACCTATAAAGCAATTTTATTGTTTCCTCTAAGTGAAATTTAATCGTTGTATTGTGGTTAGATCTGCCTTTTATTTGAGTATACATAATTACAAAGAAAATAAGAAACAAGTGTCAATAGGTATTTTATTTACAGTTAAGGGGACTTTAATAATAAAAATTATTTTAATTAATCATGTCTTGGTTCACTTGATGAAAATCAATGTTTAATTTTCACTAATTTATTGTAACTTAACAATTGTTTCGGTACACTGTAGTTTCATCAGAAGTAAATAATTACTTACGGTGTAGCGAAACAATTGTTAAGTTGTTGAAATTGAAGTTTCGCTGATCACTTGGTGAAACATGATGAATAATTAATAAAATAAAACACACGGTATATTTCACAAATGTATTAGAATATCTCTGACATATGTTTCGGTTTTAACTCTTTGAAAATGGTGTTAAAACCGAAACATATGTCAGAGATATTCTAATACATTTGTGAAATATACCGTGTGTTTTATTTTATTAATTGTTAAGTTAAAATAAATTAGTGAAAATTAAACATGTGTTTTCCTTTACAAATAAAAATTATTGTTTGTTTATTTAATAAATTTGTTAAATTTTTTATAGTATTAAAACCAAAAATCACTAAAAGATATTAATTATCCACATTTTAATATAATTCATTAGTGGTTCAATCTACATTTCTATTGAGCTCATTAGTTTTTACCGTGACTGACGTCACAATAGTACGTAGTCGTTTTAAAAGTAACTTCACTGATAAATTTGTCTGGGCACAACGGAAATGATGTTCTATAATAGTGGACAGGCCCATGACGTCATGCCGGTAATGTAGTTTGTTACGCGAAAAGGTAATTAAAAATCATTTTAATTTAGTAACTTTAACTTTCAAAAAAGTATTTTCATTATTTTACGCGTTTACTTTGAGTTTTAAATCGTGAACGTAAAATTTGCATTGTTTTGCATACAATTAAAATGTTTATAAGCAGTTTTTAATAATTTGCCAGAAATTAATCTAAATTACCTATTTAGTAAGTTCATTTTCTAATAATAACCAACACAATCAAAACCACATAATAACACTTACACACAGTTGTAGTAGAAATTAAATTTTGGAGTATTGTGGGTTGCTGAACTAATTTCCCATAAAACACAACAATTTCATCGATCTATGTCATTGGTATTAATTTAAAGGACTTTATGAGTCGAAGTTACACGATTAATAACGACAATACACGGTTTTCGGTTCATTTAGAGGCATTGTGTTAAATCAAATTGTTCGGGGTGATATAGTGCCGGCAATTAATTAATTAATTAAAAAATTAACGCATTATAAGTGATTAACAGTATTTATATTTGTGAAAAGAAACTATCTTGTGATATGGTGTGTACTAAAGGACTTGGAAGGACTTTAGGATCAGAATTAAGCAGAGTTAAGGTAGGAAGTTGTATCTCAATTTTGCGAAGGTTGTTTATGATTTTTCAGCCAGTTTAGGTTGTTTATTGTCCACCATTTTATACAATGTTATAATTTAAAAATATTTTTGAAACTTTATGGAATAATCAACGAAAGTTACTGGTAGTATCAGTGAATTAGGCTAAAATCGAAATTAGATCTGATTAGATACAAAAGCTTCTCTTTTTTTCCTTATTTTCTTTTATTTATTTTTTTATATATTGAAAACACGTAGGTATGTGATATTGAAAATCCCCCAAAGATTAATAATTCGATAAATTATTCAGGTATATAAAGGCTAAACTAAAGTGTTTATTTCAATAAGTAGGCACCAGGGTAACTATTAAAATTCTTTAGATGATAACTGCATGATTAAATATTTCTTTAAATAAATTTGTCCAAAATTAATTCAAAAATACCACACACATTTTGGTAGGCAACTAAATTTTTATTTATTTATAAAGTACCTACAAGTAAAGTGTTTAAATCTTCATATTTTATATTTTTATCAAACGTGCAACCAACATTCTGAACAATCTGACTTGCAGCCCAAATACCACAATTCACACATTCCTTTATCGATTTTCCTTTGATGTATTGTGCTATAAATCCTCCTGCAAAAGCATCTCCTGCAGCATTAGTATCTTCGATTTTATCAACTTTTGGAACCAGTTTTTCTTCCACTTCACCTTCTTTGGTACATACCAGCACTGATTCTGATCCTCTGGTGACAACAACAATTCTTTTACCTTTCTTATCAGAAGGCAACTTTTGAATTGCAATAATCGCATTGGTAACAGTTGGTTTGTTAGTTTTATTTAGCAGATTTTTGTATAAAGCTATTATTTCCTACAAAGGAATTTGTTCCAATTCTCATTTGACCCCCTTCTTATGAAATATTATTTAAAATAATAAATTGAATAATTTACCTCTTCATTGCAGATAACAATATCTGTTAATTTTAATAATTCGTTGAATTCTTCAGGATATTTTTCGGTAACAAATGTGGCTCCAATATTTAGAATAAAAGTTTTATCAAATTTTAAAGCATGTTGGGCTAATGTGAATATAATTTTTTGTGATACTTTAAAAAAGAATCCCTAAAAAATTCAATTTAAATTGAACATAATTGACAAAGCCAGTAAATATTAAAATTAATATACGTATTGATTATAGTCTGTAAAATTTAAATTAAAATTGAACATAGTAGCATTTATTAAGAGTAAATTCGATGGATATCGATTTTATCATCTATTGATAAATTACTCACTGACACGTAGAAAAATTTGGCACAATTCACAGCTGCCCAAACTTTATCCTCGTACAAATCGTTTATATCAAGTATTTTAGAAGCCCCTAAATCTGTACAAAGAGTTCTCTTGTGGTGTGTTACTAAAACTGCACATCTTGTAGTTTGATGATCATTATAACATTTAAAGATAAAGTTTATTTTCTCTTCTTTAAGTGCATTTTCGATAAAAGTTTTATTTTCGTCATTTCCAACAGCTCCAAAAATGGTAACTACATTTGGGACTTTCAATATCCACTAAAGAAGAAAAAATATTAAATTTGTTATTATTTTTTTTCTACTTTACCTTTTTTCTTAAAATATTTTTGTAGGCTAGGTTAATCTTATTTTAACTAATTGTAACATTGTTATTGATGATATTTTGTTATTTTTATGTATATATATATAAAAAAAATAGTACTTTATACTTAAATGAAACAAAAAATAGTCAGAGGGTTGTTTTGCAACTCTTTTTTTGTTTGAATGTTTTTTATTTCATGTAAGTAAGTAACTTTCTATTAATTAAGAGGACGAAATTGAAATTAATATTAATATTTAAATAATTTTACCTGAATTATTCTGGATGTATTAACAGTAGAACCACCAACTGTACATTGAGGTTTAAGATGATTATTTAGTTCTTCAAAAAGTGATTTTTTATCCTCAGAATAGGGACAAGATGAATCAAGTATTAAACCAAATTTGTCCAAGAATGTCATTGATACTTTTGCTGTTATATCCACCATTGGATTTGCTAATATAAAAATTCCATTACCTCTAAAAAAATCAGAAAAATATTTTTTTACAAAGGCCTAGCTTAGCTCAAGGAAGGAAGGGCGAATTTGAAACAAGATAACAGTGAAACTGTTTTGGGGTTTATTTAGAGGAAATTAAAAAAAAAAATATAAAAAAAGAGTTACGTATATATATAATACGAGGATTTTTAGAAAATTGGAATCTTGGTGGAGGGCCCTGGCCCTCCCTGGATACGCCAATGCTTTTATATCTCCCTGTATGTAAAATCGATCAACTTCTACGAACCCTTTAGGTTCATAGTTCATCCATAAATTCAAATTATTGTGGCATATTATGACCTACGACCTTACTGGTCGCCACTGTGTTGTTGGACGATATTTACTCAAACTATTTGACCGCTTTTGTCGATTGTTTTCCTTTCTATTTTATTTGTGATTGTTTCATTACAGATTTAACTAAAAATCAACAAATATTATAACTATTATATTTTAGAAAAATATTCCTCAGGCAGGAAATATATAGGTACATAAGTAAAAGTCATCTACTTATAGACGGAAACACGTTATAGTAGTACAAAAGTTAATTTTTTTACGTGCAACTACATTGTTCGTGCAAAAAAGAATGTTATGTTTATTTATTCAATCAGGAAAATGTTCTCATGAACTAACAATTACTTATTATTACTATATGTACAAGTTTCAGCTTCCTAATTATAATTAATTATGTAAGCTCGCTCGATAACCCCCTTTTTTAAAAAGCGTATCTGTATCTAAAGTATCCATTGCTACACACAATAATAAGGCACATTTCGTGATTTTTATGAATATTAAGCAATCTCTTGTAATATCTTAAAAAAAATTAAACAATGTTCCTTTAATTTTTAGGGTTCCGCACCTCAAAAGGAAAAAGCGGAACCCTTATAGGATCATTTCGTTGTCCGTCTGTCAAGACCCTTTTTCTAAGGAACGCGTGGAGCTATCAAGCTAAAATTTATACCAAATACTCAGGTCTATTGTCCCTTGGAGCTGTAAAAAAGTCAAACTTCCAAGCCAACGCAATCAAAAGATACAGCCGTTTATGCCGCAAATTTTCGAATCAAAACCTACAGGGTACTTCCCGTGAACTCAGAATCTTGAAATTTGGTACGAAGGAACGTCTTATAGCACAGATAAAGGAAAAATTGCGAAAACCGTAAATTTTTAGTTACATCATATAATAAAAATATTTTAAATAATTTTAAAGTTACTACCCCTTTCCTCATGAACGCGTAGAGGTATTAAATTGAAATTCATATCAAATACTCAGGTCTATAATACCTTTAAGCTGTAACAAAATCAAACTTTTATGTCAACGCAATCAAAAGAAACAGCAATTTAAGCCGCATATTTTCAAACTCGCAACTACTCGCAAGGGAATCAAAACCTAAAGGGTACTTCCAGTCGATTTAGAATCTTGAAATTTGGCATGAAGCAATGTTTTATAGCACATATAAAGGAAAAGTTCCGAAAACCTTAAATTTTTAGTTACATCACATATATACAGGTTTGTACGTAACCCTCGGTGCACGAGTTCGACTCGCACTTGGCCGGTATTTTTTTATTTTAAAATTCCTTCCAAATTATGCAACACTCCTAAAATAAAAAAAAATAAAAAAGCCCTGGTAATTACAAATGAATAAGGAATTGAACATTTTTTTGTGCCTTTAAAACTCATACATTCTTAATACAGTCAAGCTTCGTTAGCTCGAACGTCGGCAAGTCAAGTTTCTGATAATTCGAACCAAATTAATTGGTAGGCAATGGCATTAACTATGAAAACTGTTTGTAACTTTTATTTAATAGGTAATTCGAACGTAGTATTTGGCGCCAACTTCGGTAAGTCGAATTTTTGAGGGAATCCCCTAATAATGTACGATTTGAACGTCTCTTTTTAATAGTGGTACTATGTAAGCTACTTTAAAAGCTTTGCCTTTTGACTAAAAATTGAGACATCGAGATTTTTACTTAATATTCTTTTACAAATTGGACGGATTTGAACAAAAAATGACCGATACAATTTTGATTTCGCTGATTTTTAATGGTATCTATATCGAAAAAAAAAAAAAGAAATACGTGGGTATGTGTTTGAGGATTTTTCCTTTTTTAAGTATTCTGGGAAATAGAGGTGATCGAAATTTTTAAAATTTGGCGATTTTTGACTTTCAAAAATTCATAACTCCGATTTTATTTGAGCTAGAATCTTATTTCTTTTCGTTTTTTAATTTTAAAGCTAATAAAAAAAATTGTTTCGTTAAAAATTAACAAATTCCTATTGTTATAAACAATTGCCCCTACCTCGTATCGAGTTTTTTTAATATTACCATGGTATTCTACATGAAATTTTCTATTGAAAACATATTTTTGTTTAATGGGGAAATTAAAATTACTATTAGGTATTATAAATAAATGAAAGTCCTAGCTCAAATAAAATCGCAGTTATGAATTTATGAGAGTGAGCCAAAAATCATCAAATTCTCAAAATTTCGATCACCTGTACCTAGATATTTTCCAGAATATGTAAAAAAAAGAAAAGCCTCGATGCCATCGTGATTCGAATTATCGAAGTTCGACTATATTTTTATCTAACATAATTAAGTAAGTAAAAAATTATATATTTTATTATATATATGAATTAGTAGAAGGAATTCAATTCTGAAACTTGGGCTCGTTTGGTTATTGTTTATGCTGCTTCTTTTAAAAATATTTTCAAGTTCGATTTACATCCGGTTATACCGGAAGTCGACACCAACTTTGTTATTTTAAATGGAATGGTATATTTTTTACGCTGAATTTGAATAAAACGTGTCATTCTAAGGTAAGTTTGATAACCAACTTATACACCTGTGATGATCGGTTTCTGAGTTAATTTAATTTATATAAAAAAAATCGCTACCGCAACCCAAATTATAAAAAATTATAACTTCCACAAAATACGACTCAGACTGTTGAAATTTTTACTAGTAATAGCTGAATATTAGTGCTAACGCCTTGACAAAATTGAACTAAATAAATTATACAGAGCGTTCAAAATAAAATTCTAAAATTTAAAAACTTCAAACAAGAATAACTTCGTTTTTTCAAATGGCACCTACCATTTTTTATTTTTTCAATCGACTCCTTTTTTTATCCTCTTTCCATCTATATGGATTCTTCCTATTGTTTTATTTGAAAATTTTCGAGTTATTTTTAATTATTACTTAAAATAGCAAATTTTAATATTCTTCCCATAAAAAGGTGTGCTTTGGAAAAATGACAACTAACGGCAATCAATGCAAAATGTAGCCAAAAATCGCATTTTTGATTAATTTCTGTTACAAAAAATAATCAAAAACGGAAATTTCAATTGAATATGTATTATAAACATTTGTCTCGAACATCTCCCTAACAGAAATTAAGCGATAAAAAAGGTTTTGCTGTGATTTTGCTTTGATTGGCGTTTGTTGTCAATTGCCCAAGGCACACTCTTATTACGCCAAAATTAATGAAATTGTCTATATTTTAAAAATTCAAAAATTTTCAAATAAAACAGTAAGGAGTATCTATATGAATCGAAAGAGTATAAAAAAATTAATCGATTGAAAAAATAAACTATGGTAGGTGCCATTTGAAAAAACGAAGTTATTCGTGTTTGAAGTTGTTAAATTTTAGAATTTTATTTTGAACGCCCTGTATAAATTATTTAGTTCAATTTTGTCAAGGCGTTAGCACTAATATTCAGTTATTACTAGTAAAAATTTCAACAGTCTGAGTCGTATTTTGTGGAAGTTATGATTTTTTATAATTTGGGTTGCGGTAGCGATTTTTTTTCTATAAATTAAATTAACTCAGAAACCGATCATCACAGAGGTGTAGGTACAAGTTAGTTATCAAACTTACCTTAGAATTACACGTTTTATTCGAATTCAGCGTAAAAAATATACCATTCCATTTAAAATAACAAAGTTGGTATCGACTTCCGGTATAACCGGATGTAAATCGAACTTGAAAATATTTTTAAAAGAAGCGGCATAAACAATAACCAAATGAGCCCGAGTTTCAGAATTGAATTCCTTCTACTAATTCATATACTTCTAAAAGCCCATCAACTTGAAAAACCCTGTAAGTTGTATATCGTTACGTTTTACTTTCGTTTGTTTCCGTTAATAATTGATATCGAAGCATGTGTAGATACAAGAATTACAAAAGAAAGTGGTTATCAATCATGCAACTTTTACGCATTGCAAACTGGACACGTAACCCTGTTTCTGTGTAATTAGTAGTTAGTTAGTTATCCATAAATATTATTCGTTCCTGATTATTATTTTAACCGGAAATGCACCGATTTAAATGGCTCGGTATTTATCTCTAACGCCAGTTAGATAAATTTAACAAACACTGGAACACTTTCCATTTCGTTCACTGTTCAGCCTGATTTTGCGCCTGTCTGTTTATAGAATTAAATCTCAATGTTTACTTATGCGTGAAGCTTTATTACGAAAATGATCGTGAACTTGATGTCATAATAATAAAATTGGTATAAGTACCTACTTTACGAATTTTTATACAGTTACATAAAGGTTGATTAAATTAACCACCTTACTTTAAATAGTTCTAAAACTGTTTTTATGACCTTCGGGAGCTATAAAAATAGTTTACCAAAAAACGCGACTATTAAAATTCATAAAAATACTTGCATTAGAGTCAATTGCACTTGTGTTGAAATTTCAAGAGCAAAAATAACTAAGTACTTAGGGCTTTATATTGATGAAAACCTAACTTGGAACGAACATATACAAAAAACAATCAAGAAAACAAGATATCTTATTTTCCTATTTTATAAAATGAAATGTATTTTAAAAACTAGTCAACTTTTGACAATATATTATGCTCTGTTCTGGGTCTTTAGTAACGTATGGTATAATTGCGTGGGGTGGAACATATGTAAAGTCCATAAACCCTCTTATGTGTATACAGAAAAAAATACTGAAATTAATTTTTAATAAAAGTTTGCTATACCCCACTGAACAATTATTTGTCGAATTTTCGATTCTGAGTATTAGAAAATATTTTATTGAAAAATCATTATTACAAAATTTTGAAAAATTACAAGATCTGTATTTGATAAGGAAAAATAGTAATCAGCGCATCAACTTGTTACTTCCACCAAAAGTTAACAAGGAGATTGATAGAAGAAGATATGAATATATAGCCTACAAGTGTTTCAATTTATTACCGATTGAAGTAAAGGAATTAAATTTGCAAAAAGTTAAAACAAAAAAAAAACAATTAGATCGTGGTTAATTAATCTTCCAACAGAAACTATAAATAATATGTTCCACCCTGAGCAATGATTAATGATAATGTTTAATTATAAATATAGAGAGATTAGGATAAGGAATTTTCTTTCGTTTTATAAATATATATAACGATGTTATTTCACTTCGGTTTGTTTTAGTTTTAAGGATGAATGAACAGGTTCGCGCACGGGCTTTGCCTTTTGCGAAAATAATGTACATCGCCGCTTTTATCGATATGGTGTGTGAGAATGTAAGGAGTGCTTTTCAGATTGTTTAATTTGATACGTAACTTTGCTATTGTACATTATTTGTATTAGTACACCTGTTTAATAAATTAAAAAAAAAAAAAAATTAAATCCTCTGTATTGGGTAGCTAATAAGGAAATTGTTGTAAAAATTAATAAAGGAGATGTCCCTGAATGGGGCTTTATTGAAACGTTTTTCTGCCAGGGGGTGTCAACGTTGGCCAATTTGGTTTTGACTATTGTGGCTAATTCTCAATCGATTTTGATGATTGAAAAGTCGATTCTAACATGCTCTAAACGAATATAGAAGAATTTTTACAATAGCACTTGAAATAAAATATTTAAGGAAAAAAGTGGTCGACTTTAACACCCCCGGGGGTAAAAAGTAGCCATGGAGTTCAAAAATGTCCTCTTGAACGTTTCCTCAGGTCATTTCTGCAATAAACTTAAATCCTCTATCCCAAGGAAAAATTTGCGTCAGAAGAACCGTCGTAACTGATATATTTATCAATTAATTAGTTAAAATACCATGATCATTAAATGTGACCGACGCCACTGGCACTTATTCTGCTTCCTACAGTGATAATCTTTTAAGTAATTAAAGATAACCTTCTTATTAAATAAACACCATGAAAATGTTATAGAAACATTTCAAACGAAACAATTTAATGTGATGGGTCTCAAAAATACAAAAATTATCGACTTTTAGGTACTTACTTGCATTTTCTTTCTTCCATTTCTTCATATAATTGTTTTAATTTATATATATTAGCCCAAACAAATTACAATTTGTTGTAAACACTTTTTTCATACGGTAGGAGTTGTTACATAACCCAGTGACGTCGCTCAGAGTATGATAAACATAAATAAAAGAAGCGACACGAGTGTAGGGATGGGAGGGGATGAGTCGATAATGTGCGCAGTTCTCTAGAGGCGGAACTTATGCTTAAGCATTCAGTTACAAAGAGTTTAATATATTTCTAGTATTCCTAATGACACCTCCAATAATAAAAAGGGGCGGATTAAATTTTCACGCGACAATACCGTAACCAATGAAATGCGCAAAATTCACTAGAGGCGGGGCTTGTGCTTAAGCATTCAGTTACTAAGAGGCGGGGTTATGTTTCTGGCAAAGCTCATTGGAGTTTAATATATTTCTGGTATTCTTAATGGCGCCTACAACAATGATAAGGTACGGATCAAATGTTCACGTGACAATACCGGAACCTATGAAATGCGCAAAATTCACTAGAGGCGGAACTTGTGCTTAAGCATTCAGTTACAAAGGGGCAGGGTTATGTTTCTGGCAAAGCTCATTGGAGTTTAATATATTTCTGGTATTCTTAATGACACCGACAATAATGAGAGAGGGCGGATCAAATATTCACGTGACAATACCGGAACCAATGAAATGCGCAAAATTCACTAGAGGCGGAACTTGTGCTTAAACATTCAGTTACCAAGAGACGGGGTTGTGTCTGTGACAAATCTAATTGGAGAAATTAAAAGGCCCGCTTTAGTGTACTATCCTTCCTCCTTTTGTTATTGCAGATTAAATTAGATTATTTGTCATTTCTTGAACTACCCTCGTATATAAAACGAATAACCAGAATGAATGTATGTATGTAAGGTAATTGACGAGTCTACTTATATCACACGAATCGTTCAACGTTCGAATAATCATTGTAATAGCAATCGATCGATTTATTTATTGTAAGTAAGTTATTATTAGGTGTTATGCGCCGGTTGTAGTAATAAAGAGTTCGACTTCTGGTAATGGTTCTTGTACCGTAAGTAATAAAGAAAGTCCATTCATCTAATGGTCACACCCTTATAGTGAGCTTGTTTACTCAACACTTTCACTGGAAAGATGAACTGTAATACCAAGCAGGTACTATTTTTTTTAATATTTATATACAAGAATGCAGTTTAAAACTGTCTCGGAAAATATGCTCTCATCATAATCCATAAAAATATGTACCTACAGAACAACGGTTATGTATAAAGTACAACCTGTTTAATAATGTACCTCAACGTGACATCTTCAAAAAAAAAAAAAAGAATCGTAACCCCCCTTCACCTACTAAAACATGTTTATGCTAACATCTAATAACAGAGTGCTTAAGTAGGTACATTCACTTTTATTGTTATTAACGTACAAAATGCTTTCTTTTGGTAGATGCACACATGTAACATCAGATATAATATTTAAATATTTAATTTCAACTTTCGAGAAATGAAAGAAAGGTTAAAGAAATGGTTTTTATGTATCTAGGAAAGCTGGAATTCAAAAATATGAATTTGGGCGTTTGAAAGGTTTCTAAAAACTGAAAGTATGCATAGGTATACCTTGTAAAAGTTGTAGGAAGTGTTTATAGAAAAAAAAAATCGACACAAATGCAAAACTTGTGGATTAACATAAAATTAATTACAAAAAACCTTTTTAGATTAATTATTTGTTAACATAACTTAGTTTTAACAAAAATTTAAAAAAATTGACCACATTTCGAAATTAAGATAAAATTGTTTCTGGAGAAACAGGAAAAATAAATTTCTGGAGATATTTAAGAGCACAAGCTCACTTAATTGGGAAGGGTGGCTATTTAAGAACACAGACTCACTTAAAGAAAGGGGGCTATTTAAAAGTACAAACTCATTTAAAGGAAGGGCTGTTCAAGAGCATGGACTTAAGTAAAGGGAGGAACCTTCAAAAGCACAAACTTATTTTTAAAAGGAAGGCCTGTTCAAGAGCATGGACTTAAGTAAAGGGAGGAACTTCGAAAGCACAGACTCCCTTAAAAAGGAGAGACTTAAGAGCACAGACTTACCTAAAGGGAGGGGCTATTTAAAAGTACAAACTCATCTAAAGGAAGGGCTGTTCAAGAGCATGGACTAAAGTAAAAGGAGGAACTTAAAAGCCAGACTCCCTTAAAGGGAGAGACTTAGAGCACAAACTTACCTAAAGGGAGGGGCTATTCAAAAGTACAAACTCATCTAAAAGAAGGGCTGTTCAAGAGCATGGACTTAGCTAAAGGGAGGAAGCTTCAAAAGCAAGACTCTCTTTAAAGGGAGAGGCTTAAGAGCAGACTTGCCTAAAGGGAGGAGCTATTCAAAGATAGATCATCTAAAGGAAGGGCTTTAAGGCAGACTTGTAAAGGAGGACTTTCAAAGCACAGTCCTTAAAGGGAGAGACTTGAGAGCACAGACGTCCTAAAGGGAGATGCTATTCAAAAATAAAACTCATCTAAAGGAAGGGCTGTTCAAGAGCATGGACTTAGTAAAGGGAGGAACCTTCAAAGCAAGCTCTTTAAAGGGAGAGCTTAAGCCAGACTGCTAAAGGGAGGCTATTCAAAAATAAAACTAAAGGGTTAAGAAATGGAAACTTCAGGCATAAACCCTCTTTAAGGGAAAGGATTAAGAGCAAATACTTACCTAACAGGGGGGGGGCTATTCAAAAGTATATGGTCATTTAAAGGGAGGAACCCTCTAAAGCACAGACTCTTTTAAAGGTGTAGGCTTAAAACACTGAGTAACCTAAGAGAAGGGGACGTTCCACAGTACAAAAGTATAGACTCGTCTAAAGGGAGTAGCTATTTAAATAAATTAGAAACAAAATTCATTTAAAGGGGGGATATTATAGTGAAGTAAGCTGTTCCCCCCCCCCTTCGGATATATACTGAAAATAGAAATATTGTATTTAGCTAATTTTTTAATTATTATTTATTTCGTTTACTCGTAGAGAAAGGTAAAAATAAACAAATTACAGTGAATGTATAGATACAAAAAATTGTGATAAAATCTATCAAAATTAAATTATAATATACCTAAATGAAAGAATATTCAGAAAAAATCGTCAAAGTCCGTAGGAAACTATCTAATTAAAATACCATTTATCGATATGTTATTCGTTTTTTTAAATTTATAATTACTTCAACCACTAATTGTCTATTAATTATATCATTAAAAGGTCAAAATAAAAACTGTTACAATGACAAAAGCAGTGTGCAGATAAACGGTTGCAGCACTACTCAAGAAAGACCTCACAGGCTGGTTAGTTACACGTTGAAGCCTCTCGTTATCACGATCAGAATTTAGTAAACGAACCCTTTCAGTGTCTCTTGATGCTCTTCCATTTGTCATAATAACGTCCCTTATTAGAAAGGGGATATTTTCCAAAGATTTGGCTTTACCAAAATGTTTTTGCCCAGGACCTAAGAAATTAAAGACAGTTACCATTTTCATCCAAATTAAGTACTCAAAAATCGATAAAGCACCGTCAAAACATCTTTTAATATATAATTTAAAGACTTAAGTGATAATGGTAAATTTATTTCTGGGTTGTTTTGACATGGTCTTTGAAATATTTCGTCAATTCTCTTTGATAGAATCTTCAGTGGTACCTTAGTTACTATTGGGTCAAAACTCCTCATTGCTAATTTCATGGACCATGGCGAAACAATCCAGAAAGAAGTTCATAACAACAGTGGAAGCCTGAAAACTGTTTCTAAAATATACATTTGGGTATTTAATATCTATTAATCCACCCCCACCATGCCCCATGAGAATAATAACATGAAAATAGAAAACTACCTGATGCATAGACTGGTATAAAACGATGTGGTGGTTTGTATTGATCATCCCTTATTACATTAGGATATTTGGATGATTTAGAAGGATTTTTGTCCAAATCATGATGAAAAACACTTCTCTGAACCCCGTCGCTATCGTGATGACTTTTCTTACCATTATTATTAATGTAACCACGAAAATCTTCTTCATCTTTTTCTTTCTGTTGTTGATGACTTACATGATCATGATACACCTGCGGATTCTTCATTTTGTGTTTTGGTACACGCTCACTACTTATAAGACGATCTGTCAAAACTTCTTCATCTTTCGGATAATGTTTGTTCTTATTTTGCTTATTCTGGGTCTGTTTCTTGATCGTCGTGGATTTTGGGCAAGACCCCATGACAACAATAAGAGTTTGAGAGGTTTTTGTCGATTTTCGAGCAGAAATTATTCCTTTTGAAAGATCCGATTTGCAATTGCGCAAGTCGTTAATATTCAACCCTTCAACAACTATGAGATATCCGGATTGACCAGTTAGATATGACTGAAGCTCAGCATCCTGAATTGTTTGAAGCAGCAGTGCTGCCAATGATGGTTCTTCAATTATTTTACCAATGTCTTTGGTATCGAGGTCATCTTCCTCTGTAGATCTTGTTTTTCCTGCAGTTAAACCATTTTAAAGAGAGCTGAGTTCCAGGGAAAACAAAGAAGGGACCTTCCTTACCTTTTTAGTAGCCCAAAAGATAAAAACTGCATTGTCATGAATATTTCATGAGGCTACTAAAAAGGTAAGTAGATCTTGTGAAATATTTTTGGGGAACGTTTTTGTTATTTGCAATTTTGCAACCTACCATTAAGGCTGTCAAACATGTCATTAAAAAATGAGTTCTTGAAAGCAGACATCATCCCCAAAAAGTTCCAAGTGTTTCCACTTGATGAATCAGTTATTGCACCATTTGCTACTTCATCCAATTTTTGTCCATCAACTGCTTTTGGATTTTTAAAAATTTCTTCGGTTTCCTCATCAATGCTGATTCCTCTTTTCGTTCTATGAACATTCGCAAGCCCAGCGAACGGAAAATATTGATCAAAACGTTCACTATCACTGATAATTTCTGCATTATCCGATAATGGTTCACTTTTAGGTTGTTTTAGAATAATTATATCTTCAGTACTCGTTAACTCTTGCGGCTCACTCTTTTCGGTCGTGGAAGATGTAAGAGCATTAAACAGGTTATGAAAATGCAACGGACTTGCTAATGAATTGATTCTTTTCTTGGATGTGCTGAAGTGGAGCTTTTCTGATTTCTTCATTGTTTGTGGATCCTCAAATGTTGGAAGATTCCTATTTTGATCGTCTTTGACAATCTGAACATTAATGGATTTCTGGACACCACGTGGGACACCAAATTCTTTGTAACCATTGAAATGGAAAGGACTCTTAGTGACTTGTTTTGGTTTGCCTCCAATTTTGACAACACCATCGTCATCATCGCCCCCTTCATGTCCCTTTGGTTTTATAAAAGCATTTGACAAATGTGTTTGTTTTCCAGGTTTATAATAGCTATTTTTCAATGAGTGATAGTGGTTTATGTCATCCTTCGCAGGGAGTGTTTTGTGATTAAATATTTTCTCATTATAGTCGTCCAAATTTGGAGTGTAAAATTCTGGTTTTTTGTTTAGCTGCAAATTATTTTTGTCACTCTTAATTGGTCTTAAGTCCACTGGGTGAAATTTATATTTTTCCAAATTTATTGGACTACTTTGAAAATGTAATGGTTTCAAAATCAAGTGAGGAAAATTATTTTCAATGAAATGGTCGTTTGATTTGTAATGCTGCTCATGTTTCTGAACTTTTTCATGTCGATCTCCATGAGCTTTATTATCTTTGCTTTTTGGATAATGAGGTTTTCCAAATCGATGATTCAAATTTTTGTTTTCCTCAGAATGATCTTCTAATACTACTTTCGGAACTTTTTGTAATTGTATTTTGTTCAAAAATTCATGGGGATAATCTTTTGTCCTTCTTGCTTGATCCAAATGGTTGTCTTCAGGTGATTTATCATTCTGTATATTAGAAGTTACGATAATTTTACCATGTACCAGTGGACTTACTACCAGATTTCGTTTATTTTGGAAGTCTACTTTATATTCATACAATTTTCTATTTTCGTGTTTACAAGGACTGCAAAATATGTCTTCTTCTTCTTTAATTAATGATAAAGTTACTAAAAACAAATATTTTTGTCAAAATTTATTAGGAGTTAGATGAATTCTCAAAATACAATTTCATTTTCCATATTATTGTTACAATTTATGATTTTTATCTATTTTCTTTTGGGTTATGTTAACTTAGGTCACATTAAAATGAAGATAGGTGAGATTATGTGAGGTTATGCGGCTTTTGTAAAATTAGGTTAGGTTAGGTTAGGTTTTGTAAGGTTAGGTTGGCATATGTAAGGTTTTGTAAGGTTGGGGGAGATTATATTACGTTATGTTAGGTCTTTTGATGGTTAATAACTGTAGTGAAATAGAATACAATAACAAAATACCTGTGGTCATGTTCTTAAACGTTTTGGCCCATTCCAATAAAGAATTTTTGCTACATTGCAGTCTTGAGTGACATTGTGCATTTGCATTTTCCTTGAATGGATAATAAGCAACTGATCAGTAAAAACTACCCACTAAATACAAAAACCGACAATATAACAAAAATAAATAATTTGTTTACCTTTATTTTTGCTGCTAAAATAAATCCAGAACGATCCAAACAATTTGCACTACTATGAAAATTATTTTCCTTATTGTCCAACTCTGTAGTCGCCATAAATAAAATTACATTAACTTTAGAAGATTGCTGTCTTGCATTGGAAGTATCTGCAAATAATTTTTTAAATAAAATAATTAGCTACAAAGGCTATAGCGAGATAAGAATGGGTAGGATGCCCCCAAACGGATTGTGCTGATTTTTTTTCTGGTGATTACTACCAACATAAGATTAAAATTTGCCAAGTTTTAGCTCTTAGTATTGTACCGTTGGAAAGTGAGGATTAATTGAAAAAAAAATCGAAAAAAAATCATATCTTTTCAACGGTTCGATCGATTTGGCTGAAATTTTAGTATGTTTTGCATATTTTTATAACAAAAAGAAGAAAAAATTATTAATATGAAAAGATGATTTTAACCCCCCTAAAAAAATTATTCCATAAAAAAAATTTTTTTTTCATAAACTTATGGTCTTGGTACAATTACCAAAATTTTTTTTTATTTTTCTAACACTATTTTTCACAACATATGATTTTTCTAAAATTTTTTCTGGGTGCATCATAGTTGAAAAAAATAAAATGTCAAAAAATTATTTTTTTTTAGGTTCTTAGGCTTTATGTACAGTCACGTAAATTTTTTTGTAGATTTCCAATGTATTTGACGTTGTATAAAATTTTTTCTAAATTTTTTTTCCAGATGCGTCGCAGTAAAAGCAATAGAATGTCTAGAAATATTTTTTTTTTGAGGTTATGTTAGTTGAACAATTATCGAAATCTTTTTGTACGATTTTGACCCTATCCAACGCAACATATAATTTTTTCAAAATTTTCCTCTGCGTGCGTCATAGTTAAAAACAACAAAATGTCTAGAAATGATTTTTTTGTTGAGGTTATGCTTTATGCACTATCACGTAAATTTTTCTGGAGATTTTTTAATCTATTTGACGTCATTTATAATTGTTTCGGAATTTTTTTTCAAGTGTAAGAGAACCTTGCGATACACTCACGCATAAATCAAGTACTTACATTATCTTGAGATATTTCTTCTTTTTTAACTCTCTTATAAGAATTTATTCTATTGCTTTTACTGCGACGCATCTGGAAAAAAAAATTTAGAAAAAATTTTATACGTCAAATACATTTGGAAAGCTACAAAAAAATTTACGTGACTGTACATAAAGCCTAACCTAAAAAAAAAAATTTTCAACTATGACGCACCCAAAAAAAATTTTTAGAAAAATCATATGTTGTGAAAAATAGTGTTAGAAAAATAAAAATTTTGGTAATTGTACCAAGCCCAAAAGTTTATAAAAAAAAAATTTTTTTATGGAATAATTTTTTTAGGGGGGTTAAAATTTTCTTTTCATATTAATGATTTTTTTCTTCTTTTTGTTATAAAAATAGCAAAACATACTAACATTTCAGCCAAATCGATCGAACCGTTGAAAAAATATGAATTTTTTTTCGATTTTTTTTTCAATTAATCCTCACTTTCCAACGGTACAATATTAAGAGCTAAAACTTGGCAAATCTTAATCTTATGTTAGGGAGTAATCACCAGAAAAAAAATAAGCACAATCCGTTTGGGAGGCATCCTACCCATTCTTATCTCGCTATAGCCTTTATGTAGGTATTTGAATAAATTATTTGATTGGTTGATAGTGAGGTAGAAAATAACGTTTAAGTGTTTAATTATAATTAGAAATGTTTTTACATACTTAGGTATATAGATTATATATTCAAATCTAAATAAGTGCCTACTTCTAAACTTGTTTGCAGCAAGAATGTTTTCCTGGAGATTATTAACAAAATTTTCTCACAAATCGATATCTAAATATCTAATTATGTATCGTAACAACGACTGGACAATTTCTCCAAGTGTAAATTAGGTACTCATGCAGATACGTAACCTTTTTCTTCTAAATGAAAACGCTTAATGAAGTAGCAAATATAGGAAGCTGAAGAGCTGACTATGCAAATTATCTGTATCTGCTAATTAGCCTGACAACGGTGTTTTTACGTACGTTAATTGTAATTATTGAGAAATGTTGAATTAGTTCTATACTTTGTTCGAAAACAAAACAAAGAAGAAGTACTTTTGGAGGGGGCGCCTGGTACTTCATTCTTTTATATTATCTCGTCTTTAATTCCGATAACATTACATATTAATGTTGAAACAATTTGCTAGGTCTTAAGTAAAAAATGTAAATAAACACTAGAAGCATAAATATACAATAATATAATTAAATAATGTCGATGAGTTGCATAGATGCAAATTCTATAAATTTTTCAAGTGGTCACCTCTTGAGGGCTATCATCGTCCTTCATAGTTATTTACAGAATAATGTTGCATTGTGTAACACACCCACCAATCACGCGACAGACAATACATAATACATTATTGTTGTTTAAAAAGACTGCATACTTGGTCATTTAAAATAATTCTTTCAAATTATTAGCAGCAATTTTATCACTATAGTAATGTATGGATTTATTATAAATCAGATATTTCTAAACTTGTTACTAGTAAAACTTGTTCAGATTGGAGAATTTTGCTCTTGTGTGGGTGCAGCTCAACAATTCAAGGCAAGCTGCTCCAATTTCGTCAGCACAATAAAGCAGTAAGTAGTAAATATTACATAAACTTTATTTTAATTTTAATAATTCAAAATTGGACATTGAGTGTTGTTCTTCAGAAGACATTTTTTAATTTAAAATCGTTACAAAAACCAATTAAATTTTAGGTCATTTTTAACGTGAAATTTCAAAAACAGCATTGCATATTGCTCCATTTATGTGATGGTAATTCCCATGAAGTGACGTTAAAAAGTCATTTGTATATAAATTATGCAATTTCGTAATAATTTGCAGGTTGCAGACGATGCGGTGTCTCAAAAATGTAGGACAAGGCCACCATAAGATTCAGCGCGAAATTCTGAGAAACTTTGTCCTTTACGGTTTTTCGATGCGATGTATAATAAGTTCGCAATTAAAAGTTAAACGTTAACCAATTAAAGAACGACTATTGCGCTGCTAAGTAGAGTAATGTAGTAGGCGTAGCCTCTGTAGCAGTACGCCAGCGACGATTGGTCTGCATCTGCATACAGCAAACCAGGCGTACTCCCATTGGCTGACTATTTCAATTTTCAACTGCTATTTACTCGGAAACGAAACATCGGATTAGAAAAGTATAAAGGAAAAATATTCTTAAAATTTGACAAAGAATCGAATGGTAAATATCTCAAAACTCTGTTACTAAATTAAAATAATTGATACTGCTGCGAAGTAAAGAAACGTAGTGGGGATAGCCTCTGCAGCGGTGGGCCAGAGACGATTGGTCTGCATCTGCTTGCAGTAAATAAGGCGGGCTCCTATTGGCTGATTGTTGCAATTTTCTACTGATATTTACTCAAAAATGAAACATCGGATTAAAAAAGTATAAATGAAAAATGTTTGTAGTATTTAACAAAGAATCGATTGGTATATCTTTCAGAACGCTGTTATTAAATTTAAATAATTTATACTCGAATGTAAATTACTTTACCTTCGACTAAAGCTGCTGCGTACAAGTATAACTTTAGAAATTCAATTCATAATCTTAAATAACGACGATCATCTTTAATAATTCAAATTTAGAAACACAATCCTCAAGGAATTTAATATTAGGTGCGATTTAAATATATATATAAATTACATAAATTACATGGCCATCTTGTACATTAATATTATTAAATTATTATTTGTTATGAGTGCATCGACTCATTAATGCACTTGGCATTCACAACCGATCGTTCTTATTACATCGCAAAAGATGCTGTAGACAGCATTATAGGTATTATATTATTGTAGATATTTTTATGCGAAAAGGTCACATATTGGTAACATTAGCAGAGATTCAACGTTCTTAATAACGTAAATAACGATTTTCACACCTCCATGATGATACTGTGGGTTTCAAAACTATTAATAGAGATGTAAGAATGTCTTTTGTACTTTATTATTCTGAAGCATGTACTCCAAAAACTGTGATGGACTTATGGTGTCAAGTGTCCGCAAAGGAGGCGTGTCAAACGTTCACGTGACGATACAACGTAAGCGAAAGGGGGAGCTCTTGACTTATTAAAATATCTCCTGAAGTAGAGCTCGAAAACCACTTACACAAATACTTAAATGGAGCGAGCACTCCCCTTTCTCTGGTCTTGACCTGGTGCCCCTGTCCCTGATTGATTTTATTTTGTGTAGTTCATAAAATTTAACAATACATATTCCTATATACTCTTTTATATAGTAATATCTTATATACTATAGCATAGTTTATAAGACCCCAACAAGACTACTGTCATGAACTAATCAATCGATTTTTCAGTGGGAAACCCCTTAAAAATTTATGTTAACTTTTATCGCCAATGTTTAAAGGTCTCTAACCTAGGCCTTTAGAAAGAGAAACTAGTTTGTTATTATAATAGAAATAAGTATTAAAGGAATCAACTTCACAGATACCTTTTAAATTTTCTCCAAATAAAGTCCTCAAGCATAAAGAAGAAAATATAAATAATACAATGTTGAATTTCATGGATATCGTCCTCCTCGAATCAAAAATAGTCCAAATTTTAATATGACCAAGTCATATTTAAAAATTACTTCAGCTTCTCATAATATAATTAATTGGTTTTCTCATTAACTGATCAGGTACAATTAAAATAAAATGTACGTCACATTTTACAATATTGTGTAAATAAACAACATATTATGTATCTAATATTTAAATTTAATTTGACAGTAGGTACCTACCAATATTAACAAATGTCATTGGATATTAGACACTTCAGCATTTCATATCTTAAAAAAATATTTCAATGGGGTTCATTAATTATCATCTACTATACGTGAAGTGGTTTCTTTTTAAGTTGGATTCCTCCCTTCCCCTTTGTGAAATTTAGTAAGATGCGGTAGGACCTTTTCCATTCCCCTCAGATGAGATTTACCCCATAACGAATATTTAATAGAAGAAGGAGAATGGAGAACACAAAATTTACGTTAGATTCGAATTGTCCTCCCCTTTCGTTTAAATGTTATTTTATTTTATTTTCAATAGATCCACCTCCCATTAATTACGGCTATGCTGGGAGTTTTCCAGCCTAATATAATCCAAATCAATTCCCCATTTTGAACTTGGATATTTAATGGTTACCCCCTAGTTATTTAATTTTTTTGTATATATAAATTTTATTCTGTTCTCTATAATTTCACGTTCTATTAAATAAGATTTTGCTGAGAAGATTTCCAACCTAACTTCACCTAACTTTAATTAACCTAACCTAACCTAATCTAATCTCCCTCTTTTAAGCTCACATAATTTATTGACTTTCTTTCAGTTATTTTTCGAGCAACTAATGGTACATCATAAATATTTTACTTTATTAACAATAACTTCGCCTTTTCTCAAGTAAGACTCTCTTGGGGAGGTTTCCAACTTAATCTAATCTAATATAACATAAACCATTTTGAGGTAATCAATGGTTATTCCTCCCCTAGTCATTTCCCAAAGATTGTACTGATATGTAAATTTTATTTTGTTCTCGATAATTTCACCTTCCATTAAATAAAACTTTGCTGGGAAGATTTCGAACCTAACTTCACCTAACTTTAATTAACCTAACCTAACCTAACCTAATCTCCCTCTTTTAAGCTCACATAATTTATTGACTTTCTTTCAGTTATTTTTCGAGCAACTAATGGTACATTATCAATATTTTACTTTATTAACAATAACTTCGCCTTTTCTCAAGTAAGACTCTCTTGGGGAGGTTTCCAACCTAATCTAATCTAATATAACATAATCCATTTTGAGCTTGGGTAATCAATAGTTATTCCTCCCCTAGTTGTTTCTCAAGGATTGTACTGATATGTAAATTTTATTTTGGTCTCGATAATTTCACCTTCCATTAAATAAAACTTTGCTGGGAAGATTTCCAACCTAACTTCACCTAACTTTAATTAACCTAACCTAACCTTTTAAGATCACATAATTAATTTTCTCCCAGTTATTTTTCGAGAATGTAATGGTACTTCATAAATATTCTATTGTATTAATAATAACTCTTGGGGAGGTTTCAAGCTTAACCTAACCTAACCTGACCTTATATATAGTAACCCTCTCCTCAGTTGAGGGTAGGCTTTCACGTCGTTTATAATCGTGTTGTCTTTCGGTTATTGCTATGGTCGTCGTTTGTTCATACTTGACGTTTCACCGCTCATTCTGTCGGCTTCTTCAGAAGTATATTATCCAAAGACAGTTATCGGAGAAGTCGACAAAATGAACGGTGAAACGTCAAGTGTTAACAAACTACGACCATGGAAGACGACACGGTTATAATTTATCCTCCCCTTACTTTTTTGAACCCACGTAATTATTTCTCAAGAATATAAGTTTAAAATAAGTACCCTAAAGAAACGTTTTCTTATTTCTTTTGTTGAAATATGTAAAATATACATGAAAAATATGTATGCAACAAAAAAATTCACCTTAATTAATTCTATTTGTTAATTGGGTATTTTTGAACATGCCATGCCATATTTTACCGAAGAAGGATGTTTGTTTATGAACGCATCTTTTTTTGTTATAAAAACGTTTAATAGGTACTCGGTAATTTTTCTTTTTCAACTTTTTATTACATCCGTATTTGGCTTGTCGATCCATCCTCTTATAAAATTTTACGAAGTTGAAGCTAATAAATATGTATTGAAATTCAGTAATCGATAAATAATTTTGACATAATTGCTGCCGTCCAGTTTGTGTTCCATCTATTGTTTCGCCAGTTTTTTCTTCGCTCGTCCGTCCGTCCACGTACCCACCGAGCATTCCGAATTATTTATTTAAAATAGCAAAAGTATATATAGATAACATTTCGTCATCCAAGGAAACGGTAAAGGTTCTTGTGTTGCTATATCCCGTTTCAGAAAATCATGTGATGATGACAAAATGTTGTTATTTTGATGACGTCTTCAGTTTCACTAGTCATATGATAAAGTGACCTGAAGACATCACGTGCTTTCCACCTTGTTTGTTCCCTTCTCCAACGATCCCTCCTTGAGGTCTTCTGGGGGAAAGAAGTTACATTAGTAAAGCAAGTAGCGCTCACACAGCTTAACACTTAACACAGCGAAGAAGCTAACAACAACAACACAATTCACTGATCATCCATCAGCACCGCGATTCGCACACATTTTCTCATTGTTGTCTGTCTTCCTTCCAGTAATTAATTCACTCACTTTCTTCGAGCCGTAGCGAGTAGGTAGGTAACCAGTATATTGTATAGTATACAGTTGTGTTGTTGCTCGTTCGTCTAGCAGTTTGTTTTCTTGTTGCTCGCCGATAAGGTCGCGTCAAGCAGGAAAAGTGCTGAAGGAGAATCAACGTGAAACTCTCCGGTCTCGTCTCGTGTTCGGTTATGAAGTGAATTAAATTCCCGGTTTTCACGTGTGGTGTTCGCGGGCTCATCCGAGAAGGGAAATTAAAAATAAAAATTAGAATGGACTCTCTTTGGTAAGCTTTTTTTTTTTTTTTTTTAATTTTAACCGGCAAATGACTCGATGATACATTTTGAATATTAGTAGGTACTCAGGTACCTATATGGTTATGGTTATCAGATGAATAAAAAAATTAAAAAAAAGCAGAGTAACTTAATATTTATTAATTGATTAAAAATTGCAACAGTATTAATACCTTCGTTAAAGAAAATTGAATATTAAATTAAAAATCAATCTAAATTTGAGGAAATATCTAAAAATTTCTATCTCTACCAAACAGCAGTCACCCCTCGACCACTTGTAAAAGAGTCCTAACTATTACATCTCTTAGGAACTTGTATTAGAATAATAAAAAATTAAATTATTTACAAAAATACGTAAATATTAATAGATACTTTTATAAATTTATTAATGAAATTGGGACAGTCAGATTAATTAAATAATTTAGGAAAATCCGTAGTAAAAGCGTGGTAATTCAATTTTTACAAATCGATTAAAAATTACTACAGAAAAATTAAACAATAAATTACTGTCCCTTAATAGGGGGTAAATATAGAACTAAACTTGATGAATAACATCAAAATTTCTATCTGTACCAAACAACAGTCAATCCTCGACCATTTGTAAGGTAATCCTAACTATTACATCCCTTAAGAACTTGTATTGGAATAATAAAAAAATTAAATTATTTACAAAAATAGGTAAATATTAATATATACTTTTATAAATTTATTAATGAGAATTGGGACAGTCAGATTAATTAAATAATTTAGGAAAATCTGTAGTAAAAGCGTGGTAATTCAATTTTTATAAATCGATTAAAAATTACTACAGAAAAATTAAACAATAAATTACTGTCCCTTAATAGGGGGTAAATATAGAACTTAACTTGACGAATAACTACAAAATTTCTATCTGTACCAAACAACAGTCAATCCTCGACCATTTGTAAGGTAATCCTAACTATTACATCCCTTAAGAACTTGTATTGGAATTATAAAAAAATTAAATTATTTTCGAAAATAGGTAAATATTAATACATACTTTTATAAATTTATTAATAGAATTCTGACAGTCAGATTAATTAAATAATTTAGGAAAATCTGTAGTAAAAGCGTGGTAATTCAATTTTTATAAATCGATTAAAAATTACTACAGAAAAATTAAACAATAAATTACTGTCCCTTAATAAGGGGTAAATCTAGAACTAAACTTGACGAATAACATCAAAATTTCTATCTGTACCAAACAACAGTCAATCCTCGACCATTTGTAAGGTAATCCTAACTATTACATCCCTTAAGAACTTGTATTGGAATAATAAAAAAATTAAATTATTTACAAAAATAGGTAAATATTAATATATACTTTTATAAATTTATTAATGAATTTGGGACAGTCAGATTAATTAAATAATTTAGGAAAATCTGTAGTAAAAGCGTGGTAATTCAATTTTTATAAATCGATTAAAAATTCAACAGAAAAATTAAACAATAAATTACTGTCCCTTAATAGGGGGTAAATATAGAACTAAACTTGACGAATAACATCAAAATTTCTATCTGTACCAAACAACAGTCAATCCTCGACCATTTGTAAGGTAATCCTAACTATTACATCCCTTAAGAACTTGTATTGGAATAATAAAAAAATTAAATTATTTACAAAAATAGGTAAATATTAATATATACTTTTATAAATTTATTAATGAAATTGGGACAGTCAGATTAATTAAATAATTTAGGAAAATCTGTAGTAAAAGCGTGGTAATTCAATTTTTATAAATCGATTAAAAATTACTACAGAAAAATTAAACAATAAATTACTGTCCCTTAATAGGGGGTAAATATAGAACTAAACTTGATGAATAACATCAAAATTTCTATCTGTACCAAACAACAGTCAATCCTTGACCATTTGTAAGGTAATCCTAACTATTACATCCCTTAAGAACTTGTATTGGAATAATAAAAAAATTAAATTATTTACAAAAATAGGTAAATATTAATATATACTTTTATAAATTTCTTAATGGAATTGGGACAGTCAGATTAATTAAATAATTTAGGAAAATCTGTAGTAAAAGCGTGGTAATTCAATTTTTATAAATCGATTAAAAATTGCAACAGAAAAATTAGAAAATAAATTACTGTCCCTTAATAGGGGGTAAATATGGAACTAAACTTGAGAAATAACATCAAAATTTCTATCTGTACCAAACAACAGTCAATCCTCGACCATTTGTAAGGTAATCCTAACTATTACATCCCTTAAGAACTTGTATTGGAATAATAAAAAAATTAAATTATTTACAAAAATAGGTAAATATTAATATATACTTTTATAAATTTATTAATGAAATTGGGACAGTCAGATTAATTAAATAATTTAGGAAAATCTGTAGTAAAAGCGTGGTAATTCAATTTTTATAAATCGATTAAAAATTACTACAGAAAAATTAAACAATAAATTACTGTCCCTTAATAGGGGGTAAATATAGAACTAAACTTGATGAATAACATCAAAATTTCTATCTGTACCAAACAACAGTCAATCCTTGACCATTTGTAAGGTAATCCTAACTATTACATCCCTTAAGAACTTGTATTGGAATAATAAAAAAATTAAATTATTTACAAAAATAGGTAAATATTAATATATACTTTTATAAATTTCTTAATGGAATTGGGACAGTCAGATTAATTAAATAATTTAGGAAAATCTGTAGTAAAAGCGTGGTAATTCAATTTTTATAAATCGATTAAAAATTGCAACAGAAAAATTAGAAAATAAATTACTGTCCCTTAATAGGGGGTAAATATGGAACTAAACTTGAGAAATAACATCAAAATTTCTATCTGTACCAAACAACAGTCAATCCTCGACCATTTGTAAGGTAATCCTAACTATTACATCCCTTAAGAACTTGTATTGGAATAATAAAAAAATTAAATTATTTACAAAATAGGTAAATATTAATATATACTTTTATAAATTTATTAATGAAATTGGGACAGTCAGATTAATTAAATAATTTAGGAAAATCTGTAGTAAAAGCGTGGTAATTCAATTTTTATAAATCGATTAAAAATTACTACAGAAAAATTAAACAATAAATTACTGTCCCTTAATAGGGGGTAAATATAGAACTAAACTTGATGAATAACATCAAAATTTCTATCTGTACCAAACAACAGTCAATCCTTGACCATTTGTAAGGTAATCCTAACTATTACATCCCTTAAGAACTTGTATTGGAATAATAAAAAAATTAAATTATTTACAAAAATAGGTAAATATTAATATATACTTTTATAAATTTCTTAATGGAATTGGGACAGTCAGATTAATTAAATAATTTAGGAAAATCTGTAGTAAAAGCGTGGTAATTCAATTTTTATAAATCGATTAAAAATTGCAACAGAAAAATTAGAAAATAAATTACTATCCCTTAATAGGGGGTAAATATGGAACTAAACTTGAGAAATAACATCAAAATTTCTATCTGTACCAAACAACAGTCAATCCTCGACCATTTGTAAGGTAATCCTAACTATTACATCCCTTAAGAACTTGTATTGGAATAATAAAAAAATTAAATTATTTACAAAAATAGGTAAATATTAATATATACTTTTATAAATTTATTAATGGAATTGGGACAGTCAGATTAATTAAATAATTTAGGAAAATCTGTAGTAAAAGCGTGGTAATTCAATTTTTACAAATCGATTAAAAATTACTACAGAAAAATTAAACAATAAATTACTGTCCCTTAATAGGGGGTAAATATAGAACTAAACTTGATGAAAAACATCAAAATTTCTATCTGTACCAAACAACAGTCAATCCTCGACCATTTGTAAGGTAATCCTAACTATTACATCCCTTAAAAACTTGTATTGGAATTATAAAAAATTAAATTATTTTCGAAAATAGGTAAATATTAATACATACTTTTATAAATTTATTAATAGAATTCTGACAGTCAGATTAATTAAATAATTTAGGAAAATCTGTAGTAAAAGCGTGGTAATTCAATTTTTATAAATCGATTAAAAATTACTACAGAAAAATTAAACAATAAATTACTGTCCCTTAATAGGGGGTAAATATAGAACTTAACTTGACGAATAACTACAAAATTTCTATCTGTACCAAACAACAGTCAATCCTTGACCATTTATAAGGTAATTCTAACTATTACATCCCTTAGGAACTTGTATTGGAATAATAAAAAAATTAAATTATTTACAAAAGTAAATAAATATTAATACTCTTATAAATTTATTAATGGAATTGGGACAGTCAAATTAATTAAATAATTTAGCAAAATCTAAAGTAAAATTGGGTTAATTTAACTTCTATGAATTGATTAAAAATTGCATCAGCAGTATAAAAAACCCCTCTTAAGGAAAAATTAAGTAATAAATAAATGTATCATAATAAGGGGTAAAAATTGATGTGAACCTGATCAGTACGTATATATATATATATATATATCTGAAAATTTGTTATTTACCAAAGAGTACGTGCTATAAGCCCAAAACGAGCACAATTTTGCTAATGACTGTTTTAATTATCTACTATAATATAAAATTTACATTCTTAAAGCTAATTATCGTCGTGTCTTCATTAAAAATCCATTACATTGAAATAATATTTGTTGCACCATGTTTTGATGGATGCATTATTACAGTACAGGTACCTACCTTTCCTCTGTTAATAAAGCACTTCTGAAAATTGTTATTTTCGATATTGGCCGACAAAAAGTACAAAAAAAATAACATAAATAATGAAGTCATTAGAAAGCACAACAAAGACTTCACCACAATAACAATTTATTTGCAGCAAACGGTATTTAATGTGTTATACCATGCGTGAAGAAAATGCAACCATTTATGTAAGCGTCTACGTGGGTTCACGTGTGTATGTATTTAAGTATTCATATGAATTAAGTAAGAAGTCCACAAAATCATGTCAAGGGTAATGACTTATGCATTTATGTAGGTATTAGAGTAGTAGAGCACAATCAACGAGGCAGGCACTGCAACCGTGCTAAACTTAGAAGCATCAGCTTTTATTGATGAGTCGATTTGTCATTAAAAATCACCATTAACATTCCACCAATAAGTAGATTGACTGTAAATGGTGAAGAATTTACGTTCCTAGTGTAACATTGAATCGCCAAATTAAACTTAATTACAATGCAAAAGTTGATGTACCTATGCTAGGTAATCCCTGAGATAGAAATTCTACCAAAAATGTTATTTAAATTGTTATGTAAATAGGTAGATCAAGATTGTGTTAGTCACGTACTTACATACATTATAGAACCCCAGGTATAATGTAAAAAATTACAAAGGATGGTTTTTATAATTAACAGCTTTATTTAGAATACAAATGCAGCATACAAAAAGCTCATTTTAGTTTTTTAATATTTGTATTTAGATAATTTTTAAAAGTACAGTGGATTTCGTTTATAACAACTTCGGTTGTAACGACCTTTTGGTTATAACGATATAACACATACTTAAGTCTCTTGAATTTAAGGAGTAATTTAAGAAGAAAATTTGGCTGTAACGTAACGACTTCGGATGTAACGTCCATAGATTTCGGTTTTAGCGACTAATTTTAATGAACTACTAGCAGTGAAACCCGGCGTTGCTCGGGATAAAATACATCACATGTTTAATGGTATAAAAAATATGTAGGGATCTATTTTTTAACGTAGATATTATAGATTTATATCATAGATAACGTAGATATTGAAAGACTTATTCGGCCATTAAACATACGGTGTATATAGAGTATATCTGATAGAGTGAACTAACTAACGAATTGAAATAATTTTAAGAAACAGCCTAGTAAATGGAAAATTTATGTTTTATTTACATAATTATTTACATAGTCACTGAATTTTGGTTTATATACCATCAGACATCGAAATTTCTAGTATTAGAACACTCTAGAATATTTAGATGTACATCACTTTGAAACGCAGATGTACACTTTTTGAAACTTTTTAGATCATTCAAGAAATTTTTAGAACTTTCTCGAACATAATAACAGTTTGCGCTCATTTTATAATTTTTTAGATCATTTCAGAAATTTTGAGATCTTTCCGGAAGTCCTTATGACTTAAAAAAGGACAGAAATATTTCTTCTCACCTTTCTGCCACCTACAACCACCCACTTCCACCCACCGCAACCAAACTCCCTTACTCCCACCTGGAGACCAAGGGATATTTACCACCCCAACAGAAAGTTGATTGGAGTAGGTAGATAGTGAAAACCCTGTCTTTACGTACGACCATTCGCATTTTATATATGTATATTTACATTTAGATTTAGACCACTTTAGATTTTGTAAAAACTTTTTTACGCTTTGGCATTGTGTATATGTAATGTAATAAAGTTACAACAAAATCAATCTCTTGATTGTTACGATGATAACACTGACGAAAAGTCACTGAATTTCGGCTTATATACTGTAACGAATTTAGATGCTTTCTCACAACTACTGTCCTCCGACCCAAAGATGATCCCTTTAAATACACCTTTCGAACTTTCTAGATAACAGCTGGAAGAAATCCTGATTGTTCCCGAATGATGAGTAATTATTAGAAAGTCGTCGATAATTCACAGAATTGATCTTGTTACTTGTCGCTGGAGAAAGATTTACAGCTTGTAAGTCGTTTATGATAAAGGAAAGCCGGGCGCTGTGGCTATGTCGTAAACATGTTAGCGATAAGAAGTACATGCATACAAATTGTTATCACACACACGTTCGCTCTTGTTTCCAATTGACCTTCACTCGACTGCAAACACAAGTCCTTATCCATCCTCAACTGGTTGTCCAAGTTAGTTCTTCATGTCTCAGAAGGTGTCCTACCAAATGCATTTCTAGCTAGTTTTCAGAAAGTGTTCTACTGTTCCATCTCTAAACAGTTTTTGAAAAGTCTCAGAAGTTTTTCTGCCATCGTAACTCTAACGGGTCTTTCTAGTATGTATTAGAAAGTGAGCTACCATCTTACCTCTAATATTGGTCCTAGAAGTCGCAAAAATTGTACCACTTTATGTCCAAATAGTCCTTTAAGTCTTAGAAGTCGCCTTACCTTTCTAGGTATCTCTCGCTAGTCGTGAAAATCTCAAAAATTTCTCTACCACTCTTGGTCGAATTAGTTCTTCAAGTTACAGAAGGCGCCCTACCTTCGTATCTCTCACTAGTTATTTAAGTTTCAGAAAGCGTATCTACTATCATTCCATTCTTCACTAGTTCTTCAGAAGTATCAGAATCTGCCCTACTGTTGTATCTCTAACAAGATCCTCGAATATCAGAAGCTGTCCTAACATTGTATCTGTAACTAGTCCTTCTAGTCTCAGAAGGTGTCCTACTGTCCTAATATCTAGCTACCTACCTCTTCGTACCCTCCTATCTCTCGTTAGGCATTTTAGTATCTGGAAGGTGATAGAGATACGCTGCATTCTATTACTCATGCATTTTCCTTCCTTATTAACAGTTACATAGCATCCCCTCTTTTTCATCAGCTGAAGATGGTAGACATTACCCATTCAGAATGTAGGAGGAGGCTCTATTTACTTTGAAGTTTCCTGTTGCGATTCCTTCGCCTTTTCTTATGGTTGCCCAAGTCTTTGTGTTGTGTTAAGCTTCTAGGATGGCAGCCCCCCTCTCACTGCCCACCCTTACTGAAGAACCTGCCGTCCGAAGCACGCTTCAACTGTATTGATATTACCAACCAGAGTTGGCCGATCACCCATCCAAATACTAACCAGAGCGAGCGTTGCTTAACTTTGATACCGTTTGCCCTGCATCGATGCTACTACGCTATGCACCTCCACGCTTCTGTTCTACTTTTTTTTTATATATAACGTACACTTTTAGTATTCTTTTTTGTTTTCAAATTAATCAATCGCAAACACAACAGTGATTTTTTTTTGTTGTTAAAAATTGGTGTTTGTTTGTTCCTTTCTTACGCTTTTTTCATCCTGAGTTAATTAAATGACGTCTTAATAAAAAAATCTATTGCAGTGACCTACGTGCAGTGTCCATTGTCGCCACTAAAAAAAAATCAAACTTCAACATGTCCTACATAAGCTTAAATAATATGATTAGATATTAGACATTGTTGGAAATTAAACAAGGTGGTTTTTCGCAAGTGCACCTACCTGTGTCTGCAAGGTTGTAAAACCTCACAATTTCTTAATAACATCTACCTACTTATTACTGCATCACGATCACGTATTTTTTAAACTTTTGTAATTTGATATTATTGTAAATTTATTGTATTTCACAAAATTTTGCAAGAAAAGAATGAATAAAAGAATTTATTATTATGCAAAAAGACAATGGTCAAATTCGACATTCCCTGGCGGATAAACTACCAATAGTACCTAAAAATGTCCCCCTGTTACTTTGAAGGATTTTAAAATGACTTTTTTTCTTTATTTATTTGCCGCCTGTTTAACATTTCTTCCACAAATTAAGATTGTAACTCAATAAACCATTAAAAAAGCAGCAGATGTCACGCATGGTTGAAATACATACTTCCATGTCCTTACGTGCGTAATAAATAACATGCAGATGTTCCATAGGTACCACTTTCGTTATGGTTATTTCGTAACACTGTATTCGAACTCGATATAAGTAAGTAAATAAATGAAATTTTACGGGAGCTCCGAGAATTACATTACACAATAATGAGAAAGAAAGCTGCTTTTCAAGTAAGTCTGCAACAGTAGGTACAACAAGAGAATTGCCTTATGGTAGGCAACCGGAACTCGACGGCCGCGGCGGTCGTTTCAAAAAGTACCACGAGATAAATATGTGACCTCTAATACTACGTATTCATAAGTAATACCTACTGACATGAGTGCTTTTAATAGATCAATAGTAAATTAGTCAATGCACTTACGAGTGCTAGGTAGGGAAATCGATCGGAGGTCACTATCAACGTATTTTTATTGTAATTATTTAAATTAGTTGAGATCAATCTATCTATAAGACTATAGGAGTTCAGTATTAATCCTTTAATATTATTCCTGTAAATTATCTTATCTGGAGCTGGCTGAATTGTGAGCAAAAATATTGCACCGGTGGCCTTTAAGGTCATTCGACTCACAATCTTCCAATAAGTACCATGGACACTAAAAAAAAAAGAACACGTAGTAAAAAATTTATTCAAAGTTTTATGGTTTATAATTAAATTTAATCAGTAAATGGAACTTTCATTTTCACTCATCTCAACTCAGATTTTATCGTCATAGCATAAAAAATATTCGGCTGTAGCTGCTTAAGAGTCGGCACGTATACAGATATTAAAATTTAAATTTGATTAGAGAATTAATTTAAGTAATTTTTCGTCTACGAATCAATAAGTGGTTTATGAAGTGAGAAGTCAGTCACATGAGTCGAATGAATATGTTGTTGTTTCACTTTCGCTTTCCTGTTTAGAAAGCTAACGTAGTATAGGTAATCGCTTTTCCAATTACAGCAAAATTCTGATAATTAGGACTAATTGTTGTTCAAACACAACTACACAACTAAACAGAGATTCAGTTCAGGAAGTTCACTGAGCACAATTAATTAAATTATGGGAACTAATTGCCGAGTTGTATCAATAGGTGTGAACTGTTACTTTCAAGACAATACTGAAACTGATCAGTATATGTTTTAGTTTAGATTTTTTTTTTCACTTTGCCAAGCCCAACCCGTTGCTAACATAATCTACCAAGAAAAAAATATTTTAGGTTCACATTGCTATAATAGACCAGTGCTGAAGCCTTCAAAAATAGTAAAAAGTGAAAAACAAATATAGTAGGATGAAACCCATTGGAAAAGTAAGAGAATATAACAGAAATGAAAGGAAAAATAATTTATGGGCGATCTGAGGTCGGGAAGGGGAAGGGGGTGAGTTTTTAAGGGTAAAAAACGGTTTTCCTTGATTTCCGGAAACACTACAAGTCTTATGGAAAAAAGTTAAATGGCAAAGTTGTAGGTAATAAAAAGATCTACAGCTTTTGTATTTACACTTTTTTCACATAACCTCAAAATTTATGTGAAAAATTCAAATAACCAACTTTTTGGTTTTTTATTTTTATCTTTTACAAAAAAAATGTTTTTTTCACGAAATTTTGTGAAAACTTACTTATTTATGTCCCAAAAATGCTGTACTTGAAATATTTATATTTTCACCTTATTTTTACTTAATATCGAGAAAGCACCCTAATTTTCAATCGAAAATTCTCACGTCAAAATATCTGCTTTTTTAAAAACGTTGGTGGGCTTTTTCTTCGTTGAAATCTCTACTTTCCGATAGTGTGAAAAAAATATACATTACTATGGTAAGTTTTCTCAGAAAATCTAGCTTTTTCTTTTTTTTGCATTTCCTGAGAAAACTTACCATAGTAATGTATATTTTTTTCACACCATCGGAATGTAGAGGTTTCAACGAAGAATAAGCCCACCAACGTTTTTAAAAAAGCAGATATTTTGACGTGAGAATTTTTGATTGAAAATTGGGGTGCTTTTTCGATATTAAGTAAAAATAAGGTGAAAAAGTAAATATTTCAAATCAAAAAAATTACAGCGTGTTTGGGACACAAATAGGTAAGTTTTCACCAAATTTCGTGAAAAAAAAGTTTTTTGTAAAAGATAAAAATAAAAAGCCAAAAAGTTGGTTATTTGAATTTTTCACATAAATTTTGAGGTTATGTGACAAAAGTGTAACTACAAAAGTTGTAGATATTTTTATTACCTACAACTTTGCCATTTAACTTTTTTCCATAAGACTTGTAGTTTTTCCGGAAATAATGGAAAACCGTTTTTTACAATTATGGTAAAAACTCACCCCCTTCCCCTTCCCGACCACAGATCGCGCATAAATTATTTTTCCTTTCATTTCTGTTATATTCTCTTCCTTTTCCAATGGGTTTTATCCTACTATAATTTTTTTTTGTTTCAAAAATTATCGACCCTGGTCTATAAACAAAAGTAGAAACCTGACCACAACAACATTCACTTTGTTCGCGTTGTCTTTACGTACCGTAACCTGATATACTGAATATGCAAAAATTCAATGTTTTCTAATAAATATTTAAAAACAATAATTAGTAAATAAATAGTAATATAATAATAAAAGCAAAGTAATAAATGAACATTAAAATAAAGTTATAAAATAAATAATTAGTAATAAATAGATATTTTACAGCTGGTAGGGGGTTTTGACAGATGAGGCATACTTTAAAAAAGATTTTAAACTAAAATATTTTTATTACATATTTAATTTACATCCATGGGCCACGGGATATGAATATAAATTGTTGTAAGGCTTTCTTTCACGTCCCCGTTTGTTGAGTGGAAGAAAGTGAAACGCTACGTTATTTTATTCGTGTATGTCACTTTCTGAAGATAAAGTAACGCCTGTGTGAACCAAAACAAATAAAAAATAACATAAAGTATCTTCCTCTGCCACAAATTATGCGAATTCTTTCGGCGAAATTGATTGACCTGTGAGAGAGGGAAAAGAACAAAAAATTAAAAAGAGTGGTCAATGGCTTGAATGCTACCATTTATGTACCTAAGTGTATTAATTATATGAAACGGTGATTCGACATTTATACTTTTATAATATTTAAAGCTCACAGACAGATTTTGTCTTAATAAAATTACGATAATTTTACAAGAATCTTCCTAATAAATCCCGGTATTGAACCTGATTTTGATCTTCATCTTGATCTAAGTCTTGTGCCTGATTTTGATATTGTTAGTTTAGGTTTGATAGCTTTGATCTTGTGGGCATATCTTGGTCTTATGAGCATATTTGTATTTTAACTAACTTTGTATCTTAATCCTGTATCTGTGTGTAACTTAGTGAGCATCTCTATATCTAGATTTTGATCTTTATCCTACTATAATATGTACAAAACCTAAACTTTCATTGGTCATCACTAAATCTGGTCTCAGAATTGCTTTAGTAGCTATACTAAGATTTAAAACTGAACAAATATTGTGTTTCCATTTTCTATAATATTTTTTTCACTATATTTTACAAAAAACTCGTTCAAATAATTGCAGGTTCGAAATGGAACAGCGTTTAGGCATATTAATCGCGATAATTGATTTAGGAAATTTTAAGCAAACCAAACCGCAATCATAACACGATTATATGTTACTTATCTAGTAATAATGACTAGTTTGAAACAAAAAAAAATATTAATTAGGTACTTCCAAATTGCACGTGATTTTGTTGAGTAACAACTTACATATAACAACAACAACAAGGGAATTATTAACGACCATTATGTGCCTAGGATTATGCAATCGCATTCAAGTAAATTTACACACATACACATGCCAATGTACGATATATAAGTAATAAAGGTGTCTACATGCACAGAAAAACAATAAGTCGGTACGTGCAAAATGCTTACCATATACACAAACAGCTTGCAAAAGATACGCTTTCACTCAAACAGCCAGTCAGTCAGTCAGTCAGTCAGTAATGTTAATGTTTATCTTGTATCTTCCGATAAAAAGGTTGTACTTACAGGTACAGATTCCTGGGTCACAAGTATAATTTTTGATCTTGGACAATTACTAAGACACTAAATGGACAAGACCAAGACCAAAAGAATGATTTTCGCAAAATTATTACTTAAAGTCTAATGCAGTCAAGATCAAGACCAAGATGTTGATTAACTCATTAGAACAAGATTAAGATTAAGCTACACAACTAAGGTTAAACCAAGACGTGCATATGGTCACATACCAAGATCAAGGATAAGTTTAAGATATTTTCTAAATACCCAGGATACAAATACCCTCACTAAACGAATAAGATTATGGCATAGATTTGCTTATGAGGCCAAGATCAAGGTGTGTGAACTACACTCACAAGACTAAGGTCTGCATTTGGTCACATACCAAGATAAAAGGATAAGATGAAGATATTTTCTAAATAGCAGGATACAAATACCCTCACTAAACGAATAAGATTATGGCATAGGTTTGCTCATGAGGCCAAGATCAAGATCAAGGTGTGTAACCTACACTTACAAGACTAAGATCTGCATTTGGTCACATACCAAGATCAAAATAAGATGAAGATATTTTCTAAATAGCAGGATACAAATACCCTCACAAAACGAATAAGATTATTACATAGATTTGCTCATGAGGCCAAGATGTTTTTAACTACACTTACAAGACAAAAGATATGCATATGGCACATACCAAGATCAAGGATAAGATAAGATATTTTCTGAATAAGATACAAAGTCCCTGCCCACAAGATCAAGTTTCAAGATATTCTCATAGAAAACAAGATCAAGATCAAGGTATTAACTACATTAAAACCAAGATGCATATGGTCACATACCAAGATCAAAGATAAGTAAGATATTTTCTAAAAGCCAGGATACAAATACCCTCACAACGAATAAGATTATGGCATAGATTTGCTCATGAAGCCAAGATCAGACAAGGTGTGTAGACTACACTCAAGACTAAGATATGCATATGGTCACATACCAAGATCAAGGATAAGATGAAAGATATTTTCTAAATAGCAGGATACAAATACCCTCACTAAACGAATAAGATTATGGCATAGATTTGCTCATGAGGCCAAGATCAAGATCAAGGTGTGTAACTACACTCACAAGACTAAGATATGCATATGGTCACATACCAAGATCAAGGATAAGATGAAGATATTTTCTAAATAGCAGGATACAAATACCCTCACTAAACGAATAAGATTATGGCATAGATTTGCTCATGAGGCCAAGATCAAGATCAAGGTGTGTAACTACACTCACAAGACTAAGGTCTGCATTTGGTCACATACCAAGATCAAGGATAAGATGAAGATATTTTCTCGAGACTAAGATACAGCCCTGCCCACAAGATCAAGATCAAATACTCTCGTAAAATACACTATTACAAGATCAAAGTATAAATATGCTCATAAAACCAAGAGCAAGGTATACACATATGCTCACAAGACCAATCAGGTATTCTCACAAAACCAAGATCAATGTCAAGATGGAGATGTGTTTTCAAGAAAGAGATCGAGACCAAGATTTAGATATGCTCAGAAAACGAAGACCATGAGCTTGACTTATTATACATATTAATAATCAAGATTCTGGCGAAATTCTGACATGATTTCTAAAGCAAAATAATTTTTTTCTTCCTGATTTCTTTGTTATGTGTTTGTACCATTTGGTAGTTATGATTTCAAAAACCTAGTTACTGTGGGTCACCTTCTTTTAATTCTTCTTCAAACCAAAAAGAATGCCTCAATATATTCACACATTATTAAGAACCTTAATGTAATTTATGCGTTGAGATAAGTCAGGTACGTTTGGCAATAGCTTAGATGGAAGCGTATCTGCACCATGGAAAATGCCGCCCTGATGTTAGAAACAATAAGAAGTTACATACAGTTGCACCATACAAAATACAATCACGGGATTTTGACGTAACTACGTAACATCTACAGCAACTCTATAACCACATACATATGTATATAGAAACATACTTAGATTGAAAAGTTCACGTGTTTATCATTGTCTGTTCTTTTTATTGCGTCTACCACCCGCACCTACCTACTACATTAGATACCTACCATAATTACGTCATGCTTGGCTAAGTAGGTACCCAAAATGATACCGAGTATCATTCAAAGTGTTATGATGTAACAAACAAAGTAGATGATAACTTGTCATTTGCCTACCTGCTACCTGCATGCACTTCACCAGTAGGAATATTGAACAATCCAATCTCCAATATGCTACTATTCGTCAAATGATACCTTTTGTTGTTTAAACAATATCCACATAAAGGTGCCACATCGCCATCTAGTTGGTTTCTGTTACAGAAGTATTTCAAGAGTCGATAGGGCCCTAAGAAAGTATTAAACTTGTCTATTCATAGGTTGGTATCTTCCTAAGGTCCTGATGACCGTTAAGATTACTACTGTGTCAGCAAATTCCCTACAGATGGCAATACAATATCTGTATGTCGCTATATCGTCAACTCTCTTTTAAGACGTTACTTCTATTTAGTCGGGAATTTATTGACAATGACTATGGGGCACTGACGAGTACTGATAAGACTTCTGAACAAGAATAGAGACTTTCCTTAGTATTTTGTAAGGAAATTACTAGTATAGACAATGTCTGGGCCATTTTATACATACTGTAGGCATGTTCGTATTTTCCAAAGGCCCTGATGACCGTTCAGATTACTACTGTGTCAGCAAATGCCCAACAGATGGCAATACAATATCTGTATGTGGATATAACGTCAACTTTCTTTTAAGACGTTACTTCTATTTAGTCGGAAATTAATTGACAATGGCTATGGGACACTGACGAGTACTGATAAGACTTCTGAACAAGATAGAACTTCCTTAATTTAAGAAATTACTGTTAAACAATGACATAGGGCCATTTCCTTAGCATTTTGTAAGAAATACGTATTTCAAAGCTTGATGGGTTAATTTTATCTACTGTAGTCAAGTTCGTATCTTCCAAAGCCCTGATGACCGTTCAGATTACTACTGTGTCAGCAAATGCCCAACAGATGGCAATACAATATCTGTATGTGGATATAACGTCAACTTTCTTTTAAGACGTTACTTCTATTTAGTCGGAAATTAATTGACAATGGCTATGGGACACTGACGAGTACTGATAAGACTTCTGAACAAGAATAGAGACTTTCCTTAGTATTTTGTAAGAAAATTACTAGTATAAACAATGTCTGGGCCATTTTATACATACTGTAGGCATGTTCGTATTTTCCAAAGGCCCTGATGACCGTTCAGATTACTACTGTGTCAGCAAATGCCCAACAGATGGCAATACAATATCTGTATGTGGATATATCGTCAACTCTCTTTTAAGACGTTACTTCTATTTAGTCGGGAATTTATTGACAATGACTATGGGGCACTGACGAGTACTGATAAGACTTCTGAACAAGAATAGAGACTTTCCTTAGTATTTTGTAAGAAAATTACTAGTATAAACAATGTCTGGGCCATTTTATACATACTGTAGGCAAGTTCGTATCTTCCAAAGCCCTGATGACCGTTCAGATTACTACTGTGTCAGCAAATTCCCTACAGATGGCAATACAATATCTGTATGTCGCTATATCGTCAACTCTCTTTTAAGACGTTACTTCTATTTAGTCGGGAATTTATTGACAATGACTATGGGGCACTGACGAGTACTGATAAGACTTCTGAACAAGAATAGAGACTTTCCTTAGTATTTTGTAAGAAAATTACTAGTATAAACAATGTCTGGGCCATTTTATACATACTGTAGGCATGTTCGTATTTTCCAAAGGCCCTGATGACCGTTCAGATTACTACTGTGTCAGCAAATGCCCAACAGATGGCAATACAATATCTGTATGTGGATATAACGTCAACTTTCTTTTAAGACGTTACTTCTATTTAGTCGGAAATTAATTGACAATGGCTATGGGACACTGACGAGTACTGATAAGACTTCTGAACAAGAATAGAGACTTTCCTTAGCATTTTGTAAGTAAATCACTAGTTTAAACATTGTCTGGGTTATTTTATATCTACGTGTCTTAGTCTTTATACCTACTGTAGGCAAGTTCGTATCTTCCAAAGGCCCTGATGACCGTTCAGATTACTACTGTGCCCTACAGATGGTAATACAATATCTGTATGTGGATATATCGTCAACTCTCTTTTAAGAAGTTACTTCTATTTAGTCGGAAATTAATTGACAATGGCTATGGGGCACTGACGAGTACTGATAAGACTTCTGAACAAGAATGACTTTCCTTATCATTTTGTAAGAAAATTACTAGTATGAGTATTGTCTCGGTCGTTATACCTACTGTACCCTTCTTCAGGCATCATTGTGTATTAATCAAGTTAAAGGGCCCCCCTGTCCATGGTTCGTGATGAACAATAAATCGTTGTCCACATTATTTCCTCAATAATGAGCAATTGTTAACCCAACCGGGACATTATTTGACTTCATCAATTTTGCAACAACCAACGTGATTGTCGTTGCTCCAAGAACACTTTGAATGGGTATCAGTTATGCCTCATCACGTTCATATTAATGAACAACTATTTTTGCATAAATAATAATTATTATTGTCAAATGAAGATGTAGTAATAAAACGATACTCTTGAACAAGGTGAATACAAAATAAAATTTTAACAACAATCTTTTAGTGACAGTGAACGTATACATACCTAAACCATAAAACTTTATTTAAATTTAAATCGATTTTTTCAAATAAATCTCATTTTCCCTACAGTGTCATATGAGTACCTACAGCTATAGCTAATGCACTGATTCATTTTCGAACACAATAGCTCATTACATAGCAATTTACCTTGACGACGTTTGCATGATTTATTGAATCATAGAAGCAAAAGCCTTTGGTACCTAAAACCTATTCTGAAAGACATTACACTCACGTCCATTGCAAACCACATAATTATTTCAGAAATAATTACTAATAGATATACTTATAGGTACTTTGATTCAGTTTTACATTACCTTCAATAATAAATATGCAGTTTTTCTAAACAATGATTAATACATAGGTACATTGCCCGTGGAAAATTGTCACTTTTCTTGGTGACAACACTGAGAGCAAAGTTCTGTAACTATCTACTGAACAAAGAAATTGTCACTGGTTTACGAATATTAATAAATAAATAAATAATCAATTATTTATTATAATAGTAATGTACCCTGGCTTCGATATTAAAAAAAGCCTTAAAATTTTATCCAAAATTGCTTTATGAAAATATGAAAGCAAGTTGATATATTATTAAATTATTGCCAGTATATCGCTATCTACCGGTATTTGCTGTTAACTTCAGTATCTATGCGTTCTTTTTAATTGTCCCAGTTACGCCACTGCATTTTTAGTAAATATAATTGGGGAAAGTTCAAGACGATTTTAAATTATTATACAATTATTTTGTATGGAAACAGGTACCATTTTGGTGCCATAAATAATTCTGAACTTTGTTGTAGGATTTATTTAAAATGTATTTTAAAATAGTTACAATTAAAATATAAGCAGTTCATTAAATAATAATTAAATTCCCAAAAAGAAAATAAACAATGTTCTCTAATTTAAGTATTCGATAACTCGAACGTCGAAAAAGTCAAATCAAATTGGTTGGCAGTACGTGTAATTTTTATTTATTAACTGGAACTCTCGAACTCCTATTACTAGAATATCTTTATAATTTTTGGCGCCAACTTCGATAAGTCGAATTTTTTTTCTCTTTGTTTTGATCAAAAATGAATCTTATAAAAAAGTGGAAAGTTATTTATCCATCCATATTTTTTATCTGTAACATGAAATAATTCATACAAATGCTCGTCAAAAAAAAAATAAGCATATAAAATGTATATACAATAAGTAGAAGTCTCCTCCATACCTCGTAGTTTTATATTACAAAATATCACGAAATTAATTATTTATCAAACATTATTATTAGTTATTGTTTTTAAATATTATTAATGCACTTCTAATTTGCCAAGTTTTCGCATAATTAACTCTACTTACTGAGTAATTAAAATTAAAATTACAAATCCATTATTTACCTTTTAATTTATTATAAATAACTACATGTTTATTGAAAAATAATTAGGTGAAATTCCAAAAATTAATTAAAAGGATCATTGACACAATTATATCGAAAAATGGAAGTTTTTTTTTACAATTCTCAATAGAATGTTTCATAAAATAAATACTCTTCTTATTATATAGAGATTTAAGTACTTAAAAAAGAAAAATTAGAAAGCGAATTCGATATTGTCCAAAGTAATTAACTATTTTAAAAGTTACAAGAAGTATCCTTTGTCTATAAAAGAAAATCTGGACACTCTAGATGACCAAACTACAAAAGTAATGTGAATAAACAACTCAATATTCAGCACATTAATTAATAAATTCCTTAAGTGTGTCATTTAAATTGAAAATCATCAAAATAACAGCTTTCACTTTTTGTCGACTCTTTTAACTACGTCCAAAACAAATTATTACCGCTTGTTTTAGTTAGGCGACAACAAAAAAATTCCGTTAGCATCCTAATAAATTTTTTATTTACGTACCTATAAAGAGTGCCAACTAGAAAGAGATTCTTGTTATTCAGTTTATACTATCACATTCTTTTAAAACTTTCTTTAATCGTGTAATACCAGAAAAGATATTTTGAGTGTGCTACTGAATATCAGAACGTTCGTTATAATTTCCTGGAAAGAAATTATTTAGGATATAAGCAACGTATTTGCAATTATATTTTACTTCTAGAGCATTGGTTGGTATTAAAAAGCATTGTATACACTCAGCGTTGTTTTAGTTCCCGTATCATCACAAATTATGTGCTAATTATTGAGGAGATCTGGGTTTCTTTTTCATTCAAGCCTTGGTATCAAAAGGACTTGAATGTAGAATAATATTAAGGACTCAAGGGTGTTAACGAAAATGTGCCCAAAAAAGCTCAGTTCCAAACTTAATAAAAAGCTCATTACTGAAGAGTGCTGAGGTTTAATTTTATCCTAGCTGTGGTGTCAGAATACTTTGAATATAAAACACTTTTAGACACTTAGAAATGTTTACTAAAGAGTGCTAAAAGATGGTCCAATTTGTTTACTAAAGACTGACATTTGCTTTTATAAACTTACGTCTTGCAGCAGTCATTAATAAATCAAGCCACAAGAAGTACTTATTCAAATTGTGACTCTTTTATATTCTTAAAGGTACAAAAGACTTATTACAATCGTCCTGTTTACACCTCAGGCTCTTTTGTAGAAAGTACCTACCGATTACAATTATGAAAGGAGCAAATAATTAATAAATAATTAATGAGGGACGAGGACTAAACTGAAAACAAAGAAGATGATTAAAAATTAAAAGTGATTGGGAGAAAGTAGAATTCTGTATCAAAATGTTCTAAATTTTATTATTATCTAGATTGTAGAATACAACTAATTAATTGCCACTGAAAGCTGAGTTTAGTAAACCTCGAAAAGCAACTAATTGTAAGACCGACCCCTTGTGATTTTATCAAAATATTAATTTCATTTTTAGTCCATATGTTGGATGAATTGTATGTTTCACGCTTTCCAACCCTGGTTACCATCAGCTCGTCAATTTTGGCCCAACACATTAGCACACACACTAGCTGGTAAATGCTCACCTCTTTTACGGTTGTCGGTTACGAAAGAAAAGAAGTTCGTTTTCTACAGTTGACCCACTGATGGCTACAAACATACGCACAAAATAATTAAATCGGTACCTACTACTTACTAGGTATTAGTATTTTAGGAATGTATTATGTGTCTTTGGGTGCGTGAATGCGATACGTGACGTTTATTAATAATGGCTGGCGGCAGCATCCTGTACTGCCTGCCCGTCCTCACACAAACATTAACGATTAACCGTTATCATTCATTGACTTTACGAAACCGAATATCGAGACAGTGAGAGTGAAATTGAATGACAAAAACCGTTCGGATCCTGTTATGGTAAAAGTGGTCGATTTGCATACGTATGTACCCATCCGCAGACCGAAGAAAGTTTTGAAAGAGAAAAGAAAAGGAAATGGATGTTTGGGACGCCACAAGAAGGCCATCGAACGTCAATTAATGTCACCAAAATATTTTAAGGAAATTGCACCAAATTTATTACTCAGTTATTTGATAAATTTAGTAATGGTGACTTTGGTTGGTAGCGTTGTAAAGTTAACAAACTGCTCAAAAAAGTACCCTAGATGCTTCTACATTCCCCTAAACAAATATTTGTGATAAAACTAAAACTCAGCAGTTCTATTTTATATTAAAAAGTTAACAGCCTTGTTTTGTTGTTGCCATTTGAAATTTCATTGCTTGTGTTTTGTTATTTGGTTTTTATGAATTAATTAATTAAAAGTCCTAATTAACTAATTACCATTGTGCAACTTTGTGATTTTAAGAGAATTTTCAACAATGATTTAATTATGACATGCTATTAGTCTGATAACAAGTCCCCATATTGTACATTACAGTTATTTTTTTGTAAATTTTTTGGTTGGTAATCGTGAATTTCAATGAAAAGTACCTCAGCTTCAGTAGCTGACATTACCAAAAGTAATAAAAGTAATGCCAACTCAGGAACGATTTCCTTAAATGAATATTCATCTTGATACTTAAACTCTGCAGTTATTTTTTATGTTATTAAATTGGCAGTATTGTTTTTAACGAATAATATAATAACTTTATAATCTGTAACTAATATAACCTAACTTTATTTCGTGTGTAACGTTAGGTGGTGGTAAATAATCAAAACAAGTGCGAGTCACCATATGAACTACCCAATTGCGCGTGCGCCTAACTAACGTAATTTGACAGCTGTTACGTGTCGTCCTAAACACATTGACTAGAAAAAAATTAATTAAATGAACAAACTATGACAGAAAATTAAAAAATTGTTCACAAATGCGATAAATTTATAACTAAAGCAGTTATTTAGTTTAGTTATGATTACAATTAACCTATTTTGAGTGATTTATTCATAAATTAAGTAAACTGGAATTTCCCTAAACGTGTAAAACTGATAGTAAGTACTTTCCCCCTTGCATTGAAATTCCTACTCACGTATCTACCATATTTCCTAAAAATAAAAAACTTCCTTAGAGATTTTAATTGATAAGTCACGATAACCGGAACTATCAGGAAAAAGCATCGTTAGATAATAACGTTATTAAAAATGCATTTGTTTTATGACGTCGCATACTAAGTTTAAACATTTCATTAACTTACGACGATGATGCGTTGGTCTTTTAATAGAACAAGTTTCTTTAGAAAATAAAGTCATTAATATAAATTACGGTAGCTATTTAATGTATGGTAAGTAAGTACATAAAGTACTATTAGCGAAATTTACAATAGGTAGGTACGATTCATGTTTTGATAATTTAATATGTATATTGTATAATAGCACTTATAATCAGTGGCGTACACAGGGACAAAATGGTTTTAACAATTGCAACAAAGGTGGGCGGATCTATCGAAATGTTAAGTGTATAACTGGTTGCATACATACTTTCGATTCAAAATCAGCAAAAGTAGGCGGGGTCTGCCTAAACACCTCATGTTTAGTTGGTTGCATAAGTTCCCTTATTGTGGGATGTTTACGTAGCCCTTTTAACTCCTCTTGTAATACACGCTACTGGTTTATTTTCATTCTTATTCTAATTTTTACGCGTTAGAAACGATCGTTTTTATGTACTGCCTCCATGGAATTTCGATTTACGATATTTCTGATCAATTACGCACCAGTAGAAGTATGCACGTATGTAAACATTGCAAAAAGCTTAACCTTATAACAGATTCACTTGTTTCTACGTATGCATCTACAAAGGCACTTATGTATATCTACCGTGGTTTATAGATATGTGCACATAAAACGATGATATTTATTACATATTGTGATGTAGGTACTTGCCGGTGGTTTCGAAATGTGTAACTGACGGACGCTTCAGGAACAATTTCTAACCTTTTGTTCGCTATTAACGGTCGGGTGTTAAGTGGCATAACGTAATTGGTAAAATCCGGTGTAAATAATGTAATCGCGGTCTAAGAATACTATGTTTAGTTGCATCAGGTCGGAAGTGACCACCAAAGTTATTATCTAAAACATTAATTAACAAAATACAGTCTCGATGTAAATAAAGAAAATGAAAATTTTTGTTCGTTGTAACCGGGTGATCATTATGAACAACATAAGAAGATATTGGTCTTAAAAAAAGTTATAGTTTTACTAATTGCTAAATTATAACAATTACAGCAGGGTCAAAACTTTTGTCCGTTACAGCCGGGTGGTCGTTCTAAGCGAAGTATATTTCACTCCTAAAAGTATGTAGCTCATTAAAAAAAGTTCTTTAGTAACTGGGGCTAAAAATTTTGTTCGTTATAGCCAGATGGTGGTTAGAAGCGACATATTTTTCACTCCTAAGTGAACGTTGGTCATTACAAAAATTATCCATTATTAATTTTAATGAAATATAGGGACTGAAAATTTTGTTCGTTACAGCCGGTTGGTCGTTATAAGCGAAGTATATTTCACTCCTAAAAGTATGTAGCTCATTAAAAAAAATTCGTTAGTAACTGGGGCTAAAAATTTTGTTCGTTATAGCCAGATGGTCTTTAGAAGCGACATATTTTTCACTCCTAAGTGAACGTTGGTCATTACAAAAATTATCCATTATTAATTTTAATGAAATATAGGGACTGAAAATTTTGTTCGTTACAGCCGGTTGGTCGTTATAAGCGAAGTATATTTCACTCCTAAAAGTATGTAGCTCATTAAAAAAAATTCTTTAGTAACTGGGGCTAAAAATTTTGTTCGTTATAGCCAGATGGTCTTTAGAAGCGACATATTTTTCACTCCTAAGTGAACGTTGGTCATTACAAAAATTATCCATTATTAATTTTAATGAAATATAGGGGCTGAAAATTTTGTTCGTTACAGCCGGTTGGTCGTTATAAGCGAAGTATATTTCACTCCTAAAAGTATGTAGCTCATTAAAAAAATTCTTTAGTAACTGGGGCTAAAAATTTTGTTCGTTATAGCCAGATGGTCGTTAGAAGCGACATATTTTTCACTCCTAAGTGAACGTTGGTCATTACAAAAATTATCATTATTAATTTTAATGAAATATAGGGGCTGAAAATTTTGTTCGTTACAGCCGGTTGGTCGTTATAAGCGAAGTATATTTCACTCCTAAAAGTATGTAGCTCATTAAAAATAATTCTTTAGTAACTGGGGCTAAAAATTTTGTTCGTTATAGCCAGATGGTCGTTAGAAGCGACATATTTTTCACTCCTAAGTGGACGTTGGTCATTACAAAAATTATCTATTATTAATTTTAATGAAATATAGGGGCTGAAAATTTTGTTCGTTACAGCCGGTTGGCCGTTATAAGCAATAGGCTTTACTTTCAAGAGTATGTTGGTCGTTAAAAAAATTGTTATCTACTATATAATTGCCAAATTATTATGGGTAGGTAGTTAAAGACGACCCTTTTACTTTTACTCTTAACAAATTAATAAGCGGAAAGTAAATACGTAAATACTAAGTAATAAAATCGGTGAAAGTTCGAATTTACCTACGCACCTACCAGACATTTAACTAACTAGCTAGGGAAAGTTCCTGATTAGTTTTACATAACAGCAGGTGTTTTTAACAAAAACATCTTCGTCGTCTGACCTACTGGTCTACAATTTTCCTATATATGTACGTACAACATAGTATACAATTCGTCGACATTATGACCTTCCCACAAAGAAGATTTATACACATCATTAACCTGCATTGTTGCACACAAAATTATTATTATTTATACGTCGATTAAAGTAAAATTAGGTGCCAGGATTTGCTTTGTGATAATTAATGAGTTTAAATAAGTCTAAGAGGGCACAACAACGCAAAATATACTTAAAAAACAATTGTATCGAATTGTTATTTGACCAGAATAAATTATTTTTCTATTATGGCCTACCCTAACCCAACATAATCTTTTATTATAGATATAGACAGTAGAATGTCAAAAAGTACCGCCTGTATCGATCGCCGCCTTCTGACTGCTTGCTCCTGCAGTCTGCCATTGGTTTGTGAATACAATAATTTCTCGAAATAAATGGGCTATTAGCAAATAAATTACCGAAATCTAACGTTCACGTAAAATGTCCAGTGTTACTAAAATAACAATTGTAATAAGTATAATTACTTAGGTACCTATAGCATGAAATCTATTGAAAGGTGCGAATCGTTTATAGTACGAGTATAAAGAAGAAAAAGTTACGATGAAGTTCATTGAATGGCATTTAATTGTACCTAAATAAAAACGTGAACTTGGACTACTTCTCCACACTGACTGGTGCCATAGCCGTAGCATAGCATAGCATAGCAAGCAAAGGTGAATGTTAGACTTACTTATAGTTAAAAAAGTGTTCATTAGAAAACCGCTAATCGCAAAGCACCGCTGCGATTTTTTTTAAAGCGAACTTTTAAACTTGCACTGCTCTAGGCAACTACATATGTATACACGTGTACGTACAACGAACAACAAACAACAAACAATAAACTTTATTAAGCAATATGCAATCAGTCACTTTATTAGTTCTAACTAATGTAATAGGATTGCACGTGAAGGTGTAGGTAGTAATCATCCTATTTTCTTGGAAAGTGATTGATTAGTTTGTTTAAAACGTTTTTTATCTTGGCTTTAGTGTTTAATTGGTAGCATCCTGCTGAGGAGAAGACAACTCATCCGAACAAAAAAAGACGTACGTTATGTACATACACTACCATCAAAAAGTTTGCAGATTTTCAAATAATATTATTTACCTAATTATAATAATAAGGTTTGAGAAGAAAAAAAGGTAAAATCACGTATATCAAGCTAGCACGACAAGTTATTTTTCCGATTCCTGACGCACTATAATTTGTCGCTAATTTGTTACTAAATTCAAAAATTTGTCGCTCGTGCCGTTTAGCCATAATCAGCTGGTATGCTAGCTGTATCTCGAAAACGAAATGTCGTAGGATATTATTGTAAAGGCCATAATTTGTCGCTGAAAGATGACACATTCAACGAATTTGTCGCTAGTCTTATCTTCAACTGATAAGCAAAAAACTGCTGGAAGACCATCAAACAATTAATCAAGGAGTTCTTTGTTACATTTGTTTTAAGAGATCGGATTTATTTACCATTTTTTTTTTAATTAGGTTTTCCCTGTTTCCCCCAAATTGGGCAACACGTTATTTTTCGAGAGTTTGATGGTTTTCCAGCAGTTTTTCGCTTATCAGTTGAAGACTAGCGACAAATTCGTTGAATGTGTCATCTTTCAGCAACAAATTATGGTCTTTACATTAATATCCTTTTCGAGATACGCTATGTGTAGTGCTAACTTGATATCAAGCTAGAATCCCAGCTGATTATGGCTAAACGGCACGAGCGACAAATTTTTGGATTTGGTAACAAATTAGCGACAAATTATAGTGCGTCAGAAATCGGAAAAATGACGTCGTGTATGTTACTGCTTATCTCGGGAACCAATGCATGGTTTTCAATGAGGTTTTCACTATTTTATAATGCATCATTTTAGGAAGGTTTTAATGCATATATCACTAATATTTATTAGCAGAAAGTTAAATAATTAGCGAAATTCCAAAATGTTCAAAAAAGTTTCCTCTGCTGTTTCAATTTGCTCTCTGATACTAATCGACATTATTTATGCTGCATGTGTTTATTTACATTTACTTGTGATCTACTAAAACATATCAGAGTTCTTAAATAATGTTTTAGGTCTATTGAAAATTTGCATTACATAAAATCGTCAAAAAAAAGATCATAAATATACTCAGGTGGCAAAATCTATAGTATATTGAAAAGTATCACATACAAAATGAACAACCATTGTAAGAAATATCTTGTAGAGATATAAAGAAAAATTTGTTGGCAGTCAAATGAAACCTTCAACTACTTCATTTTGTTTTCTTCCTCCACAATCTCAAAGTTCACTAACTAGAAAGGCTTGGGGAAAAATTGAAAATTCCTAAAACTCTATTATTCTAAAATTACTGAAAAACTAATGCAATCTTATTCGGTCCTAACCTAACCAACATAGAATGGAATCTTTTGTAACATTTATCGTATATCTATAGTAAATTCAAAAACATTTTTTTAAGTCAAAGAAATCTTCAAAAAGGTATTTTTCCCTTAGGTTATGTAAATAAAAAAATACCTACCACCACTATTTAAATTTCTAATAGGTATCAGGGTCCATAGACGATTCTCCAAATAATAAAATAATAAGTTTCTTATTATTTATAGTTATTTATTTTTGAAAATTAAAAAAAATAATAAAAAGGTAATATGTATATTGAAAAAAAAAAAAAGAAATGTTACGTGGCAAAGAAAATTATCGATCGCTTTAAAAAAATATTTTCCTTCCGAATTTCAAAATTCGCAAATTAAAAAGGTTTTCTCAAGCTCGAAAAACAATAGACTTAAAATTTTCAAACTCAAACCTAACCTAACCCAACACCCCTTTCTAATTTAGTCGAACGTACTTTAACCTAACCTGAACTGCACAGCATAAATTTGTACTAAAATCTCAAGAAAAAGGTAAAAGTGAGATTTAATTGCTTGATTAAATGGGAGTTATTTCTTGCTAAAATAAATTAAATTTTTTCCTAAATATTTGGCAGTACCGTATCCAATCCACGTATTTATAAAAGACACAGACGCCGTCTTTTGTCAACGTCAAAAATTTTTAATTTGCATAAATACTTACACATATACCAACCTACCTGTTTGTCTAATCGAATCGTGGTTTTGTTTGTAGTTCGACAAGTAAAAGACAATTAATTAAAGATTCTGTTCATTCATACTGTGCTTACAACCGCAGTCGTGTACCGGATCTAACAAATACCATAAATAGCAATTTTGTTTTTACATTTTTTTTTTTCACGTGATGTATTTCTAAGTTTTTAATTTAATGCATACGTACATATCTACCTAAAAGCACGTGAGTAGTTTGTTATGTCAGTCGTTGCTATGCGGGAGTCCAATGAATTCGCCATCAGGTATTCTTCATAGAAATAGGCATAAACTTTGATATTTCGTGTTGGCTACGTTATACAACTTACCGTTTTATGACATTATTTATAATTTTCGTGGAAAGGCGACGCTTAATGGCATATTTCATCTCGATCGTCGATAAATCGATAAATCACGTGACATTCCTTACCTAGTTTACAAAGTTACCGTTTTATTAGAATTATATAAAAAAGATGTAAAGATGTCGACGGTCCGAAAACCCTTAGAGCACTTCTGTTTGGGGGCCGTTCATAAAATACGTCACGCTAAAATTACCTTTTATTTTTTAACCCCCCTTCTCCCCGGTTGTCACGCTGTGTCACACTTTCTGTGACCCCCCTGTAAATATTTCATTACAAAATTTTGATATATAGTCAAAAATATTTATTTTATTTTCATAATAAAATTTAAATAAATTAATAAATATCCTTTGTAACGAACAAATAAATAATATTTCTATTTATCAGAAGTCCAAGGATTCTGTAAAAATTCAGTAAAATTTTTTGATAAACGGCGAACGTAAACGTTGCTGTAGACCCCCTGTCCCCCCTTGTATGCCAACGTATTTTATGAAATCTTTTCTTGTATGTACTCAAATAAATATTTTAGCCCAGCTATGGTAAAATCCTTCAAAAAAAAAAAACATGTACATTTAATCTGGACATTACGTACATCTCGTAAATTTAGACTTATTTATCACATTACATGTAAAAAGAGAATAACAAAACAACTAAAAAAAGTTTTATCACGAGGTTGGTCGTCCTTGAGGACGTTTATGAATAATGTAAAGTGAGCGCCGAATTAGGATGAAAATTCGACCCTAGTTGGTAACGAGTTTCCGGCTCGAAAGTCAAGGTTTCCGCATTTTACAACAACACACATCTTCACCGCGGAATGTCGCATAATCGTAAACATTTCCAAGTATAAGTAATGTACGTACTACTGCCTACACTTACGGTAATTAAGAATTTATTAGCGGTTTACACAATGCTACCCGAGACCGAAAAAGTAACATGGCCTTTCGCACGTTCATTTTATGTGTTACAACTAACCGATTTCGACATGTTTGAAACGGAAATCATCTGACACCAGATGCACTTAAACGGACTCTGGCTTGTTTTTTCAACCTAATTAGGTGAATATTTGTAATCAGGTGACTCCATCGCTTTTTATTTAAATATTCTGTTGGATGAAGCGATTGCAACAACAACAACTTAATTGTTAATTTCATTCTGCATTTTAATCCTCTTCTTCCCAAAATGCCTTATACCATTTTTAAACTGTTGAACAGTAGTGATATTCTCTCTCGTCTTCCTCTTCTTCGTGCTATTTACCTCTACTTCATTTTCTTTATTTTTATCTTCTTATGCCTGTTCTACCTCTTCGTCACACACTTTCTCCTCTACCTGCTGCTATTCTCCGTGCTATTCTTCCTCTGTTTCCTGTTATTCTTCCTCTTCTACCTTTTTGTAATCTTCCTGCTGTTCTCCCTCTCTTTTTCCTGCTATTGTTCCTCCTCTTTTTCTTGTTATTTTATTTCTTCTTCCTTTTTCCTTCTTTTATATCTTCCTCCTCTTCGTCTTCTTCCTGCTATTCTCCCTTTCTCTCTTCTCTCCTTCTCCTTCTTCCTGCTATTATTCTTCCCATTTTTCCTGCTATTTTACCTATTATTCCTTTTCTTCCTCTTCTACTTCTTCCTCATACCTCGTTATTGTTTTCTTCCTCTTCCTGCTATTAGCCCTCTTTATTTGTCCTACTACTGTTATTCTCCCTCTTTTTCCTGATATTTTACCCCTTCTTTTTCTTTTCCTCTTCTACGTTTTTCTTCCTTATATTCGCCCTTTCCTTCCTTCTATTAATTCCTCTTTTTCTTGCCATTCTCTCATCCCCTTTTTAAACTTGTTCCTCCACTTCTTCTTGCCCTTTTCCATATTCTCTCCCTTATGGGGTATTCCTAGATTAAATATTCAGCTCAACACCCCTGCCCCTGCGCGCTTAACGTGTGTCTCTTCCGAAACTTTTTTTAACTACATTTGACAGATCGATCGGTCACCCATCCAAGTACTGACCAGAGCGAACGTTGCTTAACTTCCAATATCGTTTGCCCTGCATCTAAGCTCCAGTCTGTTGTACTATTAGACATTTTTTTAGTAAAATAATAAATATATCTTGAAAAATTCAAAAGATTATTATCCTATTAATTTTCAATGCTATATCTAATATTAATTTATTACTTAATATTCTGACTGATATTAAAATAAATGCGGATAAATATTTATGATAAGGTTTTTCTCCTATAAATACGATTATATTCCGTATAACTGACATTTATTGTTGTATAGGTACGTCAATTCCTTATGAAAATTACCTTGGAAATCGAGTTCTAAACTTTTAAATTAAATTAATATAACTTATTATTATTTATTGATGAGTGATCTTTGTAGCCTTGTCAGATTTAAAACGAAAAACCTTTTGTAGCATAATCTGGAGTATTGTTAAGAATTTAAAGTAAATTTTTCTTTATCAAGGTTACCAAATAATACTGGAAATAATTGATTGATTGTTCGATTGGCTTAGTAAAAAAAGAACTTGAACTTTACAATTGTACTATACATAGATACCAGATTTATATCCTCACGTATTTCCGGTATTACACGTTTCAATTTCAATAAAGCAAACCGAACGGTAATGTGCTTAACAATATCAAATTGAATTGATAAATATTCTTTTAATAATGTTTCCTTAAAGGCCAACAGCACTCTTCAGTAGATATCATTGAACTAAAAATGAAGAGTAGTATTCTAGTAACCAAAAGTTTTTGTAAATGAACTTGTAAATACTCTGTAACAAATATTTCGTTAATTAGATTTAAGACCAGTAACGTCCTTCTAAAATTGGAGCAATTTTGCACCTCTTAAAAGTTTCTAGAGTGGTAATTTATTGGATATATTTTATTGACAATCTAAACTTTCATTTAATTACCCAATTTCGATATATTTACTGTACGTATGTTTTGTATTTTTGTTGGCACAAAATACAATAAATTGGAAACACGTGATAAACAAATAAAACCGGGATTGTGCAATGGCAATGCAATAGCCGTTTACTTTTACTAAACTATTTTTTATGTAAATACCCTTTTCACCCAGTGTTACGCAATGCCTTCCGAATGTGGATTAAAAAGATATTGGTCTCATAAATAAAACATAGTTTTCACTTTCTTTGCAACTGTACGCTAATTAAAAGCGGGACACGTTTAAGTCATATGATGGCAACTATTTGCAAGAAATTGTATTGATAATTACTTATACCGTAGGTACGTGCAGGTATTTAAATACATATTTCCGCTATCGTTCAATACTTCCAATAATAAGTAATAAAAGAAATCACATTATCATTATGATAGTGACTGACTATTTGGAAAACCCATGGAGGAATAACAACTCAGTATTTTAAACAAGAGCTCTCAAAAAAATTGGAAAATTCAAGAGGAAAACGTAGGTTGATTTTGTAATTTAACACATGAGTTCTAGATGTACCTACAACCCATATTGTGTGACGTATATCAAGCTAGCACGACAAAGTTATTTCTCATATTTGTGACTAGCAATATAACTTGTCGCTAATTTGTTACCAAATCCAAAAATTTGTCGCTCGTGCCGTTTAGCCATAATCAGCTGGTACCTATGCTAGCTTAATATCAAGTAGCACTACACATAGCGTATCTCGAAAAGAAAATGTCGTAGGATATTATTGTAAAGATCATAATTTGTCGCTGAAAGTGACCAATTCAACGAATTTGTCGCTAGTCTTATCTCCAACTGATAAGCGAAAGACTGCTTGAAAAGCCATCAAACTGGCACTACATAAGGCGTATCTCGAAAAGGAAATATCGTAGGATATTACTGTAAAGACCACAATTTTATTTGTCGCTGAAAGCTGACTCATTTAACGGATTTGTCGCTAGTCTCATCTCCAACTGATAAGCGAAAAACTGTTGGAAAGCCATCAAACTGGAACTACATATGGCGTATCTCGAAAAGGAAATATCGTACGATATTACTGTAAAGGCCATAATTTGTCGCTGAAAGCTGACTCATTCAACGGATTTGTCGCTAGTCTCATCTCCAACTGATAAGCGAAAGACTGCTGAAAAGCCATCAAACTGGCACTACATAAGGCGTATCTCGAAAAGGAAATATCGTACGATATTACTGTAAAGGCCACAATTTGTCGCTAATTTGTCGCTGAAAGCTGACTCATTTAACGGATTTGTCGCTAGTCTCATTTCCATCTGATAAGCAAAAAATTGATGGAAAACCATCAAACAATTAATGAAGGAGTTCTTTGTTACATTTGTTTTAAGAGATCAGATTTGTTTACCAAATTTTTTAAACTAGGTTTTCCCTACTTCCTCCAAGTTGGACAACACGTTACCTTTCGAGAGTTTGATGGCTTTCCAGCAGTTTTTCGCTTATCAGCTGGAGATAAGACTAGCGACAAATTCGTTGAATGTGTCATCTTTCTGCGACAAATTAGCGACAAATTGTGGCCTTTACAGTAATATCCTACGATATTTCCTTTTCGAGATACGCCATATGTACTGCCAGTTTGATGGCTTTTCAGCAGTCTTTCGCTTATCAGTTGAAGATAAGACTAGCGACAAATTGTGGCCTTTACAGTAATATCTTACAATGTAGTGCCAGTTTGATGGTTTTTCAGCAGTCTTTCGTTTATCAGCTGGAGATAAGACTAGCGACAAATTTGTTGAACGTGTCATGATTCAGCGTCAAATAAGCGACAAATTATGGTAAATTACAGTAATATCTTACGTTATTTCCTTTTCGAGATACGCTATGTGTAGTGCTAGCTTGATATCAAGCTAGCATACCAGCTGATTATGGCTAAACGGCACGAGCGACAAATTTTTGGATTTGATAACAAATTACCGACAAATTATAGTGCGAGTCAGAAATAGGATAAATAACTTTGTCGTGCTAGCTTGATATACGTTATTGTGTGTGGTTCTTAATCGATATTTGATGCCTCCAAGCATTTTCCCGTTTGTTCAGCCAGTTTCGATACGTTTGCACTTTTTATCTTCTGGACTTTTTAACATATCCTATGTTCCACATGTGCAACCACATTATAATAGTCTTAACGTAGTGGCGTGTCATACAATACATTACTCAAAACCAAAGAACTTGTCTCTATTTTACGGTAATATGAACTTAAAAAGTGTGAGTATAATGGTTTTTTAAACAGCAAATAAGCAAACTGTAACATTGTTACATAGTTACTTATGGTTTTGAAAGAAAGTATTCAAGTAGATATGTTAGGTATCTATATATTACTTATTTAATATATGCATTAAAAAAATAATAATAAATAAATTATTAGGTGACTACAGAAAGTGCTTGTTGTGTAGTTTTCTTATTGATATCAATATGTCGATTTAATAAATGGAGAAAATTTATAACAGATATATTTTATAATATAAATAATTAAATTCAGACAAGAAAAAATGCAATACGGAAATAAGGCAGTAGTTAGTACGATAATATAATAGGTTATAATAATTTCAATTTCTTTCTGTTAATTGTAGAAGAAATAGTATCGTTATTTTTCCTTAAAAAGGACCATAAAAATATTATACATAGTAGAATTTAATACTCAACGAAAAAGGCAATCAATAAAAAAAATCAGAATGTAAAATAGTTTGCTACTTTTAATGTTTAATGCACACTGACTGTAACAAAAATTAGATAATGGTTTAAAAAAAATTATTAGGTATATTAGTTGTTTGTCACAACAATACCAGGATGTGAAAGATCATTTCGCTTTTATGGCACTCAAGTACCTACCACATTACAATAATAATAATTGGTTAATATTTTTCATCTCTAAATCTTCGACGTGACTCTACAGAAGTGTCGTATTGGTAAACACAAGGTCGTGAAAGCTTTCGATCCCATTCATCGGCGCATTCTAATTTTACGGAAGGTTGATATTATTATGTATTATTGGAGCAGGATGCGCGGACTGACATAAAGTTCAACTAAAGAATTTAGAGTACCAATCACAAGTATTAATAACCGTTTAAATAATAGTGTGTCTGTCGTAGGTCGTACGGTTCTATTAAAATACAATACACTATAATCTTTGTTTCATAATATCTACATCAATTGGTACAATGCTGAATACTGTCAGAAAATGTGGGGCAAATTAGGAAGGCGAAATCGTTATAAATTGTTAGTGTTATTGTACTAATTCAGCCACTAGATATTGTTCGATATTATAATACTCAGTAAAAAGCCACCCCCACCATTTTACAGTTAAAAAAAATATTTTTTTTAAACTGCTTTGTATCATTAAAGATCTTGACCAAAAATAAATATGATTTCACCTTTTTCTTCTCCACTTTCTTCGTCTTCTTTTCCACCTCTTCTTCCTTATTTTCCTCCTTGACCTCTTCTTTCGCTCTTCCCTCCACCTTATCTTCTTCCTGCTCTTATTTACCTATTAATTCTTTTACCTCTCTAACCTCTTCCTCCTTATACATCTCTTTAATCTCCCCCTTTTCTTCATTTTGATTTTAATTTTTGCCTTCTTGTTTAACTTTTCATCCATCCATCTTTCCCTTTTTTACTTCCATTTATTTCTCTTCCTCTTCTTCTTTTTTTGTACTTCTTCCCCTTTTCATCATCTTTCCCTTCTTCCTCCTCTACTTCTTCTTTTTCCTTTTTTACTCCTTTTTCTCTTCATACTCATCAGTAGACTTCCTTCTTCCTCCTCTTATTTTTTATGCCATATATTCCATTGTATTGTCTGTCTTTACAGTGTGATGATCATTTATTATATAATTTTATATCAATTGCCTAAGTTGTTAGGCATTCAGGAAAACACCCCCTCCTGCTTAACGTGCCTTCTGATGCACGGTACGAATTTGCCGGTCACCCATCCAAGTAGTAACCAGAGCGAGCGTTGCTTAACTTCGTTTTCTGTTTGAAAGGCATCCAACGTACTAGTCCACTGTACAGCTCGGTATTTTTATAGTAAAAAAATTAATTTATCTTAAAAATTTAAAACTAGTAAGCAAGAAACTTTAGTGTAGTCATTTTTATACTGACATTGTAAAAATCCCAATTATTAAAAGAAGAAACAATTCTGAGAGTATAACGGTTTTTATTAAAAAGTTGCATTAATTACAATAATAATTAAAATGCAAATGCCTGTGGGATAAGTCACAAACAGTCAAAAATAAAGCAGTACGGTCTGCTATATATAAAAGAACGTAATAAATTATTATAATATATGTAATTATACAAAAAAAGTAGTTTTTGTGTTTCTCATCAAATTTGAATCGTTAATAAATTAATATTTTTAGAATTTTTCACGTGATATGTAAATAATTAATTAGAATCCTATTATTTTTTTTTACTTTATGGCTAGTTAATTAGTTAGTTGTTGCAACTATTAGTTAAAATAAACTGTTACAATCAATTAATTCAATCAACTGTACTTATGTATGTATTTAACCATGCAGCAAAGTGCATTGTTTTTCATCAGTTTCTAATTTACATACTTACACATACATACACATAAATATAATTATTGGAGTAAAGAAATGCTCTAAAAACAACAATAAATTTACATTAATTAATACCAATATCACTGTTTGATCAATAATAATAATTAAACACCTTATTGTTTGTTTCGATTAATTTTATTAAGTAAGTAAATTTACATTTTTATTGCATTAGGTACATTCGAATTTATTTTTAATCAATAATCATTAATTTGGTCATTTTATCGCCATGTTTAAAATATCTAACAAACTATTGCCAATAACATCCAGAAAATTGTTGTAGTGTATCTGCCAATTTTGCACATTACTTCTGCCAGCATTTAAAAAAGGTGCCGCCAGTATCAATCGCCTCCGGTGTTCACTCACAATCTCTACTATTTATTATTATAATTTTTTTTGAGACAAAGTACAATTATATTTTTATTTGTGCAATTATTAGACAGGTGTCGAGGTATTTTACATTAAGTACCTACCTGTACCTATGTCGTGAATCGATTGTAAGATCCTGTTAACGCTTACTTAATAACAAATAATATTTCGAAACATTCAACACTAAATTGAAGGTATTATTATCACAGGTACGTAGGTACATATCTAACAATAAATAATTAGCAGCTACCACTTATTTAGGTACGATTCTATAATGGTAAAATAGTAAAAATAGTAAGTTAACGTGATCTACTGATATTTGAATTTATTTACTTACTTATTAATTAAGTCGAGATAAAGGGGATTGGATCAAGGTCGTTAAGATTGGCACAATAACCGGGGGACCTTGAATTAAAAATACGATTCTTATTAAAGATGATGAGAGCAACGATTTTGTAACCGTTAATTTTGCTGCGGTACAATGATTTACAGTTGCTTAATTGGTTAATGAAACTGTAATATTTTGTACCATAACTATCTGATAATATTAGGTATTAATATTATGGCAGTTATCGTCATTATCATTAAATTTTGTAAGCTCAAAATTGGTTGGGAGAAGAGGTCTATGAGAACCTTAAGAGGGGCCAAGGTTCCACCACTCTACTAAATCACGCCAGAGGGAAGGGAGGGAAGTTAGGTAATATTAGGTTAGGGTAGGCTAGGTTACATCATGTAATCAATGAACGTACCTTTGTTAAAGTTTATGCTCAAATTAAATTCAATTTTCTTCCCTTATAAAGTTTGACATTTTCTGTAACCATTTATCTTTGTTATCAGTCGAAATAAGTGTCGTAAAATTGAATAAATAATATCATAAAAATAACAAGTCTATAGAAACGTCCCTAAGTTCTTATTTCAATTCAAAGAACTGTTGTAATTCATTAAGGGTAGTATTAATCTGACATGAGAAGGGCGAGGGTCCTACCACTTCTTATTAAATCTTACTGAATGCTGGCAAGGTTAATTTAGACTAGATTCGGTCAGGTTGGGTTAGGATAAGGTAAATTATATTACATAATTATTGAACGTACCTTCACTAATGTTTATGCACAAATTAAATTCAAATTTCTTCCCCTTATAAAGTTTTACATTTTCTGTAACCATTTATCTTTGTTATCAGTCGAAATAAGTGTCGTAAAATTGAATAAATAATATCATAAAAATAACAAGTCTATAGAAACGTCCCTGAGTTCTTATTTTAATTCAAAGAACTGTTGTAATTCGTAAAGGGTAGTATTAATCTGACATGAGAAGGGCGAGGGTCCTACCACTTCTTATTAAATCTTACTGAATGCTGGCAAGGTTAATTTAGACTAGATTCGGTCAGGTTGGGTTAGGATAAGGTAAATTATATTACATAATTATTGAACGTACCTTCACTAATGTTTATGCACAAATTCAATTCAAATTTCTTCCCTTATAAAGTTTACATTTTCTGTAACCATTTATCTTTGTTATCAGTCGAAATAAGTGTCGTAAAATTGAATAAATAATATCATAAAAATAACAAGCTATAGAAACGTCCCTGAGTTCTTATTTTAATTCAAAGAACTGTTGTAATTCGTTAAGGGTAGTATTAATCTTACATGAGAAGGGCGAGGGTCTTACCACTTCTTATTAAATCTTACTGAATGCTGGCAAGGTTAATTTAGACTAGATTAGGTCAGGTTAGGTTATGGTACGTAATTAATGAACGCACCCTTGCTTAAATTTCCTAAATAGCTAATATAAAAATAAATAACGAGTTTATATGAACGTTACCTTTTCATGTTCAAGTTTGAAGGCGTGTATTAAGTGCGTCTAGCGAAAGTATCTACACAGTAAGTATATAAAAAAGAGAAAATGAAAAGTACATCAACTATGTAGGTATATACATTCGTGGTCAAGTTGGTTGTCCACCATACTCTCACCGTATACCATTATATTATACATGGCATGTTTACGGCGATTTTGCCGCATCATCGTTGCACTCAGAGCCCTTGACATGTCTTGTGACACACTTGTGTGCCGATTTTATATGACCGGCAATTTGCGAAGACATTTTGTAATAGCGGAGAGCACATCATGAAACAAAAAGATAATTATTCATGAGTACCCATAATTTTTAATTTAAACAGGTGACAGACAGGAGTGCCGAGGGTTCCGTACGTTGCTATTAAAAATTGTAATAAGAAAAGATTCTCTTTAGTAGAATTTATAAGAAGTGGTTTCGAGTTGTTTAGCTCAACCCTCATCCAGAATTTATTAATTAGTAATTTATTGAATGTTAGTGATCCAGTAATTACAAGGATTTTAATGTTGCTTTAGACTTACAAAACTTCAAAAATAATTTAAATATATATATACGTATATATTGACAAAAATATTTCTTAATAAATAGGTACCTAATATTTTTCATTAAATCGTGTTACCTTTTTATGTACATTCGTTACATTTACTTAAGTAGAACTACCCATAATGATAATAATAACACATTAAGTAAATGGAAGAAAGTGTATAAGTATAATATGCTGCAACATTTTTAAGGCATCCCGGTGAAATGCTTTCGATTTTTACTCAACTTTCATAACTGGTTTGCTGTCTCGGCCTGGGCAATTTATAATACATTATAAGTAGCTCACAATAATGGGTTTCATGTAGTTCTGACACTGCCTGCCATCACCAACAGATCATCAGGAAATGATATAAATAGCCCTAAAGTGCATAAAAAAATGTCCCCCTTTTTTTACAAAAGTTATTAAAAAAATGTAAAAAGATAAATAAACAAAAGTGATTGAGATGCAGCTGGATTAAATTAGAAACGTATAAAACACACAGAATACATACTAAAAAAATCAAATATTGAGTAGGTATATTAAAAGAGACATTCGAATTGGCAAAGTCCGCCACAATCATATTTTATTTTTATTTTTTATTTTTGGTATTATAACTAACTCTTTTCTTTAAACACGTGCACGAGAGTGTATCTACAAATATTTATTTGGTAACATAAATATGCATAGAAATAGTCTTTAGGAAATGTCGTGGAATTTATGTTTGCCCAAAGGTGAAATTTTTCATTTCGCGAAACGGATTGTAAATTTGCATTTTGGCAACAAATCCTCCGTGTAGTGGATCTTTATGTCCATAACGAACCGGAAGATGCAAAAGTGGGTGCGGAAATGGGTGTCAGAATGAAATGTCACTTTATACAAGCTTACAATGTCACTATAATATGTAAGAAGTAAAAGTAGTCACATGAATAAGAAGCAAATAAAATAAGTAAAAAAATGTAATTTTATATTTGACTTGATATGCTACATCTTTGGTCATCTTTAATATTTAAATGAAAGTGAAAAGAAGAAAGTAACACCACGTATACAAATAAATTTAAAAGTTTCAGTTGTTGTTAATGTCATTATAAAATTTGCACAAGTTAAATTTTTCTGGAAGTCCCATTTTTTTATGCAGTTGGCGCATTTTTTTATAGGGTTACGGTAGGAAACTACAACAAAAATGAACTGAAAATCTCCTTTCTTTACAATAAAAAACTGTTGTTAGTTTAATAATAAATTTTTCTTTTACCTGCATGTTTCTACGACGAAAATAAAAAAAAAAAAACAGTTTTTATTAGAAGTATGTAGTAAGTAAATATAAAATCCTCGACACACGTTATTTTTTATCTTAAACAAAAAACTATCATCACATTTACTAATGCCATGACAGGGTACACAAATTATTATTAACGCAGGTAATGTTTATGTTAATTAGCTTGACAAACCGCCAACCATAATTGACAATTTTGTTTAATCTCTCATAAAATTAAAGTTTTATTAGTTGTAACTGTTTTGAACAGTGTCGTAAAAGCCGAGAAAATATGTGTATTTTACACAGTTAATTTCTTTATTTAGGTTATTACAACGTTTCAATCTTTTTTATGGTGTTGCAAGGTGCTAGGCCAAGGTACTTTTTTGGAAAAACTAAACAATAGGGAAACCCATAAAACAACTATATTATTATATAAAAATAATCTTAGAATATAATTAAATTAATATGTATTCATGATAGGTATAAAATAGAATAGAAATACGTATACACAAAATATAATAATTCCATACGATTCTTTATAAAATTTTAAGCCGATTTGGTCTTTTTACTTTTTTAATACGACGCCTAATAGCCGAGCAATTAACAATTATAAGTCAACCAATCACGGCATGCTGCCGTTGCTGCTGAAACTACTGCTAGTACACGCCTACTTCCGGTAGCAGCAAAAAAGGTGCTTTCTGATTGGTCGATTTTTTAACTATTGATTACTCAGTAACTAGCAATCAGATCGAAAATCTGCAAAGGAAAATGTTTTTTAAAATTACCCAAATAATTGAATGGGACACTGTATAATTCTATAAGACTCAATTGTTGTATAAAGTTTCCTATTATATGCTATTTGAGAAAAAGAATCACATCAGCGATGACAACAATTGCTGCATAATAATTAAAGTCAAATACAAAAGCTCTTGATAGCTTTTTTTTTGTTTTCGTCGATGATATAATGGTTCAATTAATTAAACAAACTACTACTACTGCAATTCAAGGTAAAACAATCAATGAATCGTTGGGTGATTATCTTTACGTTTAAATGAGTACAGTAGAGTATTTTTAAAAACGAAATCAACATTTAATAAAAGAAGCAATTATATTTTTCTCATTATGCGTGCATAGGTAAAAGGAAATTTAATAATTTTTTACAGGGTTATTCGCGAGCGGTTTAAACTTCCTTAATAACAAATGCAAAATATTTCTGAAGGATTACTTGATTTACTTGAGCTAAATGTCAACGTTTTTGGTAAAAATGTATGTATATACTTAGTACATAAAAAGTTTTGATCGTAAAAATTAAATTTGTACGTCTACAGTAGGACCTTGAATTGCAATAATAATCATATAACTTCTGGTTATGAATATGCAACAGTTGTACGTTATAATAAAAATAATTAATTTAACAATTAGGAACGTTTAATCATAAAAAATATCATATTTCGTAATAATTAATGTACGATCGGTCTTAGAAATGTAAGGTTAGGTTCGGTTTGCTGAAAATCTATTTGAAAATGCACATTTTTTTTTCGGACCCAAAATTAGTCGCAAAAATATCGCCCTCTATATTATTTAATTGATTGGTTCCACATATTATTACTGTATATTATTTTATATCAACATAATAACAATGTCCACCTTGAAATATTAAATGAGAGGTCAAAATAAATTCGGTAGATAAATCGAACACACTTATTGTTTATTAAATTGTATATGTAACGCTGACAAGACAACAATAATTGCATAACCAACAAGTTAGTGTCTATCTGCTATGTGCACTGGTTAAAAAAGAAAATTTTTTGTGACCAGGAACTTGGCTGGTGAACTAGTTCCATGGCTGTCTGTTGTCTTTTCACGGATCAGTGCGTCTAAACTCTAGGGTCTAGTCAATGAAATTACTTTTTATTTCCTATTGCAATATTAGTGTGATATTGTGTATAAGTACGTCACCGACGTAGTAGTTTGTAATAAGAACAAGTCCAAAAAATTATTGCAAATCACTTGCTTTACTACGATAAAATACTCCATACGTTTATTAAATAAAAAAATATTCACGTAAAGGATTTGTATCACTTCTGTAACAGCAACTCTCAATAAATGCCATTAAATTGCCTCTACATGGATATTAAATCAATCGTTCCATTGTTTTACCTTGAATTGCAGCTTATTTAAATAATTGAACCGTCATATCATCGACAAAAACAAAAAAAAGCTATCGACAGCTTTTTGTATTTTACAGCAATTGTTTGTCATCGCTGATGTTGCGACTCTTTTTCTTAAATTGCACATAATAGGATACGTTATATAACAATTCAGTCTTATAGAATTATACAGAGTGTCCCATTCAATTCTTTGGGTAATTTTAAAAAACATTTTCCTTTGCAGATTTTCGATCTGATTGCCAGTTACTGAGTAATCAATAGTTAAAGATTCGACCAACCAGAAGTCACCTTTTTTGTTGCTACCGGAAGTAGGCGTGTACTAGCAGTAGTTTCTGCAGCAACGGCAGCATGCCGTGATTGGTTGACTTATAATTGTTAATTGCTCGGCTATTAAGCGTCGTATTCGAAAACTAAAAAAAACAAATTGGCTCAGAATTTAAAAAAGAATCGAACGGCATCAACATTTTTCGTGTATTTATGTTTCTTTTGTTATTTTGTATTATTTTTTTTTGTGTAACTTTGTACCCATCACGTACACTTATAAGTAATGGGAGACGTTTCTTGCATTTTTATTTAATGATTACGTAATCTCTAGTGCTTCTGTTCATATTGACTAAGTTGGAAATTTTAATGGAATGTCACGAGGCATAAAATATGCCCATGCGTGTAAATCTATGTACTTTAGAACGACAATCAAAATTCCACAAACGATTTCTAACGTTTGTAAATATTAATACTTTTTTTTGCAATAACGTTTTTATTACTTAATTCCTTAGCTAATGTTTATATTTTTACATTACATGAATAGTTAACGGGATTAAAGAAGTTTCACAACCGAAACAAATATTTTTTTTACAACAAATAATGAAAATTCAAGGAGTTTGATAATAATAAAGTTAAAAAAATCGAAAATGAACTCATCATCGAAAGTGAATAACAAACTTATAACAATAAATTAAGTACATAAATTGTTCGGCTTTGTTTCAAGGATACATTGGAAATGTAAACCAGTATTAGTTCAGTCGGTAGTCATAATTTGGATTAGTGTGTTAAAAAATAGGCGCGATTTATAGTTGCCCTTCTTTAAATCGTCGACTTAACACCGTAACTGTTTTGATATCAATTAAACTACCTAAATGTTCGAGTCTATTAAATGTGTTAAAAATTTCTCATTTCGCAGGTGTCTAATGCAAGAATTTAGAACGATCTAACAAATGATACACTTAATGTTTCTTGTAAAATGCTAACCACTTTAAGTTCAGAAACAGTACTAATGAGGCAGACAACTTTTTTAATTTAATGCCTTGATTTGAATCTCTAGACTAATTGAACTGATACGATATATGTCAAAAGAATAAAAAATAAATTTTTGTAAAGGTATGGCCTGAAGAGGATGACGAAACATCGCCAAATAATTTAAAAAAATTGGAGAGTTCATTAAAATTGACTAAGTAACCCCCACCCCATATTAATACAGTGGACGGTTAAACAAACATAGAATCATATTTCAAGAGAAAATCGAATAAATAATACTCAATAATAACTATGACGCACTGATTTTGTTTGTCTCAACAGTGCTCAATAATGACGATGACTATGACGCACTGATTTTCTCGATTCTTTCAAATTTCAAGTATGACGTTAGCTCACTTATTTTCTGGTTGTTTCACGAATGCATAACAATGACAGTGACGCACTGATTTTGTTTCTTCTAACAGTGCTCAACAATGACTATAATTATAATATTCTAACAGTGCTCAACAATGACTTTGACGATAACGCACTGATTTTCCTCGTCCTTTCATAGTTTAGAAGTACAGGTAGCTCACTCAATATTAGGTTGTTTCAGCAACAAATAACAATGACAGTGGGCACTGATTTTGTTTGTCTCAACAGTGCTCAATAATGACGATGACTATGACGCACTGATTTTCCCCGATTCTTTCAAATTTCAAGTATGACGTTAGCTCACTTATTTTCTGGTTGTTTCACGAATGCATAACAATGACAGTGACGCACTGATTTTGTTTCTTCTAACAGTGCTCAACAATGACTTTGACATAACGCACTGATTTTCCTCGTCTTTCATAGTTTAGAAGTACAGGTAGCTCACTCAATATTAGGTTGTTTCAGCAACAAATAACAATGACAGTGACACTGATTTTGTTTGTCTCAACAGTGCTCAATAATGACGATGACTATGACGCACTGATTTTCTCGATTCTTTCAAATTTCAAGTATGACGTTAGCTCACTTATTTTCTGGTTGTTTCACGAATGCATAACAATGACAGTGACGCACTGATTTTGTTTCTTCTAACAGTGCTCAAAATGACTATAATTATAATATTCTAACAGTGCTCAACAATGACTTTGACGATAACGCACTGATTTTCCTCGTCCTTTCATAGTTTAGAAGTACAGGTAGCTCACTCAATATTAGGTTGTTCCAGCAACAAATAACAATGACAGTGAGACACTGATTTTGTTTGTCTCAACAGTGCTCAATAATGACGATGACTATGACGCACTGATTTTCTCATTCTTTCAAATTTCAAGAATGACGTTAGCTCACTTATTTTCTGGTTGTTTCACAATGCATAACAATGACAGTGACGCACTGATTTTCTCATTCTTTCTAATTCAACAGTGCTCAACAATGACTTTGACGATAACGCACTGATTTTCCTCGTCCTTTCATAGTTTAGAAGTACAGGTAGCTCACTCAATATTAGGTTGTTTCAGCAACAAATAACAATGACAGTGAGACACTGATTTTGTTTGTCTCAACAGTGCTCAATAATGACGATGACTATGACGCACTGATTTTCTCGATTCTTTCAAATTTCAAGTATGACGTTAGCTCACTTATTTTCTGGTTGTTTCACGAATGCATAACAATGACAGTGACGCACTGATTTTGTTTCTTCTAACAGTGCTCAACAATGACATTTGACTATAACGCACTGATTTTATTTTCCTCGTCCTTTCATAGTTTAGAAGTACAGGTAGCTCACTCAATATTAGGTTGTTTCAGCAACAAATAACAATGACAGTGAGACACTGATTTTGTTTGTCTCAACAGTGCTCAATAATGACGATGACTATGACGCACTGATTTTCTCGATTCTTTCAAATTTCAAGATGACGTTAGCTCACTTATTTTCTGGTTGTTTCACGAATGCATAACAATGACAGTGACGCACTGATTTTTTTCTTCTAACAGTGCTCAAAATGACTATAATATATATTCTAACAGTGCTCAACAATGACTTTGACGATAACGCACTGATTTTCCTCGTCCTTTCATAGTTTAGAAGTACAGGTAGCTCACTCAATATTAGGTTGTTCCAGCAACAAATAACAATGACAGTGAGACACTGATTTTGTTTGTCTCAACAGTGCTCAATAATGACGATGACTATGACGCACTGATTTTCTCGATTCTTTCAAATTTCAAGTATGACGTTAGCTCACTTATTTTCTGGTTGTTTCACGAATGCATAACAATGACAGTGACGCACTGATTTTGTTTCTTCTAATTCAAGATGACTTATCATATTTTCTGTGTCACAATGACTTTGACGATAACGCACTGATTTTCCTCGTCCTTTAATAGTTTAGAAGTACAGGTAGCTCACTCAATATTAGGTTGTTTCAGCAACAAATAACAATGACAGTGAGACACTGATTTTGTTTGTCTCAACAGTGCTCAATAATGACGATGACTATGACGCACTGATTTTCTCGATTCTTTCAAATTTCAAGAATGACGTTAGCTCACTTATTTTCTGGTTGTTTCACAATGCATAACAATGACAGTGACGCACTGATTTTATTTCTTCTAACAGTGCTCAACAATGACTATAATGTATTATTCTAACAGTGCTCAACAATGACTTTGACGATAACGCACTGATTTTCCTCGTCCTTTCATAGTTTAGAAGTACAGGTAGCTCACTCAATATTAGGTTGTTTCAGCAACAAATAACAATGACAGTGAGACACTGATTTTGTTTGTCTCAACAGTGCTCAATAATGACGATGACTATGACGCACTGATTTTCTCGATTCTTTCAAATTTCAAGTATGACGTTAGCTCACTTATTTTCTGGTTGTTTCACGAATGCATAACAATGACAGTGACGCACTGATTTTGTTTCTTCTAACAGTGCTCAAAATGACTATAATTATATATTCTAACAGTGCTCAACAATGACTTTGACGATAACGCACTGATTTTCCTCGTCCTTTCATAGTTTAGAAGTACAGGTAGCTCACTCAATATTAGGTTGTTCCAGCAACAAATAACAATGACAGTGAGACACTGATTTTGTTTGTCTCAACAGTGCTCAATAATGACGATGACTATGACGCACTGATTTTTATTCTTTAAATTTAAGAGAGTTGTACTTATTTTGAGTTTTCACAATCATAACATGACAGTGACGCACTGATTTTATTCTTCTAAATTTCAAGAATGACGTTAGCTTACTTATTTTCTGGTTGTTTCACGAATGCATAACAATGACTTAGTGACGCACTGATTTTGTTTCTTCTAACAGTGCTCAACAATGACTATAATTATAATATTCTAACAGTGCTCAACAATGACTTTGACGATAACGCACTGATTTTCCTCGTCCTTTCATAGTTTAGAAGTACAGGTAGCTCACTCAATATTAGGTTGTTTCAGCAACAAATAACAATGACAGTGAGACACTGATTTTGTTTGTCTCAACAGTGCTCAATAATGACGATGACTATGACGCACTGATTTTCTCGATTCTTTCAAATTTCAAGTATGACGTTAGCTCACTTATTTTCTGGTTGTTTCACGAATGCATAACAATGACAGTGACGCACTGATTTTGTTTCTTCTAACAGTGCTCAACAATGACTATAATTATAATATTCTAACAGTGCTCAACAATGACTTTGACGATAACGCACTGATTTTCCTCGTCCTTTCGAAGTTTAGGAGTACAGGTAGCTCACTCAATATTAGGTTGTTCCAGCAACAAATGACAATGACAGTGAGACACTGATTTTGTTTGTCTCAACAGTGCTCAATAATGACGATGACTATGACGCACTGATTTTCTCGATTCTTTCAAATTTCAAGTATGACGTTAGCTCACTTATTTTCTGGTTGTTTCACGAATGCATAACAATGACAGTGACGCACTGATTTTGTTTCTTCTAACAGTGCTCAACAATGACTATAATTATAATATTCTAACAGTGCTCAACAATGACTTTGACGATAACGCACTGATTTTCCTCGTCCTTTCAAGTTTAGAAGTACAGGTAGCTCACTCAATATTAGGTTGTTTCAGCAACAAATAACAATGAAGTGAGACACTGATTTTGTTTGTCTCAACAGTGCTCAATAATGACGATGACTATGACGCACTGATTTTCTCGATTCTTTCAAATTTCAAGTATGACGTTAGCTCACTTATTTTCTGGTTGTTTCACGAATGCATAACAATGACAGTGACGCACTGATTTTGTTTCTTCTAACAGTGCTCAACAATGACTATAATTATAATATTCTAACAGTGCTCAACAATGACTTTGACGATAACGCACTGATTTTCCTCGTCCTTTCAAGTTTAGAAGTACAGGTAGCTCCTCAATATTAGGTTGTTTCAGCAACAAATAACAATGACAGTGAGACACTGATTTTGTTTGTCTCAACAGTGCTCAATAATGACGATGACTATGACGCACTGATTTTCTCGATTCTTTCAAATTTCAAGTATGACGTTAGCTCACTTATTTTCTGGTTGTTTCACGAATGCATAACAATGACAGTGACGCACTGATTTTGTTTCTTCTAACAGTGCTCAACAATGACTATAATTATAATATTCTAACAGTGCTCAACAATGACTTTGACGATAACGCACTGATTTTCCTCGTCCTTTCAAGTTTAGAGTACAGGTAGCTCACTCAATATTAGGTTGTCAGCAACAAATACAATGAAGTGAGACACTGATTTTGTTTGTCTCAACAGTGCTCAATAATGACGATGACTATGACGCACTGATTTTCTCGATTCTTTCAAATTTCAAGTATGACGTTAGCTCACTTATTTTCTGGTTGTTTCACGAATGCATAACAATGACAGTGACGCACTGATTTTGTTTCTTCTAACAGTGCTCAACAATGACTATAATTATAATATTCTAACAGTGCTCAACAATGACTTTGACGATAACGCACTGATTTTCCTCGTCCTTTCAAGTTTAGAAGTACAGGTAGCTCACTCAATATTAGGTTGTTTCAGCAACAAATAACAATGAAGTGAGACACTGATTTTGTTTGTCTCAACAGTGCTCAATAATGACGATGACTATGACGCACTGATTTTCTCGATTCTTTCAAATTTCAAGTATGACGTTAGCTCACTTATTTTCTGGTTGTTCACGAATGCATAACAATGACAGTGACGCACTGATTTTGTTTCTTCTAACAGTGCTCAACAATGACTATAATTATAATATTCTAACAGTGCTCAACAATGACTTTGACGATAACGCACTGATTTTCCTCGTCCTTTCAAGTTTAGGAGTACAGGTAGCTCACTCAATATTAGGTTGTTCCAGCAACAAATAACAATGATAGTGAGACACTGATTTTGTTTGTCTCAACAGTGCTCAATAATGACGATGACTATGACGCACTGATTTTCTCGATTCTTTCAAATTTCAAGTATGACGTTAGCTCACTTATTTTCTGGTTGTTTCACGAATGCATAACAATGACAGTGACGCACTGATTTTGTTTCTTCTAACAGTGCTCAACAATGACTATAATTATAATATTCTAACAGTGCTCAACAATGACTTTGACGATAACGCACTGATTTTCCTCGTCCTTTCATAGTTTAGAAGTACAGGTAGCTCTCTCAATATTAGGTTGTTTCAGCAACAAATAACAATGACAGTGAGACACTGATTTTGTTTGTCTCAACAGTGCTCAATAATGACGATGACTATGACGCACTGATTTTCTCGATTCTTTCAAATTTCAAGTATGACGTTAGCTCACTTATTTTCTGGTTGTTTCACGAATGCATAACAATGACAGTGACGCACTGATTTTGTTTCTTCTAACAGTGCTCAACAATGACTATAATTATAATATTCTAACAGTGCTCAACAATGACTTTGACGATAACGCACTGATTTTCCTCGTCCTTTCATAGTTTAGAAGTACAGGTAGCTCACTCAATATTAGGTTGTTTCAGCAACAAATAACAATGACAGTGAGACACTGATTTTGTTTGTCTCAACAGTGCTCAATAATGACGATGACTATGACGCACTGATTTTCTCGATTCTTTCAAATTTCAAGTATGACGTTAGCTCACTTATTTTCTGGTTGTTTCACGAATGCATAACAATGACAGTGACGCACTGATTTTGTTTCTTCTAACAGTGCTCAACAATGACTATAATTATAATATTCTAACAGTGCTCAACAATGACTTTGACGATAACGCACTGATTTTCCTCGTCCTTTCGAAGTTTAGGAGTACAGGTAGCTCACTCAATATTAGGTTGTTCCAGCAACAAATGACAATGACAGTGAGACACTGATTTTGTTTGTCTCAACAGTGCTCAATAATGACGATGACTATGACGCACTGATTTTCTCGATTCTTTCAAATTTCAAGTATGACGTTAGCTCACTTATTTTCTGGTTGTTTCACGAATGCATAACAATGACAGTGACGCACTGATTTTGTTTCTTCTAACAGTGCTCAACAATGACTATAATTATAATATTCTAACAGTGCTCAACAATGACTTTGACGATAACGCACTGATTTTCCTCGTCCTTTCGAAGTTTAGGAGTACAGGTAGCTCACTCAATATTAGGTTGTTCCAGCAACAAATAACAATGATAGTGAGACACTGATTTTGTTTGTCTCAACAGTGCTCAATAATGACGATGACTATGACGCACTGATTTTCTCGATTCTTTCAAATTTCAAGTATGACGTTAGCTCACTTATTTTCTGGTTGTTTCACGAATGCATAACAATGACAGTGACGCACTGATTTTGTTTCTTCTAACAGTGCTCAACAATGACTATAATTATAATATTCTAACAGTGCTCAACAATGACTTTGACGATAACGCACTGATTTTCCTCGTCCTTTCATAGTTTAGAAGTACAGGTAGCTCACTCAATATTAGGTTGTTTCAGCAACAAATAACAATGACAGTGAGACACTGATTTTGTTTGTCTCAACAGTGCTCAATAATGACGATGACTATGACGCACTGATTTTCTCGATTCTTTCAAATTTCAAGTATGACGTTAGCTCACTTATTTTCTGGTTGTTTCACGAATGCATAACAATGACAGTGACGCACTGATTTTGTTTCTTCTAACAGTGCTCAACAATGACTATAATTATAATATTCTAACAGTGCTCAACAATGACTTTGACGATAACGCACTGATTTTCCTCGTCCTTTCATAGTTTAGAAGTACAGGTAGCTCACTCAATATTAGGTTGTTTCAGCAACAAATAACAATGACAGTGAGACACTGATTTTGTTTGTCTCAACAGTGCTCAATAATGACGATGACTATGACGCACTGATTTTCTCGATTCTTTCAAATTTCAAGTATGACGTTAGCTCACTTATTTTCTGGTTGTTTCACGAATGCATAACAATGACAGTGACGCACTGATTTTGTTTCTTCTAACAGTGCTCAACAATGACTATAATTATAATATTCTAACAGTGCTCAACAATGACTTTGACGATAACGCACTGATTTTCCTCGTCCTTTCGAAGTTTAGGAGTACAGGTAGCTCACTCAATATTAGGTTGTTCCAGCAACAAATGACAATGACAGTGAGACACTGATTTTGTTTGTCTCAACAGTGCTCAATAATGACGATGACTATGACGCACTGATTTTCTCGATTCTTTCAAATTTCAAGTATGACGTTAGCTCACTTATTTTCTGGTTGTTTCACGAATGCATAACAATGACAGTGACGCACTGATTTTGTTTCTTCTAACAGTGCTCAACAATGACTATAATTATAATATTCTAACAGTGCTCAACAATGACTTTGACGATAACGCACTGATTTTCCTCGTCCTTTCGAAGTTTAGGAGTACAGGTAGCTCACTCAATATTAGGTTGTTCCAGCAACAAATAACAATGATAGTGAGACACTGATTTTGTTTGTCTCAACAGTGCTCAATAATGACGATGACTATGACGCACTGATTTTCTCGATTCTTTCAAATTTCAAGTATGACGTTAGCTCACTTATTTTCTGGTTGTTTCACGAATGCATAACAATGACAGTGACGCACTGATTTTGTTTCTTCTAACAGTGCTCAACAATGACTATAATTATAATATTCTAACAGTGCTCAACAATGACTTTGACGATAACGCACTGATTTTCCTCGTCCTTTCATAGTTTAGAAGTACAGGTAGCTCACTCAATATTAGGTTGTTTCAGCAACAAATAACAATGACAGTGAGACACTGATTTTGTTTGTCTCAACAGTGCTCAATAATGACGATGACTATGACGCACTGATTTTCTCGATTCTTTCAAATTTCAAGTATGACGTTAGCTCACTTATTTTCTGGTTGTTTCACGAATGCATAACAATGACAGTGACGCACTGATTTTGTTTCTTCTAACAGTGCTCAACAATGACTATAATTATAATATTCTAACAGTGCTCAACAATGACTTTGACGATAACGCACTGATTTTCCTCGTCCTTTCATAGTTTAGAAGTACAGGTAGCTCACTCAATATTAGGTTGTTTCAGCAACAAATAACAATGACAGTGAGACACTGATTTTGTTTGTCTCAACAGTGCTCAATAATGACGATGACTATGACGCACTGATTTTCTCGATTCTTTCAAATTTCAAGTATGACGTTAGCTCACTTATTTTCTGGTTGTTTCACGAATGCATAACAATGACAGTGACGCACTGATTTTGTTTCTTCTAACAGTGCTCAACAATGACTATAATTATAATATTCTAACAGTGCTCAACAATGACTTTGACGATAACGCACTGATTTTCCTCGTCCTTTCGAAGTTTAGGAGTACAGGTAGCTCACTCAATATTAGGTTGTTCCAGCAACAAATGACAATGACAGTGAGACACTGATTTTGTTTGTCTCAACAGTGCTCAATAATGACGATGACTATGACGCACTGATTTTCTCGATTCTTTCAAATTTCAAGTATGACGTTAGCTCACTTATTTTCTGGTTGTTTCACGAATGCATAACAATGACAGTGACGCACTGATTTTGTTTCTTCTAACAGTGCTCAACAATGACTATAATTATAATATTCTAACAGTGCTCAACAATGACTTTGACGATAACGCACTGATTTTCCTCGTCCTTTCGAAGTTTAGGAGTACAGGTAGCTCACTCAATATTAGGTTGTTCCAGCAACAAATAACAATGATAGTGAGACACTGATTTTGTTTGTCTCAACAGTGCTCAATAATGACGATGACTATGACGCACTGATTTTCTCGATTCTTTCAAATTTCAAGTATGACGTTAGCTCACTTATTTTCTGGTTGTTTCACGAATGCATAACAATGACAGTGACGCACTGATTTTGTTTCTTCTAACAGTGCTCAACAATGACTATAATTATAATATTCTAACAGTGCTCAACAATGACTTTGACGATAACGCACTGATTTTCCTCGTCCTTTCGAAGTTTAGGAGTACAGGTAGCTCACTCAATATTAGGTTGTTCCAGCAACAAATGACAATGACAGTGAGACACTGATTTTGTTTGTCTCAACAGTGCTCAATAATGACGATGACTATGACGCACTGATTTTCTCGATTCTTTCAAATTTCAAGTATGACGTTAGCTCACTTATTTTCTGGTTGTTTCACGAATGCATAACAATGACAGTGACGCACTGATTTTGTTTCTTCTAACAGTGCTCAACAATGACTATAATTATAATATTCTAACAGTGCTCAACAATGACTTTGACGATAACGCACTGATTTTCCTCGTCCTTTCGAAGTTTAGGAGTACAGGTAGCTCACTCAATATTAGGTTGTTCCAGCAACAAATAACAATGATAGTGAGACACTGATTTTGTTTGTCTCAACAGTGCTCAATAATGACGATGACTATGACGCACTGATTTTCTCGATTCTTTCAAATTTCAAGTATGACGTTAGCTCACTTATTTTCTGGTTGTTTCACGAATGCATAACAATGACAGTGACGCACTGATTTTGTTTCTTCTAACAGTGCTCAACAATGACTATAATTATAATATTCTAACAGTGCTCAACAATGACTTTGACGATAACGCACTGATTTTCCTCGTCCTTTCGAAGTTTAGGAGTACAGGTAGCTCACTCAATATTAGGTTGTTCCAGCAACAAATGACAATGACAGTGAGACACTGATTTTGTTTGTCTCAACAGTGCTCAATAATGACGATGACTATGACGCACTGATTTTATTTATTCTTTTGAAGTGAGAGTTGTTAGCTCCCTTAGTTTGTAAGTATTTCAACAACTCATAACTGTGACAGTGACGCACTGATTTTGTTTGTTCTAACAATGACTTTGATGCAGGTGTATTAGTTAAAGTTTGATGATTTACAACTTTCAAAACTTATTTGACATTTTGGATTTGTTTCCATAATCAAAATTAAAAAATGGTATTTATTTCTTCTTTGCAAGTTTGAAGGTGTATTTATCTGCATAACAAATACTACGATAAAGTTCCAGGATGCAATTGTCCCTGCATAACCATACCATGAAATAAGACTTTTAATAAGCTAATGGAGTAGGTTGCATAATGTTAGACAGTGTTTGTAGGTTAAGGTATAGAATGCAATTTACATTATATGTAAATAGGCTTGACGGGCATCTCACGCATGTATCCGTTTTTCATAGTCGCGTGACAAAAAGTTACTGACCTATGTGTTTTTTTTTTTTAACAATTCTCATCTCTTACATTATTCAATTTTACAGAATTCCTTCCATACCTTCATATTTATTAGAAAATCAAAAACTTACCCTGCATTGATTACACTGTATAGCAGGGGTTCCCAACCTTTTTGTACTCTAGAGCACATTCTAAAATATTGGTAGTGTGGCGGGCACCGCCTATTTTTTATCAACAAACTCCTTCCATAACTTATCATTTTCCCATAATTTATTTTCTTATATTCATAATTTGTAAATAAATAATAAACAAAAATGTTTCAAAATAATAAATTATTATTCAAATTTCATACACACGGAGAAATGTATTTGCAAAACTTAAACAAATTAAACAAATACAAAAGAAAACATTTTATAAAAAATATACTATCAATATGGAATATGTCAATGTGATCTTTGTCATTGCATATTATTGGCCAGTGCTTCATAATTAGGAGAGTATGACGATAATCCTGTTAACAAACAATCATAAAGATGCTCATCGGTGAGTCGAGGTCTATATCTTGATTTTATTCAGTTCATGTTTAAAAACAATGATTCGCATAAATATGTCGAACCAAAAAATGATTCAATCTGTCCACTGCATTCCAAAAGTCCTCTATTTTAGGGATTTTAGCAAAATATCATTCTTAATGCCCAACATTTCCAACTCTACTTCTTCTGTCTTTAATACCTTGAACAAAATCTGCAATACATGCGGCCATTTCCATTACATTTATTTGGCAAGTAAAAGGATTGATACAGAAGGAAACAATTGGCTCGATAAGTGTAAACTGCGAAAATCTCTCTTCAAACGGGGTTTTAACACTTAGTCTGGCTCGCCGCTAGACAAGTACTGTCAGCAAAGGAACCACTCATACATACAATATCGCAAACATACGAACGTATTTCATAAAGCTGGCACTCAAAAAAATTTAAACTCTAACAAATAAGTAAAAATAATTCACAACTTAATGTTTATGAAAAAATTCTGTCTCTGTTGAATAGTGGCGGGCACATACGAATCGTCCCGCGGGCGCCATAGTGCCCGCGGGCACGAGGTTGGGAACCTCTGCTGTATAGTATTCAATGGTATTGATTCCTGATTGACAATCAAGGTCTTTAATACATATTACTTACCTACTGGCACCCAGCATATAATACTGGAAACTTGGTAGATAATTTATTTATATTAACGTCACATAATCATTTTTATTTTATAAAGTCAAGGCTTCTTCAGTTTGTGAAGCTTAAATTCTTATTTCTTTTTTACTTTGATATGTGGCAGGTTCACGGTAATATTTTTAATTATTTCTAATTGCAAAACGGTAGATTAAACACATTTATTTATGTCTATTTCTGTAAAAGTGTTAAGATGTCGTAGCTATTATAATCAATATCTGTCTGTAATTTATTAATCAGCAACGACTCCTTAAGTCATTAATATTCAGAATGTGTACGTTGATGTGGATTCATAAACAAATGTAGGTATACCTAAGCAAATATCACCACATTTGTCATAGATATCTAAAGATACCAAAACAAGATTTAAGATAATTAACAATTTTGCATATTTCAAACATAACCAAAACAGACAAAGTAAAGGCTGTTATAGTTCTCCAATGTCTTGAATCTTTCGATTAATCATAAGATTCAGTCTTCGATCTGTAAGCTTGGTCGTGATCATGCTGTTCAATCATTATCTTGATCTTGAATACAACTGCTTAAATAATCCTCAACGTACACATCTTGATTTTGGACCCACATACTCAAAGATGACGTTAACCACGAATATCTTCACGTAAATCATTATTTAGATTTAACCCTCAAAAAGATCAATAACGTGGTCTTTGTTTCGGTCTTGAAGCTACAGACTTAATCATGACCATGCCTTTAGGTTTTAAGCTTTATAATAATAATGGTCTTGGTATTGAATCAATAAAATCAGTCATTAACTTGATATTGAATCTATTCAGTATCATTATCTTGGTCTTAAATTTTGTATTGTTCTTAATGAAAACTTGGTCTTGAATTCATAAATATCCACATTGTAACCATGGTCCTCAACATTGTAAAAATTAATTATTGCCTTGATCCTGAATTTATATCTACACTCAGTCATGATCTTAATCATGAGCCTGCAAATTTAATTGCGACTTTGTCTTTAACCCAATGGTTATCTTGCTCTTAATATGGCTCATTAAAAAACATTTCCAAAACCAACTCGACCACAATCTTGGTCTTGCTAAATCTTTTGACAAAATTGCTTAGCTCTCTTCATCTTTGTCACCTTCCCGAAGAAAGAATAATTGTGAAAATTAGAAAGCAGGAAAAAAATTAAAAGACAAAATTGTCGTGCTTTAGAAATAAACACGGAGCTGTCTGTTTTGGACAATAGGCACAACCGTAAATAATTGGAGGCTACCAAATCGAGATAGGTATTCGCCTTGGTTACTTGGTGATGGTAACCAGAAAGATCAGGGTAATTTTCCAAATAAATTAAAGTGAAAGTATGTTATAATTTCTCGTGAGAATTCACAGTCGGTCGATATCAGATGGACCGAGATACGTTACTAATCGTTTTTGTTGTCCTGTCTCATGATTAATTGTATCTAAACGTTTTGACATACTTATCAGAATACTTCTTCAGTAAGTCGGTGAGTTCTTTGCCTTATTGGGCACTTTTTTATAATGTACAGCAACAAATAATGTTTGTTTTTTTCTAATTTTCATTATAGCAGCTAAATTTATCGAAACCAACGTGATGAAAATTACCACTAAGAATAAAAAAGAATTTATTGTCCTCGAACCAGGATTTCATCAAATAATAATGTATTTGACCAATTTTTCTTTGTTCCAGGTTACTAGTAGTTACCCTGTTCTACCTCAGCACATCTTTTGCTCAATCTAACGTTTCGAGGTTCAGATACAACATATCAGAATATGTGTCTCTTCTGCCTCCTGAACTGAGAGTGAGCGCATCGACAGCTTTACGTGCCGAGGCAGAGGTTGCTGAAGGTGGCGAGTGGACGAAACCCTCGTGCAAGGTCAACGATATTATAGGGTGTCCGCCCAACAAATACAGACGACCCACCGGGGAATGCAACAATATCAGACATGCGAAATGGGGAAGTAGGGGGGCTCCATTTCTTAGACTTTTGAAACCTCAATATGCTGATGGTAAGTCTTTTAATATGTTTATAATTATTATTAATTAGATATTAACGTGACAATTTAAGCTGTAAGCTTGAACAAAACATTCACCATATTTTATGTTAGGTACTTTTCAAATATATTTTTCCTTGGCATAATTTTCTTCAGAAGCTTCAAATAAACATGGCGTCGTTCTCACCACGTGGCAAAACAATCGCCATGGTTTACGTTACTTCTTACTATTTTAATAATTTATTGAGTGTAAATTTGTAGAGAAAAATATTTAATTGAAAGCTTAAAAAAGTTCTGAATCAACATGCCAATAACAGTACCAAAAAGGAACCCTTGACCTTTAATTATTGAAAGCCAAAAAAAAAGTCATTAATGAAAAAGAACGAATAAATAAATGTGAACATAATAAAAGTCAACTTATAAATTAAAATTCTAACGTAAGATTATTCAATCAATACTTATATCAATTTGGTTCGATTAAATGCAATAAGTATAGACCGAAATGTGTTGATAAATATCAGCATTAGAGTATAAAAGTAATAAATTAGTTTTTAATTCGATCTTTGAAAGTACGTTAATTAATACAAGTCACACCTAAAAATTAATAAAAATATTTCCTGTTAGTTTAAATTATTACATAAAAGAAAGTGTATGTAGGTACTTACAGTTAGTTAGTAATAAAGTTAATTATGTACTAATATATTCATTTTTTTAAATTTACAAAAAGGAAAAAGAAAAAAAAACTGAAGAGATCAAATAGAGATTAATAACAAACTTTTTGACTTATGAGTTTCATATACTCAAAGCCCAAAATATATTTTGTCTTAAAGTTAAAATTGTTTTTAATTCAATTTTTAAAAAATATTAGGCCCAAAAGCATTTTTTTTATAAATAAAGTTTTAAGATTTTAAAGTAAAAATTATATTTTTTCAAAATTATAAAGAAATGCAAATATCTAAAATTACAGTCTTCTAATTTTTTTATCTACAAGTGTTTGTAAAAATAAATAAATTTCTTTGCTTTATGTATTTCTAAAACCATCGAAACTATAGTTATGAAAAAAAGAAGTTTCTGGAAGTTTATCTAAACATAGTACCTAGATATGGCGAATATTCTTGATTTTGTATTCCATATATTTCTAAAGTCAAACTTGCACGAGACCGGATTTTCCGAATCGTTGACTTTACCACAATGTGACCGTTCTTACAATTAATTGGTTGCCCACAAAAAAATTATTTACTGGTAAAATTTTCAGAATACCAGGTATAAATCATTATCTAACACATTCCACAGATTGCTGACCCAAACAATAACTCTTGTGCCAAAGGCTTTTCCTACAATTATAATAATTAATTGCTGAGCCAATGTCCCATCGGTGATCAGTATGAGTATTATTGGCCATTTTTTATTGAACATCTTCGAGATCGTATTTTCCAATTTAATTTTCAAGAATTTTGACATTGAAACTAGCAGTCAGCTGAACTAAAAAATGTACCATGCCATAACATACGTATACCAAAGTTTTTTTTTTGGTCAATTATCTTTTTGCCCCACCGTCTGAGTTCTCATTGACCTTTGGCCTAAACTTCATTATTTTGAAATATTATTGCCCAACAGGTATCCAATTAACCCAAACCCCTAAACTTTTGCGACCTTTATTGCCATCGTCCCTCTCTAATTTCTTTTACTTAAGTATCTGTTTATACATTCTTTTTGTTGTCTTTAATTACAATGTAATAAAATCGGTATTTTTCCCACAATTCCTGCATAATTTTAATAAATACAATTGCATACAGTTGTACTGGGTATAAATGTTGCATGTGAGAGGCTAATAAATAAATAAATAGATAGATAATTAGACATTACAGTAATTATTGTACCTACGTACAGTTTTTTTTCTTTTTTAGTATATTGTAAAACATATAATTCACGTTGTTCATATAAAATAATTATTTGTAATTATTATGCAGAAGAAGAAACGGTGAAATATGTTTTTATACTGAGAAAAGAACGAATGAGTGATGTATACTGCAAAGAAAAATAAATCAAAACAATTTACTATAAATCGGTGAGCAATTGTATTGTATTATTTATTGCAAAAACTATTTGTTTTTTTTTTTTCTAAATTAGAATACGTATGGGAAATTGAATCTAGATGCTACTAAAGTAAATATAAGTAATTATTTTTTAATATTTTTAACATAAATAATTACTTGGAAATTGTTGGTTAAGTCTATATGATGTTGATAAATTAAATAAAGAAAAATGGTTATTTATCTACAACAAAAATTCTCAGCAAATTTTGTTTAATATGTTTCGAGATATTTCTTCAGTAGATTCGATTAAACATGGCGTCGTCTTCACCACGTGGCAAAACATTCGCCATGTTTTATGTTAGTTAATCTTTTTATGTATGAAAGTTTACATTCCCCAGTATACAATTTCACTTTTTTCCCTTGAGATTACGGACAAACAATTAATTTTCCACACAAACTTTTCTTTATAAGTTTAAAAAAAAAAATTAGTAATAAAGGAGTCTTATCAGATGTACCTACGTATCTTGCACAATGTTATAGATTATAGAAGACTAGTTAATATATTTGCGCAATAATTAGTAGCCGTTTTACGATCGCCTTCAACCTTTTTTTTTTCTTCTCAAATTGACCGCACGTGATTTGAAAACACCTTCGTGCTAAATGTTCCTCGCTGTTCCGCATTCCTTGAAAACTATACTTCTTAAATAATTCATATAGGTAACGCACTTGGGTACACCTACTTAAATGTTGTTATCAAAAAAAAAATCAATGTTTTTTTCAAAAGGATCTAATATAGCTATGAATATACACAGGGTGTCCCAAAACATTTGCTCATAATATTAATTGTTATTACGTAATGGATTTTGTAGTGTATATGTGTATGTGGAATGGGGGCAGGGAAGATACCTTCCCATTTTTATGTCATTATGCCCTTATTTTTCTCAAATATTTAAACACCCCATTCGTTTTCTTTAACTATTATCAGTAGAACTCTTTTTTGGGGTGGCATAAGGGAACGTCTACATTAATTAATTTCGTGGGGAGTTTTTCTTGCAATTTTAGTTCTTCTCCCCTCCGTCCCTCTTAGGTACTCCTTAATTGGAAAAAGAGAGGAAACTAAAAGAATTATTTGAATTTAAAAACTGTATTCGAAATTTTCAGTAACCCCCCTCCCTATCTCCTTTTAATGATATTTTTTTAGATTTTACGGTAGTCCTCTCTCCCTCAGGTAATTAATGGAGGTCGAGGTCCCCTACAGTCAACTTTTCTTGAGGAGACCCTTAAATGGTTTTTATTAGGAAAAATTTCCTTCTCGAAAGGGTACCTAATAAAAGTACCCTATCGGTTAAGTTTTGATAAAAACATTGGATAATGTCACCATTGTGGGTACCAAATTAAAGTAAAGAAAAGAAACTAACTGAGTAAATAAGCCAACTTACAACATTTTCTAGCGTTATTAGACAAGTTCGAAATAATTTCTTACAATAATAATAAATCCAAGGTAATGACGGTGTGGCAGTGTGGGTCTTCACATCAATCAGAATCGTTCTTGACATTCATCTAATAAAGAACTCTCGCCCAACATTCGCACATGTAGTGCTTCATCAATCTGATACTTTTATATTAATAAATAATAATTGCGATCGTTTAAGGTGGGGAGGCAAATGAAGGTTAATAAAATAAATATATTTTAAATTACACAAACATAAAATAAACAGAAAGAAAATATAAGTATCTACACTTTCACTCTCTTGCTTAAGAAAAATAATTTATGTACTTTAACATTTTTAATTTTATTATCAGGTAAATTTAAATGGTATATAGGCATTTGAAATTGTAGAATGGCTTGGCACTTGGTGACATATTTCTAATTATAAAAAAAATGTCAAAAACCAAAAGAAAAATGTTTTCTCAATTGAAACTTTTACTACCTACCGTATCGTATATATACCATATATTTATTCAAAATAACCACAGGAGAAGAACAATATATTACCCACGATAATTGAATTATTTTTGATACTTAGCAAAATTACTGACAATCGACATTCATAGCAGTTGGCTGGCTTGCTTGCTTGCATCATGGAGAAAGTTGAAATATGTTACGGATCACATGATAGGTACTACATAGCGTGCTTATTGTACGCTAGTAGATCGTGGCATTCACCTTCAGTTATTGCAATTCTTTTATACAGTATAATGATGATGAAAGATGCTACTTTCAAGCAAGCGAGCAAGCAAGAGAACGCCCGTCCGTACCAAAAGATTTTCATCCGTCGTGTCTGTCACCCAATCAATCGAAACGCCTAATTGAGATCCCATTTAGAGTAAAATTGCCTTAATGTCAAAGTCTGAATGTCTCAATACTGGAATGAATTTCCCCATCACATTACAAATCATATAAATATAATTGTGCACAGGTATTTCCCAACCGCGACTTTCTGTGAAGAATCATCCCCTACCAGGACCCCTGGACGTAGCTGATTCTCTAAAAAGCAAGCCCATTATACCACACGAATCTGTAACAGCTCTTGTTGGTGCTTGGAGCGAACTTCTCCTCCATGACCTCGCCAGCATTGGAAACTTGAGAAATCAAGAATGTTGCAAAGGCAAATCGATTCATCCAGAGTGTTATGGGTGGTTGGGAAACGGTCAATGTTCAGAATACATGAGGTCACTTCCAGCAATGGATATGGATGACTGTGAATTTGGTAAGAATTAAAACTACAAATCTTCTATATAATGACCTTAAATCTCATTTATGTCTCTTCCAGAATATCGTAATCAGATGAATCTTGCTACGTCCTTTTTGGACGGCTCAGCCATTTATGGAAGTACAGAAGCTGCAACGGACAGACTTAGGACATACGATGCAGGTCTAGTGAATGTATCTGCATGCAGCAGTTGCAATACGAACGCCCTATATTCGGCCATTTTAATGGAACACAACCGAATTGCAATTGAACTGGCCAAATTAAACAGGCATTGGTTGGACGACACGCTTTTCTTGGAAAGCAAAAAAATTGTTACATCCCAAATCCAACACATAACTTACAACGAATTTTTGCCAACAATTTTGGGCGAGGTATTTATTAATGAACAAAAATAAGTATGTGTTTCATTTTGGACCTTTTTCCAGGTTGCCGTATCGCAAAGTCCGCTCCAGTTGAAGTCACGAGGTCACTTTACAAACTATTCAAGTGCCAATAGGGCAGGAATATACAACGAAGTTGCCATGACAGCTTTACCTGCTCTTCTCTCCATGTTACCCACTTCATTGGTTTGTACTCGTTGTCTTATTATATATACTTTTATTATTATTTATTAAAAATTTTAGATGAACGAGACAGCTGACAGTTTTGCCGGAATGATCGACCTCCTCATCGAAACTCCTTCACAAAACCCCACAATGAACATGATCGTTCCACTTAGGAACGACTGGGACACTGCTTCCTTGTTGATCCATATGGGCAGGGACCATGGCATTCCATCGTATCCAGCCTATGCAGAATTTTGTCACAACGTCACTGTAAAAACTTTTAACGATTTGAAATTGTTAAGGATACCTCCTGATAACATTCGTCTTCTCAAAACGTTATACAAGTAAGTTAAAGATTTTTTTTTTTAATAATTGTAGGAGCTAGTTTGTTATGAAAATTTTCTAGATCACCTTCTGATATCGACCTGATAACCGCGTCGATTTTGGAAGAACCTAAACCAGGTGCTTTGGTGGGACCCACATTTACTTGTCTCTTGAAACACCAATTCACTTTACTAAGAAATTCTGATCGATTTTGGTACGAAAATGATTTGCCTCCTAGTTCTCTCACTAATCAGCAATTGAAAGAAATACGAAAAGTTACCATTGCCGGTCTTCTTTGTGCTAACACCGATGGGCTTGATAGCATCCAACCGAAAGGCTTTGTCTTAGAAGATCCTTACCTGTAAGTTTTTATTTTGAAATTAATTAATATTTTACCTAACTGAAATTCCCTTATTGTCTAGAAATGCTCGCATTACTTGTAACCAGCATCCAAGTATTAATTTAACCCATTGGATCGAAATGGACCACATGACAGATCTTTCAGATGATATACTGATGATGGCTCTTGCAAAAGCCGAACAAGATGTACTTCAAAGGAGGAAAATGGAATACGAAGTGTGGACAACCAGTAAATATTTTTTGGAATTATGTTAATCGCATTTTACTCAGAATTTAATTTTACTTTTAGGGGGTGGTGTCGATCCCAAATCTCCCTCTGGAACAGCAGCTTCTTTCAGTAAACCGAACAGGGCAGCACTCAGATTGGCCAATTCCTCTTTGCTCCTCGAATTTGCTTCTAATGAAATTATCAGTTCCCTAATGTAAGTAAAAATGTTTTGTATTTTTTAGCATCGTTACTTATGTTTTCTTTTTTTATTTTTTTTTTTTTTTTTGAACAGGAATAAACGTAGGAAACGTCAAATTTTGGACAACAATCTTCTTTCTGCAGTCTTCCGGGACGAAATATCTGACGGATTACAGAACGTCGATGTCACTTCAATTTTATCAAGTCACATCTTTGATGTCGAGCCGGAATGTGAGGATAATGGACCTTGCGATCCCAGTTCACCATTCAGGACTCTTTCGGGGCATTGCAACAATCTACGCCACCCTTCGTTTGGAAAAAGTCTTACTACGTTCGCCAGACTTCTACCAAGTGCTTACGATGATGGTGAGACACCTCTTTTTCATTTATTTTTATAGATACATACACTACTTTGATTCTTCTTTTCCTTGTAGGTATTTCAGCACCTCGTATTCGAGGAGCAACTGGTGCTCTTCTTCCATCTCCTCGTATAGTGTCCATGGTCATTCATCCAGATATCAGCAATTTACATTCGAGGTACACTCTGATGACCATGCAGTATGCTCAATTTCTGGACCACGATCTCACCATGACACCCATCCACAAAGGTACGTACATATAATAAAAAATTTCTCATGTGTAGCTATTATATTTTAAAATAAATTTTCAGGTTTCTTCGAATCAATTCCCGACTGTAGACCTTGCGACAGTCCTCAAACAGTTCATCCCGAATGCAACCCAATTCCCATTCCCACTGGTGATGTATTTTACCCAGAAATTAACATCACTTCTGGACAAAGAATGTGCTTCCCGTTCATGAGATCTCTTCCTGGTCAGAAAAATTTGGGACCCAGGGAACAATTGAATCAGAACACAGCATTTCTGGACGCATCACAGGTACATATACATCATATTTAAGCCAAAAACTTATGTAATTATTTATGATCTACTCACTTTTCCAGATTTATGGAGAAAACAATTGTGTCCTTCAACCTCTCAAGGGCTATGGAGGGAGAATGAACAGCACCACCAACGTCAGAGGTAAAGAACTCCTTCCCCAAAGTGACCATCATCCAGAATGTAAAGCTCCATCTGGGCTCTGTTTCATTGCTGGTATGTATCTTCTGCTTATAAAATATTTGATACTTAGATTCTTATGATTAATGTTTCTTTTATTTGTTTTTTCAGGAGATGGACGTGCATCTGAACAACCAGCCCTCACAGTTATCCACACGATATTTATGAGAGAACATAACATTCTTGTTGAAGGTCTCAGGAAAATCAATCCCCATTGGGATTCTGAAAAATTATTCGAGCATGCTCGAAGAATTCTGATTGCCGAAAGCCAACATGTCACCTACAATGAATTTCTGCCCAGGATTCTCAGCTGGAACGCGGTCAACTTATACGGACTGAAGTTGCTACCTCAGGGGTATTACAAAGAATACAATCCATCTTGTAATCCATCGGTCGTAACCGAATTTGCAGCTGCAGCTTTCAGGATTGGCCACTCGTTACTTCGACCACACATTCCCAGATTAGATCGCAACTACCAAATAGTCGAACCACCAATTCTTTTAAGGGATGGTTTCTTCAAACCTGACATGATACTTAGGGTAAGGGACATCACCCGATAAGTTGTCAAAAAAATAATTGCTAATTTCCCACAGCCTGGTATGATAGACGAAATATCAAGAGGACTTGTATCTACTCCAATGGAAACACTAGACCAGTTTATTACCGGAGAAGTAACAAACCATCTTTTTGAAGATCGTAAAATACCATTTTCTGGAATCGATCTTGTTGCCCTTAACGTTCAGCGAGGTAAGTTGTAATAATAATTACAACGTAGAAAGTACTTACCAATATAATATTCCTTAGCCCGAGACCATGGAATACCTTCGTACAACAACTATAGAGCTTTGTGCAATTTGAAACGTGCCACTACATTTGATGATTTGTCCAGAGAAATTCCTCTTGAAGTTATTTCGAGATTGAAGAGGATTTATGCATCCGTCGATGACATCGATCTTTTCCCTGGAGGTATGAGCGAACGACCACTTCAGGGTGGTCTTGTTGGACCCACTTTTGCCTGTATCATTGCCATACAATTCAGACAACTTCGAAAATGTGACAGATTTTGGTAAGTACCCAATCTAGGAGGGTATGGTAGGAAGAGTTGAAAGTATTTATTGGGAAAAGAATGCAATACTCATAAAATATTCAAAATATGATCTTTATAACTGTCTAAACGAATTTGAAATTTCATGACAAATTGCTTAGGTATTGTACTGCAGTGTGAACTCTGCTATTTTGAAATGGTTTGTTTTTTTTTTTTGCTCTCAACCCTGGGTTAATAGAAAATGAATTAAGAATATTTGTTAGGTGATCTTGAATCAAAAAAGTAACTAATTTAAATTCGTATTTATCTATTTCCACTAGGTACGAAAATGAAGATCCAGCTGTCAGGTTTACTGAAGCTCAGCTATCTGAAATAAGAAAGATAACTTTGGCCAAAATTTTTTGTCAAAATATGGATGAAAACGTAGAGATGCAGAGAGCAGCTTTCGACTTGCCTTCAAACTTCCTCAACCCCAGAGTAGACTGCAGGGCCATACCAGGACTTGATCTGAACGCATGGAGAGAATCACCAAGTGGAGGATGCATTATTGGAGACAGACAAGTGGCCGTAGGACAATCTGCTTTCCCATCACCCTGTACCAGTTGCATATGTACTGAGGAAGGCGTAAGTATTCTATTTAAATTCTCATTTAAACTTTAGTCCCATGGTCTCCAAAATAAGTACTCCAAAAAAGTGAACATGTCACCCTATTTCAACTTTTTAATCTTTAATAGGGTCAGTGTGCTTCACTAAGGGTAACTGACTGTAACCAGCTAATGAGAGAATGGTCAAGGGAAGCAGTTTTGAGGGATGATGTTTGCACTGCACAGTGTGGTTTTCTCCTACGGGGTAGCCGGACATCACGGCCTGGACTCAACATAAACCTTACACCACCACCACCGCGGGGAGGCGGAAGGAATAAAGGGTTCGTAGGTGCTCGCGTCAGCGCGTTTACTTCCTCAGCTGCATTTGCTGACTTCAAATTCCCAGATTTAACGGAATTCATTGTTTCGTAGTGAACGTTGAAGACCAAAGCTCTTATGAGTGACTGATTTTTAAATATGTATCTACTTATGAACTAACGAGTGAGATTGATAATTTGCAAAATGTTGCAAATCAAGGAAAATCGATGGCCATATAATTAATTAATATTAAATTATCTAAAACAAGATTTTTTCAGGCTGTTACGATAACGTTTCGGAATAAAAAAATTCCTTCAGTCATATCACTGTATTAATTAATTAATATCATATTTTTGTCAGTTTAATTATTAGATACTCTTAAGTTAACATTAACAAAAGAAATCCAAAATTGAATACTTGTCTGTTCAGTTTAAGCAATTGAAACAAAATATAAGCATTTCATTGTTTCTTAAACAAATCGAGTAAATTTAGAATAAATTGTATACTTAAGTATAAGATTAACAAAAAATATGAGTTTGTACATCACACCAAACACAAATGTGTGGTATGTTTTATTTTATAAGTCCTTAAAAAATAACAAATCAATAGAAAAATGACAGAAGACAAAGGAACTATTTTGTAAATATGTATAAGTTACATTTTCAACTTTAATCCGTATTTATTGTAAATGTAAATGCTGAATTACATTCCCTAGAATTTAAGTAACAATAACAAACTGCCTCTTACAAATTATAGTTTTACTCAGTTTTCTTCTTTTTGCGTTAAATACAGAAAATAATAAAAAATTTCGATCAATTCTTTATTTAAAATTACATTGTGAGCATTGTAAATACGAGCAAACAAAGCAGTATAGTACCTCGGAAGTATAAAAAAAAGTCAAAATATTTGTACAACCCTTTACTCTGTTATCTTTGTTGAATATATTTCAAATATAAATTTATAATTATTTTATTCATATTTTTCCGGTACAACATACTTTGAATGACGTTAATTAATTGTGGCGACATCTGCCATAAAGTGGCGAAAGCTAGTACTTCTAATTACAGTTTCCTGTAAAGCGGCATCTATCGGAAGCGCACAAAAGTTTGCAACGCGCTAATTCACAAATTACAGTTCGCTGTTATGGCCATCTGTCGGAGAATAGTAAAAGCTTAAGTTCACATTACATTTTTCTGTTTATCGACATATACCAGGTGTAATCAGCAAATAATTTTTATTTCCTTTTTTTAATATTCTCTCCAAAAAATTACCGTTAATATAAGCAGACGTATTTGTCGAAACATGTAAATTACTGGTGTGTTTAATAAATCGTTTAATATTATATGTGTAGTTTCTTTAACTATATAAGTGTGTTGTGGTCACTTCATGAGTGAAAGGTTCTTAGTAAATATTTCTGTAAAAAGACCGAGAGCAACTTATGCTCTCCTAATACAAAATCAGAAGTGTTTAAAAATTTTGGTTGTGAAATTAGTAATTGATCCAGACCTCGTGTAGTTTCGGCAACTGATACTTTTCTTAAATTTTGACCATTTGTATCAGGAAAGCATAAGTCCAAGGAGGTATTTTATTGATTTATTGATTAACCATCGTATAAACTCTGCAATTTAAATTTTTCTTAAATTTTGACCATTTGTATCAGGAGAGCATAAGTCGCAGGAGGTATTTTTTTAATTTATTGATTAACCCTCGTATAGCCTCAGCAAGTGAAATTTTTCTTAAATTTTGACCATTTGTATCAGGAGAGCATAAGTCGCAGGAGGTATTTTATTTATTTATTGATTAACCCTCGTATAGACTCAGCAAGTGAATTTTTCTTAAATTTTAACCATTTGTATCAGGAGAGCATAAGTCGCAGGAGGTATTTTTTTTTATTTATTGATTAACCCTCGTATAGCCTCAGCAAGTGAAATTTTTCTTAAATTTTGACCATTTGTATCAGGAGAGCATAAATCGCAGGAGGTATTTTATTTATTTACTGATTAACCCTCGTATAATCTCATCAACTGAAATTTTTCTTAAATTTTGACCATTTGTATCAGGAGAGCATAAGTACAAGGAGGTATTGTTTTGAAATTGGCGTCTGATTAACAAAGAATTTGGCAGCCAAAATTTTCATTTTCAAACAATTTAATTCTTTTGTATTAGGAGAACATAAACTGATACTATTTTGACTATTTTTTTTTATGAATTAAAACAATTTTTAAAGTTGATACATTTATTTGCCCATTTGGTTCTTACATTATTTTAACATTATGTTTATATTAACAACGATCATAAAGAAATACAATACATTTTAACAATTTATTTTTACAATCGAGACAAAATTATGTACATGGCATCAATATACTTCTACAAATGCAGTAGTATAAAGTTATCAATTTTAATATTTGATTAATTAGATCATTAGAAAAGTTTACAAGTCGTTCGTATTTTAATAAATACTCAAGAAAAGAGAGCAAGTTGTTGTTCGTTGTACTTAATGGAGTTTTAAAGAGTTAAATTAATATTCCCACAAGTTCAACAATATGAATAAATTAATTTAGTATGACTACCAACAACTCCTTACTCTTTTTCAGTATTTATTACAACACGAAAAACTTATAAACTTTTATATTAATATTTAAACGCTATATTTGGAGCAAAAAATCCCCTCTAATACTCTGTAGCCTCCACATCAGCCCCTTATAGCTACACCCTTAACCACCAGTTACTTTTAATTATTAAAATTCAATTTGGTTGTAACAAATATGTCAAAAAGTCAATTTCGAAAAATTATAAGTATCAGAGGAGCTTTTTGTCCCAAATACATCATATCAAATATTAACATAACAGTTTATAAAATAACAAATAAATACCTGTAATAGAAAAAGACAAGAAAACAACGAAATATCAAAGAGAATACAAGAAAAGTAAAACAATATGATGTCTTCATTCGGTGTCCTTTACCTGTAAGCGAATAGTGCAGTGCATTAACCAACTAAACTACAAAGGACTCACGACAAAAACTAATAGAATTTTGGTAGAAAAGATTGGACAGATGTCGTCTGTGAGAGCTGGGCAGTCGCCTATTGCTTCTATTCCAGATAACCCACACCAAACAGTCTGAAAGGAAGTGACGTTCGAGTAGACCGCGAGAAGTGTATAAGACACTTCAAAGAACAACTAAAAAGCTAAGTCCAAGGCAAGTCGCTCAGGGAGGCCTTTGCTTCTACGCCTTGGATGAGAAGGAACAAGCAAGATAACGAAACGTTGAATCCTGCGGATCTTGTAGGGTAAATGCGAAGCGGTATAGTAAGAATTGCAGTAAGCAAAGCGAAGAGTAAGCAAGAGAACATGCAAAATTAAAATTAATTCGAATAAATTGAATGAATGAATGATAAGCATGCAAAAATGGATTCAAATGAAGTTAAATAAACAAAAAAAATCTAACTACGGAATCTTCTTAGTCTTCTCCAACGTTGACCTGAAACACATAGGGTGGTAATAGATTAGAATTGAGCAATTTAACTTTTAATTGTTATTTACTCTCACTTTCTTAATTAACTGCACATTTGATATCCCGAAAAAAACTCCAACAAGCGGCAAGCTAAATCCGAAAAGAAACTGCCGACTCCAACGTTGAAAATTAACTCCTTGATGTTGCACGATGAAAACGTTCAGTCGTTTAAACTCTTATCCTCTACCAGGCGTTGGCGAATCTATAGCAGTGATTAAGAAAAACAAATTAACTACAGCATACTTGTTAAATATATGATCAAGACACTACCATTATTTTTTTTAAATACATCTAAGTCAGCAAAACAGCAAAATTTTAAAATGACTACGACATTAACGTTAGTATTATTTAAAATACGATGTACATGTTATAAAAAAATCTCTTATAAATTCAAAATAAAAATAGTTTTCTTTTCCTTAATCTCCAGTTTCCACATTAAAATCAAAATACAGTAAGTTTCATTTAAGAAAAAAAAATAAACAAACATTCAATGGTTCATTGTATTACAACTTTAACACTACAAGAAGAATGTACATCTATTTTAATTCTATCATCTTCCTATTGCATCATAAAAATGTCAGAGTTGACATTTTTTACAAAAATTTCACACATATTTTAGCAACTTACTAATGCATCCTAATAATAAAGCACATTGCCTCCATCTTATGTGAAAAAAAAAACACTTCAAGGGCTGCTACATTCTTTGATGAAAGAGAATTGATTTGTCCAATGCTCCTTAATAATTCCTCTTCAGGATTTTTAAATGATTCCTGTAAAATTAAACTATGTGAAGCAGCATTCCAATAAAACTGTTTAATCATCATACACAAAAAGCATCACAACAGAATGTTACAAGTAATTACTAGCCCTTTTAAATATTTATATAAAGTGCATGTAGTATTACCTTAATTAAGTGCAAAATTATCTAATAAGATGAATAACCAACACCAATTGAGGTTCAGCAAGATGAAAGAACATTGTCACAGTAGACCACGCTTTTTCCAGTAATATAAAACGCATTGCTTCTGTTTTAAGTATAAAAAAATACTTCAAGGGCTGCTACATTCTATGATGAAAAAGAACTGGTTCATCCGATGATTCTTAATACTTTCCCTCCAGGATTTGTACATGATTCCTGTAAAATTAAATAGCATGAAACAACATTCAAACAAAATTGACTAGTGATCGTACAAAGAGAGCATCATAACAAAATGTTAAAGTAATGGTGGGCCCTTTTATATATTTATTTTATGTATATATTTCTTACCTTGATTAAGTACAAAATTGCCCAAGGTAAATATCCAAACCAACAACAAACGAGGTCCAGCAAGATGAAAGAACAATGCCACAGTAGACCGTGCTTTTTCCAATAGCATCTATTAAAATTAACTTCAGGGGTTATTCATTCATCAACCAATCTGTAAAATGGTACAAGAAAAACAAATTAACTACACTTTCAACTACATAAAACATTAAGTAAAATAAAAAATGCACCTTAAATAATGTAAAATAACACAAAGTTAAAATGGCGACATAGCGTTATTTTCACAACCACACCTAACAAAGAAATGATGTCAAAATATGACCAGGACTTATAGATACGTAATAACAATAACCATAGATGCACGAAATTAATTTTGACGCTTACGAAGAAAACATCGCGTCAGCAACCATACGTACACCAAAATAAAGCGGATTGCATACAGATCAGTTACAATATTTAAAATTTAAAACTAAAACATATATAAATAAGCATTTTATAAAACAACTAGACAGTTCAAGTGTCACAAAAGTTTCTTTTCTAATCTTTAAACCTTTAAACAAATACTCAAATATGTGAAATGCTAAATTATTATATGCAAATATAATTGAATTTGAAACCGAAGTATAAATAATTTTATTACTCACCAATCAATTATTATAGTCATTCTTTAGAAATATCTCAGACATCGTTTCTATTTCCCATAGAAAATTGAAGTTTCACGAATCCTTTGGATATTGTTACTATTACACCCTGAAGCAAAAGAGGGCTGCTACAACTCTTGACGTTGAAAATGTTCATAGCTAATGTTCCTATAAAATGATTGTTTGCGTTAAAAAAAAATGAATCGTAATTAAGAACATAAGTTACTCTCCACCAGAACTTTAAAATACAAATAAATTTTTATGAAATGTAAATTAATAAAAGAGCAACTAATTTATACAAATATAAAAAGTAAATTAATTTTACTTATAAGCTAAACAAATCAAATGATAGAAAGCTGCCGGATATACATCAATTACAATATTTTAAATTCGTTATGCAAAACTAACACTTCTTTTCTAACTTCTTAAACGTTTATTTTCAACAAATACTCAAGTAATTGAAATGCTAAATTATTACATACATGCATTGTTGAATTTCAAACTGATGTGGAGTTTTTATCGCAAGTTTATTTTATTACTCACCAATTAATTATTATGAATTCTTTCTTGGGGAATATCCGATAGAAAAAAGGCACTTTCATGAATTCTAGGGTATTATTACTATTATGTCCTGAAGCGAAATGAGGCTGCTACAACTGTGATGTTGAGAATTTTAATAGCTAACGTTCCTGTAAAATGATTGTTTGCATTAAAAAAAACTAATCATAATTAAAAACAATATTCAAACATAATTAAATTACACTCCAACTATAAAATGTAAAATTCAGTATTACTTATTTTTTATGAAGTACAAATTAATAAAAAGGCAATTAATTTAATAACTATAAGTTAACTTTATGTGTAAGCTAAACAAATAAAATGAAAGTGTTTTAAAACAAAACCGGTTACATTAGTTTTGCCCTTGTTATGCCTGTTTTAGCGTACAAAAAAGACACTGCAATATTTTGAAGTACAAAAAGAATTTCTACAATTAAGTTCCATATTAACATGTAATGTCCAACGTTTGTTAAATGTACGGATCCGTTTGGAATATTGATTATATTAGGCCAAGTTATTCATAAGTATTTTCCGAATCAAATAAAACAAAAAATGTATGAATGCAAATAATTAATATTACGCTTTGAAAAGTATTTGAAATACTAATATAAATACAATGAAAATATTTGTATTTGCATTTAATAATACTTTTACTAAAATACTTAATAATATGCAATAGTTTCTTAAATTGACCATTAATTAACATTTTAAAATGTAAATTATTTTGTACTCTTTTTTAAGAAATTACTTGAAACTAAAATTGTGATATAACAAAACTCACATACCAACATTCCATTTTTCTTATCTCTCAAGAAACAAGGAGCGAAAATGTAGAAAAAGAATTAAACTAATTTATATAAACACTCCAAACATATGAAGTCAGGTGTATCATAATTTTCCTTGAAGATCTGTTTTCTACAAAGTGAAGCTGTAAAAGAATAGGAAAAATTATATAAACACCAGAACTAAAAAACATCAGTAGATCAAAACATTATAAACTGAAAAAATGGTAAAAGATTGAATACGAAGACACATTTTTCTAAACTAAAAATTCAAGTAAAAAATTGATGGAAAATATCTAATACAGTTGCTTGTATTATAATACGTATAAAATTTTAAATCAAATATAAATCAGAAACAAATAAAAATTAAACAAAAAGGGGAAAATGAAAATATTTTACCTACCTTAATTTTCTTTAAAAAAAACATGGTTGCAACAGTAATTCCATTAAAATTGTAAATCGTGGATTTTTTAAGCAGAATGGAGTACATCGGAATTTAAGGAAAGTCATTGGAAGGTGAACTAGTTCCTTTATCTGTTTATAGAATACCAGAATAACATTGCCTACAAATCTGTAAAACAGTAAAGGAATAATATATTTAGTGGACATTAAAATATACAGGTACGAGACAGTACGAGAGGTCATCAAAAACAAAAATTACAGTTTATACTAGAAGAGTAAAAAATTCATTTTTGAAATGAAAATGTTAAATTTAATATTTTATAATGAATAAATGATTATGAAAATATAACAGAAACCATAAATTATTAAAAAGATGGAAGTTTTCATATTTATATTTCATATTTTATATTCGAGTCAAACTTAGAAAATAAAATTTCCACATCCTTAAAAAATTTAAAAAAACTTTATGACCCTTTCGTCCTCGTAATTAATTAAGTACGTACATCTAAAATTTTCAATTAATGTTACGACTATTTTCAATTTTCTTAAAGTATAAATTATATTATCACCCTGTAGCTTTATAATTGCATCATGTTTGATTCAAAATCTTATTACAAAATTTTCTACATACCTAAACATTAAAACGCTTTATGGTCCCTTTTCTCCAAAATATTCAGTGAATGTAGCAAATATTTTCAATTTTCTTAAAGTAGGTACAAATTATTTATTTTATCACCCTGTACCTCTCTTATTGAATGTTCGATTTAAAATGACTTTATGAAGATAATCTCATTAAATAGATAATTTTCATCTATGCAGTATTCTAAGTACTTTGCAAATGAATCATATTCAATTTTTTAAAGAAATATTGAATTAATAAATCGTATTTCTTTGAGATTTGTAAAAGTAAAATACAAAAGTACTTAATAATTGTAGGTATTTGTCAAGGATAACCGCAAAGGCTGTTTTTTGTGGTTGTTTGCTCAAGAATCGAGAGATAAAATATTTACATCTGTATACGTTTACTGAAATAGAGCCTCAAATTAATATCAAAACTAAATAGTTCATCTTGAATAAAAATTTAGAATTGAATTACTGGCATTTCAACATGTAAGAAATTATAGAAAAAATTAAATTTAAAAACTCTGCCTACCAAAGAACGTCTTTTATAATTATGAAAGATGTTCAAAGATGTACTGTTTATCTACACAATTTTAATCTTTAATTTTCCGTGAACAAAAACAATTTAAAAACATGTACCTAAAAATAATAGAAAAAAAAAATACTCACCATGCCATGAAGAGATTCAATGTATTTCAATCCATTTTCTTCTTACCAAACAGTTATTTATTGTTCACAAAATTCATGCAAGACTGACCACTTCATAAAATTTTCTTTTTCAACTAGCTTTCATTTAATATCCACCTAAATAAAATAAATTAAATTTGCGAAAATAATAAAAATTAGTAACAAATTCAGGAACAAGATCTTTTTGAGGAAAAACCGCAAAAAACATAAATTATTGGTTAACTAAGTACTAATATCAATAGTTGGAGGGCACACTTTCAGCCCCCTGAATGAATTTCATGAATTTTACAAACACTTTACTGAAGTAAAAGAAAACTTACGATCCTTTCAGGGGCCAAAAATGAGCCCCATTATTATAAGGAAACTTTCAAAGAGGTTTTTACGTTATTAATTAATAAGGTTAAACAGAAAGGAATAAGGGATAATAAAAATATTAAACATCCATTTCGGGGTAGATTAACATTTTATTACCCTAGTCCTTAATAATGTACATTGACTCAAATTGAGTGAAGTGATAATATTCGAAACAACATACGTAGTAGGTAGGCCTCAAAAAAATACCCAGTACTACGTAAGTTGCGTGAAGTTTCACAAGAACTCTTAAATTGACTAGAGCACAAACAAATTTAATGTGGGAATGCTTGCAACGTATATACAAAGTTCTTTCCTTCCAACTTTGTCCAACAAAACGTTAAACATCATTTTTTCTTTATGTACAGGAAAATATTGTTTCTTTTATGTACAAGTCAGCAATATGTACCTATGTAGTTTGTTATCATTAATCAATTAAGTTTTTGATACAATAGATCAATATTTAAACAACTCTTAATACGAATTATTTCTTTTCATTTTCATCTTTTACTTAAGTAATTATATATAAAAAAAAAATAATTAACAGATACTTTAAGTTTTTCTGCAATAAACGAATAAAAAAATAATTCTGGTAATTATTATTTCTAATTCGTTAAAAAATTGAAATTAACAGACAAACAAAAAAAAGTGGCAACTGTACAGAGGAAAAAAATATTGCAAGGCCCTTATAATATTTTTTTCTCTGAAAGTTGAAAAATAAAGGATAGTAAACCCGAAACGCCTCTATATTAAGAGTTGTTATTACCACTCGTAATCACATAGAACAAATTTTAATAGGTATATACATAATATATGTATGGACAATTCTCGAATGAATTTTCTAAATCATGTAAATTATTAATAACAAATAAAAAAACAATTTTATACATCAAATAAACGTTCCAATAGATAACAATAAACAACTGAGGTAGCGAAGGAGATGCACTACAAATCTTACCAGCCTTTTTTCTCAAATACTTCTTTTTGTATGTATATGTATGTACTACATTATATAAGTACATCTATTTAATTATGTATTTTTTTGAGTGGATAAAAAATTAACATTTTTTGTGACAGGTTTAAGTTTGTACTGATATTACATATTAAATACTTTTTTTGCTAAGAAAAATTAAATCTGCTTCGATTAACGCCAATGGTAAGAAATTGTGTGCCTTATTGTTAATTTAATAAACAGTTTAGCAAATATATTTACAAATGCTTCAAAATTTTACAATCACAGTAATAAATACTGGGACCGAGTGCGCAAAATGCAATCATTTCAGTTGTCACATAAAAAATATAAGCCAGTTAATAAATTTAATAATCCAGCATATTATATTCGGTATTTATCATCAAATTAATTGATAATTTAATATTTTCCATAAAACCAAAAATACAAAAATTTTCACTATAGGCAAAAGAATTAGTTTTGAAAAAGTCGATGAAATTTTTCTGATAAACCAATATTGTTAATAATACAGCATTTTTCTACAAAATAAGTAACCAGTCAAAATAACAGTAGGTAATCCGACAATGACACAATATAAAGTAGGTTTCAAAGAATAAAATATCGAAAATGGTCTTAACAAAAGTTGACTGTTCTTTTTTTATCGATGTTTAAGTATTGCTATTTCCAGTTTTGCCTACATTTTCGCATTTATCTCCAAAACTACCTTATCAATCGTAATACTTCAATGAGATAATGTGTAAAAAATTGCAATTAACAATATTCTAACAAATAATTCTACGTCGCCCGACTAAGGTACGTCAAATTTTTGAAGAGATTTTTGGTTACAAATGGTAACTTTAGAGTGAAATTATTTGCTAGAACACTATTAACTGCAATTGTTCAAAAACTATAAGAACGCCTCATCGGTACCCTTATTTTAAAATTATGATTTAAAATTTCCAGAGGATTTTCGCGTTTTTCTCGGTAAAAATAGCTCCAACCGTAACAATTCAAATTTTATTTTAAAGCTCTTGCAATTCTCTACACATTATCTCTTTGGAGTATTAGGATTGATAAGGTAGTTTTAGAGATAAATACGAAAATGTAGGCAAAATTTCAAATTTCAATGTTTAAACATCGATAAAAATAGAATGCACAACTTTTGTTGGGGCAATTTTAAATCTTTGAAACCTACTTTATATTGTGGCGTAATTTTTTACAAAAAATACGTACTTTTGAGCTGTTATTACTGGTCTAAAGGTATTGTACTTTCATTTTAACCTTCATTTCTTACAAAATAATTTGATAATGAAAAAATCTAATATTTTCATTAAGAAATTTTAATAAAAAACGAGGTTCGATAAAAAAAATGTGAATAATTTTAGTATTATAAAATTTCAAGTAAAAATTAAGTAAGCCCTAAACAAATAAATTTTTATAAAGAAAATAGTGTTACATGTAGGTCATGTGCCGATAAACTGTGAAAGGGCTCAAAAAAATATAATCAAGAATAGAAATTTTGGGTTTCTTATAATTATAACGAAAAACTGTAGGTATTAATAAAATATTCATTTACCGTAAACTAGAAATTTAAAAAAAAATCATAGGAACTATAAACATTTCAAATTAAAAATTATTTTAAAACTCCACCGTTCTCAAAATTATAAAAAAAAAGTAATCGGTATTCAATTATAAAAGTGATTATTTTATAATTTTTTAAAATTACTAGGTGGTATTAAAAACGAATAGTCGTAAATAAAAATAAACAAAATCCTAATACTGACAAAAAAAATTAAATAAAATTTTTAAATTTACTTACCAATCAAGTCTCAAATTTGTATACTTTTTGATATTTTTCAAATTTAAAAGACAACTCGGATTCGACGTACTTAATGTACAAGAAAAAATAAAACGAAATTAAAACATCTTACGCACTGGGCAAGAAGGTACAACTATGTGTGTACTTACTACAAAAAAGTCGAAAGACAAAAAAACAGTTTGCATTTAAAGAGAAATGCAAATAATAATATATTGATACATACGTAAAAAGACGACACGAACACACGCACGCACAGTTAGACGAACACGCGCACACAAAAACACGACGATGACAGGCATTGATTTTAAAACACGGACTCAGCCGATCGAGAAAGGTGGATAGGATGAGAGGGGCTCCTAGCCAACCTCTTCTTCGGCAACTTGTCCAAGGTGTTCAAGAGACTAATAAAATCAGGACGATCATCAGGGCGAAATGACCAACACATCATCAAGATGTCCTAAAACAATAAAATTATAGATTGGTATGTCCTGATTCGGGGCCAAAGGCAGTCGTCGATTGAAATTGCCTCCAAGCGTTTCGCTAGCACGAGTGGCGAGATTATTCAGAGGTCCTTCCATTTTCAATCTAGATCAATCGACGACAGTCTTTAGATTCGAATCAGGACTTTGTGTTCATCAACTGGCCGTGAAAGCCTTTGCCGATTTAACAAAACTATAAACAAACATATGGAGTGGTGTTTTATGAATTATTTTTTACCTTCACGTCTCTTGAAGCTTGTAGGTTTGCAAGAGGCTGCTTCATGCCCTTGCCAACTTGCCAGATAATCGCCTCAGGAGGTTGTCCCTTAAAAGGCCACTCACCACACAATAACTCATACCACACAGTGCTAAAATAAAATATAATCAAATTAAACAAACATTAATAAATGAATCACTATAACAGAAAGTTAAAAAAATTGGAAAACGAGAAAAAAATATAGATAAAAGACAAAGAAAGACGATACTTAAAAATACGTGAAACTTATCATATAAAGTTGCCACAGACAATATCTCAGGAACTACTGGATATAAAAATTCAGAAAAAAAAAATTAAAACGGGTACGAGAAAATTATTTTTAAACTAATAAACAATAAAAGAGAAAAGACACTAATGGAATATAATTAACAATAAGAAAAAGACAATGCTTTTTACCCAAAAGCATACACATCAGATGCATTACTAAAAGGTAACTCGTCGTCGTAGGACTGATGGGCCTTAAGGCTCCGCATTATTTCAGGGGACAGGTAACAAAGCCAACCAGGAGGAATACCCAAAGCTTCACTTTTTCTGAAAAAAATACGTTTTTTCTTAACATATTATCTTAATATGGACACACTGTATACTTTCAATAATGTTTAATTACATACGTTTTTTAATTGGCAATAGTAAAGTAGTACTTTGTCTTAATGTATTATTTAAATTACTTGTATGCTGTATAATAACTGCTTAAAAGAAAAAAAATTAAAAACTACTCACTTGTTGCCACCACAAAGCTTGGTAACACTGAACAGACCAAAATCTGTAATCACAACCTTTCCGTTTTCGAGAAAAATGTTTTTGCTTTTCAAATCTTTATGAACAATTCCTTTAGCATGAAGATATCCCATGCCCTAGAAAATAATAGTAAATATTTATTTAACAACATTTTTATCTACTTTCTCATACTATAATAAATAATTATCTACAAGTAACCTAAAAGCATATTTAAAAAAACTATATTAATCACCTGTGATATTTGTTGAGCAACCATGGTTGTCCTGTTCATATTGAACTTGTCCTTGCGTAGATGTATGTGGGTGTAAAGTGTCATTCCCTTACTTAAACTGGTCACGACGGCGAGTTTCGGCGGTTTCATACTCGCCCCCATAAACAATACCAAATTTTCATGTCGAGTTTTACGGAAAGTCGACACCTAAAAAAACAACATAAAGAATCATAGTAGATATTTTTAATTAAGAAAATTTGCTTTTATCTTTTTTGATACAATAAGGAAAACTGTAATTCGATTCGTTATTAGAAGAAGTAACATCATATGGAAATAATAAAAAAGATTTAAACCTCATTTCGAAACTGTTCTAAAGTCTTCTCATCATCTAAGTCGTCCATTTCAATCAGCTTAATAGCCACGTCACCGTGCCAATAGCCCCGATGTACAGTTCCAAACCTACCCATACCTATCGGTTCTCCGATTTTGAGTTCGTCGTATGGAATGTCCCATTCCCTCATTGACAACTAACGAAATAAACATATTCATTAAATGCATGAATTGTAAAAAAAAGTATCTTGAACAGCAAACAAATAAAAAACTGACAGGCAAATCATTATAGCTCAAAAGTACATATTCTTTTATTTGTAAATATTTTTAATAGTAGTAAAGAAGGATTAAAATATCGAAAATGGTTCCAACAAAAGTTGTTCTTACTTTTTTATCGGTGTTTAAATATTGCAGTTTGCAATTTTGCTTACTTTTTCGCATGAACAGATTATTAAAGCTAAATGATGAATGAACAAAATGTATTTCTCACTTTTTTATTTAGATTATTTCATTGAATCAGTAGATTAATACGGTCGTCTTCGAGTTAAATACGAAGATATGGGCAATATTGCAAATTGCAGTTTAAACGTCGATTAAAAAGAACGTACCACTTTTGTTGGGGATCATTCTCAATATTTTATTCCTTGAAACCTACTTTATATTTTGGCATACTAGCATTGCTGTTAAAAAATTTTACATCAAAAGATTTATTTTGACTTATCTATGACTATTATTAAATTTACCAAGCGAAAACCTAAATTCATATTATATAAATGTATGCTAAAATAAACTGTCTTGATGATGTTTGAAATAGTTTTTGATTCCTTATGCAACAATAGAGTCGGATAAAGGCTGTAATTTGTTTATAAAATCGACGCTAATGCTACTATCATCATTTTCGCAAGCAAATATAAATTATTACAACCTTCATTAGTTTCTTATTTATAGATATATAAAAGAACAAAACTCACGCTGTTCTGTCTGGGCCACCTATGCCCATCGGTTATCGTATCTGAATCAGATACTTGACTGTCTTGCGAGTCAACTCGAACAGGTGTCCTGTCGGAATCGGTACTCGTACTGCCCGACGCTGAGGCAGTACGATCGCTTTGTTTCGACTGTTGTGAACTAGTCAATTCGCGGCTGTGACCCGAAGGAAGCGGATGCGTCTCCAACGTTACCTCGCCGCCTACTTCCTGATGGGACACATCTATAAAATTAAAAAAAAAAAAAAAAATTATTTAAGGCAATTAACATGTGTAAACTCACTATTTACGATTTTTATATTTACCTGGGAAATAAAACTGCTGCTTCACGCTGGAGTGGGGTGTATGAGTCTGCTGCAGGGCCGGACTCGAAGGTGTGGAACTGTTACAGCTGGACGTATTAGAACTTGAATCTGGGGGCTAAAACACCAACAAACAAAATGAATAATTAAACACTAAATTTATAATAATAATTAATACCGGAAATGGTGGAATGTTCATTGAAGGTTGGGGATGAGAGTGCTTCCGACCTCCTGTAAGCGAATTAATAAGATTTTTTGCATTGCTGACCCTGCCAGTGTTCGGTGAGTGGTAAATTGGGCCTAAAAATAATATCAGTTTATTATTGTTTTTCAAAAACAAATTCATAATAAACTTATTTATTTACCCTGCACAGTTTTTTTGAACTCGTCCAGATATTCAGGGGGTAATCCGCATGAAGGAGCTACCTTATCCTCACACTCCCTATGACATTTATACTTGCAATCTTTGCACTTTAAACCGGTACCAAAATAGATTGGTTTGGAACAGTATCCGCAGGTTGCCATCATTTTAAAAGTCTTAGTGAACCGATGGGCTATCTGATGGCCCATACTGGGCATCACCGTAGGTGTACGAGGCGACTTTGGTACTTGTAAACTTGTCACCGCTAAAAAATGTACAACAAAATCGTTTACAACATTTATAAATATTAGCTTCAGAGTAAAAATTACATACACTTGAAACTGCTGTCATCACTATCCGTGCCAGCGTTATTGTAAGGGGGCGATTTAATCGGACTGTTTAAAATAGGACTTGCATAACCCGCAATACCTTCAGGACCAGGTTCTGTTGGTAATCTTGTTCGTCTACCAACTGTATTTACTTGAATAACACTGAAAAGTTATATTCAAAATTAATAACCATCCCTAGTCTGAGTCTCAATAATAAAAGAAATTTATTAAATGCTTACTTGGAGTTGTTTGTTACCCCGTTTTCATTTTTGGAAGGTGCTAATTGTGATTCATGTGATTTACTCTTAGTTAAAGGGTATGAATCAGTCAAAAGGGTACCGGTATTTTGGATACCAGTTAAATGTTTCCTTCTTGGAGGAGGAGTTGTTGGGAACTTCATACCTATTTAACAACATACAAAATAAAAACCAATAAACAATACAACTCTTCAAATTGACTTGCCTTTTCCTCTGGTCTGTAAAGGAGGAGTTAAAGGAGGTGCTATTTCAGTCTGTGCATTCAAGGAATTAATACTAGATACTGAAGAAGAAGGTAGAATGTTTGAAGCCTTATTATTATTATTTAAAACTAAATTCTCCTCAGAAGGTACTGATGCTCGAGTTGCTCTAGACCTAGCAACTCTTGGAGAAAGACCAACGCCTTTATGGTGATGGTGTCGATCCCACGAGTCCCAATAAAGATGCATATCAGTTGCATCATTATCACCCCTCTTTAATACATCTAGAATAACAGAATATCTCTCCATAATAGCTAGAACATAAATGGAAGCTACTTACCTGTATATCTTTTTAAATTATGTAACGCCCTACATAATCGACTTAATTCTTCAGGTCTAGCGTTTCGATCGTTTAATATTGTTCTAAGTTCATGTTCAGACTTCTCTTGTAACTCTTCAACAGAAGAGATCCTGTGACAGAGACCTTGAATAGAATTTTTTCCTAACCCTACTACTTGCAGCCATTGAGTTAAGGAGGGTATGTGCTTCAGATCTCCAGTTTTCAACTTCGACTTTGTAACAAGTTGATTCGAAAAAAGTTTTATGAGTTTTCCCTAAAAATTACAAGGTTTTTGACAAGTGTCTGACAGATGATTTTCAGGTTAGGATCGAAAAAAGCGGAACATGTACAAAATTAAATTTAAAGAGAAACAAAGGCAAAAAAGTCGTGGATTTCGTACCTCCAAAGTTCTTATTTCTTGTTGAGTAAGTTCTGCACTTGTTGCACATTGTGTACGCAGCCCTTCTAATCGTTCTGCAGATACATCAATCATTGACTGTATTATATGTAAATTCCTTCGTAGCTCTTGCTCTGCTTGCTCATCGGCCATCCCAATATCACAGAACGGTTACAAATTAACATTTACACCTAAACCGTACAACACAAATATGTACATATCACTGTCTTTTTAATTATTCAATTAAAATGATTTCGGAACTTTAATTCCGTTTACGACACTTCGCCATCTTGAAAGCTTTTGTGAAGAAAAGAGACAGAAGAAAACAAGCTTTCTGTCTGCTTTCAAGAGATTACAATTGGCGCGAATTCAAATTCAAGGGTAAAAACTTTTTTCTTTCTATATTCGTAAAATTGACGCAAAAATTTGTATTATGTAGAAACCTTAGAAATTTTGTAAAGTAAGTAACCAATATTTAGAATTATTTTTAAATATCAATTTTTTTGAGTAAAAAAACCATAAAGGTGAACAACGAGGAAAACGCAAAAAAATAGGAAACACCAATATATGTACTTCATACGTTTTTAGATTATTAAATGGAAACTGGAAAAGTATTAACAAAAAAGTATGATTTTTTACTTTTTTATTAAAACGAAGAAACGATAAAATATAAAATAGAGTACCTTTGTCACTATCAAACATTTTCTTCACTGCTTAAACAAATTTGCTCCTCACTTTTTTCCTTAATTTCTAATTTTTCCTCTTTAATATCTAATTTTTCTTCTTTGATATTCATTTTTTCCTCGGTAATCTTCACTTGTTCTTTAATTTCTAATTTTTCGTCTTTCATTTTTAATTTAAGATTTCCATTACTTGATCCTTGAGGAACATTATCTTGTAATCTTTTAAAATAGATGATCAACTCACAATGCCTCGTAAATGGAAACATATCCACAGGAATTGCCTTAACTGGTACAAATGGATCACCTTGGATAGTTTTTGATGCAGGCCTTCCTAAATCCACGAAATTTTTCATTGCAGCTGCTGGATTGCACGAAATGTAAACAATTTTCTTAATTTTCTTCGTTTTCCTAAGCTGCAGTATTGCTTTTTGATCTAAAAAAATATTAAATTTATTACTTTAATCTATAAAAAAATGTTGAAAATATACAATTATTATTTTTTTTAGTTAACATCGATTTTCATTATTTTCATTTAAACTGACATTCAATAAAAATTTCTTCTTATATTTTAAATAAGAAAAATGTTTCTCCAACCGAATTTTCTAAAGTTGCTTTTATAAAAGTAGTAGAACCAAATATACATTACATAAAATATTAACTTCCTTCTTATATAAACAAAACTTACGCAAACCAGCTCTTGGAGGATCTACGACAGTCACAATGTCCTCGTTTCTCGTTCTATACAACACAGAACCGAGTATGTCTTCGGCTTTACCAGTAAAGAACTCGCAATTTTCTATTTCGTTTATTTTGGCATTCTCTTTAGCATCTATTATGGCTTGAGGAATGACTTCCAAGCCAAGAACTTGATTACATGTCTAAAAGCAAATAACATTTTTAAAAATGTAATCATTTATTTATAGACCCCTATATTTTAAAAGAAATAAAATAGGTACATACTTTTGCAAAACACAATCCTATTGTACCAGTACCACAGCAAACGTCGACAACTGTAGTGTCCTTTTGGGGATTTGCAATTTCAATTGCCGATTTATACAAAACTTCAGCCCCTAAAGTATTAATTTGAAAAAAAGCTTGCGGAGAAATACGAAAGTTTAAACCCAAAATATTTTCGTAGATATGCGTATCTCCGTACAAGTGTTGTGGTAATGAAACATCATCTTGCGATTTTCTTAAATAAATAAAGATCATTAAAATTCCCACCATCTAAAAAATCCAACTCACTTTTTAACAATAGCCTCGTAATAAAGTGAAGTGACTTTGAGTTCTTTACCAGGTCCTTCTGAAAAAAAATTGACCAAATCTTTCTTTAATTGCTCAATTTCTTCCCCTGAGAGATCTTGGGGATGAATGCCTACTACCAACATTAAATGATCTGCAGCACAACGTACTGTCAGCTGCCTAAAGTTTCCAGTTTGAAGTTCAGGATTGAATACTTTCAACTTAGATGAACGAACAAACTCTTGAAAAACCTGATAATCAATTTTTGGACTAATAACAATAAAATCAGAAAATAAAAACGTATTAATACCTTAGCAGCTTTTTTCATAGACTCGGGAATATGGTTTAAATTATCTAAAGGCGCCACCCCAGTCACACCAGTAGCATAACTACCTATTCTAAAACCCACTGTGGGCAATGATGTTTCCTCATCAATGCCAACTGTAAATTCACATTTATTTCGATATCTAAAAAATAAATAAGAGAAATGGCCTAAAAAAATAATAAAATATACTTTGTTACCCTTCAATTGTGCTTGCATGCCTTACATTGTACATTTCACAAATAAGACCATTGTTGTTTTCTTTTTGCTTTTTAATCCAGTCTCTGAGGGATGAGTTCTGATGGTGTAAATTATTTCCCAATTTCAGTAACAACTGGCGAATAGTTTCTTGTTTCTGTTGTAGCTAAAATTTTATGAGAGGTTTTAAAGCTGAGATAGCCTTTATCAAAAGACATTAATACCTGTTCTTCATAAGGCACATTCCACAATGGAATAACAGATGCTTTTAAACGTCCTTCCTGTGTTTCACCATCACCATCTGTTTTAAGTTTCTTAGAAACACTCTCAGAGGTTTGATCATCTCTACGTCTTTTAACTAAAGGATCAGGAGCAGGTTTGGCTTTCTGTGTGATAGAAATATGTTTTATCTCATAATTTATTTAATTGCTATCATAAATATTACATAAGCTGAAAGTTCTTTTCCTTTCCACTTAAATTTGTTGATTATTTTAATGGCATTTTCACGATCTTCTTCACTTCTAAAGCAAACAAAAATATAAGGGCTGTTTCGTCGAGGTATTTTAACTTTACTAGAGCCCAACTTCAACTTCTCATTTATAAATTTCTTAAATTCCTAAATATTTAATAAAAACCATTAAAAAAATTAACTCAAATTAGTATCAACAACTTACATTAATTCCATAAAACTTTGGTAAATTTTTAACTTCTATTTTAAATCTTTCGGAGGAAAATTCTTCTCTATTTAAATATGCATAGGGATTGGTTTCTTCAGAGTTGCCTTTTTCATTTAACGTAGACACACCTGGGGGTGAACTTACACTTTCATCGCCCACCATTGTAACACTGCTTATCATTAACTAATTTTTAAAATAACAACTAATATTATTGTCGTTAATATTTACATCAATATTAAAAATTGTTTTGCTACCTTAACATTCAAAATATTTAAATATTTTAGAACCTCGCCACAAGAAGGATAACCTTTAAAACTTTTCAAAACTGACTGACATATGGCTGCATGGCTGACAGTTTGCAGAATAGCCATAGAGCATAAAACACGTGTAGTGTCTATAGTCGACAAAGATGTGAGAATTTTGTAGACGAATATTTTAAATAATAATTTGTTTATTATAAAGTAGAAATACAAAGTTCGCATCATTTAACAAGTTATATGTAGTATGAGCATATTATATAGTACGCATAATAAGACACACTCCATATCAACTTTTAAATAAAAGGTATTAATGCAATACGATGAAAATTCCTGTTTCGTACATTTCCTATATCGTTAATCAAATTTAATGAACCACTCAAAATATAATGAGTCTCAAAACGTTTGGGTATACTTTGAGCTGATATAGAACCACTTCCACTAATAATCCATTTATTTTTAATGTCTATGGTTTGGGCATTTATTTACATTTGATTAGCGCGATTTATAGGTTAGTTTAGAAATTTATTAAAATCTAAGTAATACTTAATTACAGAAAATCCACACGCTGTTTGGACACCAGTAACATGAGTAAAAAGAATTATGGTACTTTCGAAAGTGAAGCTTATCGTCGAAGGACTGAACTAGATGCTATTCATCCAAGATTTTTATCAGCGGAAGCCCTAGACAGAGCTAACGAATACGAAAAGAAAAACTATTATTTCTGCGATAAGTGCAACCTCTACATGAATCCAAATGTGATTGCTTTAAATTGGCATTTTGAACAAAGGGGATTGCCCCATCAATCCATAGGAAGTTGTTTTTATTGTAGAGGTAAAGTTTTTGAATACTATCGTGGCGAGAGTAGAAGACTGTACCACACTTGTAAAAGGTAAAAATCCTTTTTTGCTAGTCGCCCTTATAATTAGAGTTTTTATATTTTATTTTTACACAGAACAATTTCTCATATTACAATTCAAAAATGATTCCTGTGATTCTTAATATGTACCTACTTTGTTTTGCCCAGTGAAAAAAACAGTACCTACTGTTAAAACTTTTTTACATCATACCTTATACCTTAAGTTGTACCTGTTTATAAACTTTACCAATTTTTATTTATTATTCTGAGTTGTTGAACCTTAAGAGATATTTAATGTACATATTATAATACTCACCGATATATCTAATGCAATCCAATTTTATTTGTTATGTATAATTGTTATTTGTTCCTAACTACACAACGATTTCTTCTCAAAAACAAACAATCTGTAACTAATATGAATATCAGGAATGAAAAAATGCAAAACTAAAATAATTTATAAAAAAATTACATTACTCTTTTTGATACCAAGTAATGAAGATATGATACATATCTTTTGTACTTATATTATTAAAAATAAACCAGTTTTATAAAAACTTTTGTCTTTATATTATTAATTGTCAAAACTCTCAGCCTTATCAAAATAAGTTGAAAATTATGAAAAATAGTAGAAAACAACCATACCTAACTAAAGTAGCATAAAAAGAAACAAGATTTATCCCACATTACTATAAACAGAAAGAAGGACATGTTTGCGACAATATCCACTTCCTGTTTCACTACAGTAATTAACATGATTTTCTCTGATAAAGGTTACTGTAGGAAAAAGCAACATGAACGAAGTGAAGTAATTACCAAAATTGTTACTTTTCTTTGCTTTTTCCAATACAAAATATGAACCATTAATAGGTATGCGCAACTTTTGTTCAAAAAAGTTAACTATGTACATATATATATTTCAAACAATATCGACTTCAGGAGGAAATTTCCGTATTTTTCGTGCCACCCTGTATATGTCATACTTACCATATCCTTATGAATGTTTCAAAAAATCCTTTCAATTAATATCTTGGATTAATTGACTTTTGGGATGTACAAAAGCAACCGCGCATAATATAAAATATACATGCATTAGCGATGATGTAATCGCAAAAGAATATAAAACGGAGGTACAAAACAGAATCTGCGCGAATTCGAGGTCAAATTGGTTGTATTTTTAGTCATCATACGAATATTCCGAGGTGAAGACGTATAACAACTTACCAACTCTGCGATATTTTAAATTAACAACAACTTAAGTGGTAATATCACGTATTTACTAAATAACTGTTCCGTCCACTCATCGTATCGTACCTATTATCGCGTGTGCCCCCGGTACTTTTACTATAATATTTACCTAGGTACCTACCGGTGAAGTTTTTTCGTCACGATGTTTTCAGGATTTGCATGTAAGTTATTAATTAGTTTTTTTTTGGTACTATTCTTTGTTTTCCTTTTGTTGCTCTAAACATTTGCCTCAATTTGTATCAATTATTTTGCGACGCACCTGCACACTCTGATTCATTGGTAAAATATTTCCTAAGCCAAGTAACTATAGTTAGTATTCACATACCTATGTTATTGTAGATTGGTAGGTACTTAATGTTATTTCAATGTTTCTTTGTTATTAATATTTCTAACTTTTTATAAAATATTTATTATAAGATTCTTTATTGATTGATGTACCCCCGTATATGGTCTATGTGTAATAATTTTTTTATCGATTGAAAAAATTAACAAGGAATTTCAATTTTTCTACATAAATTATATAGTAAAAATCTAATACGCCGCGGAAATAGAAAATAGAACGAGCGAAGGTAGTTATTGATTTTTTGCTTTCCGCAAAGGCCTAACCCACTTCTTTTTATGCTGGTAAGGTCATCCAGAACGACCAAAGTCGCATGTAAAGGAAAGGCGCAAAATAGGAGCATTTGCATGGTAACAAGTCCAAAAGATCATGTTTTCAATTAAAAACAATAGAAAAAATATGGTTTAATCAAAAGTTAAGAAAACAATTGATAATTTTATTACTTTTAATTAAACAGTTATCAAAATGCGATGTCTTTGTTTAAATAGCTTCTTTTTTCTTGCCTCGTTTGGGTCGCACTGTATATAATACCTAATGTGATTTGTTAAACAGCAAAATTTATAAATAGGTACTTACATTTAATTAATTATGTTATAAATATGTGTAATATATTTACAGTTCTACAAATATAATTAATTATTTTTATCAAAGTAACTTATGTGCCTAGATTTTTTTATGAAAAAAATATATAACAGTAAACATTATGTATCTTACTGCGTTTTACAAAATATATACATTTATAAATAGAATTCCAAATTCTTCTATATAATACATACATATGTATACCAATTATTTACTTTCGTAATGCCCACGCATTCTGCTCTATAAAGATCTCTATTTTCAGAAGAAAAATTAAACTAACAACTACTTAAATAACAGAAAATCAGAAAGATTTTCAAAAATAAGGAGTCACGTTTATTGGATTGTAAATAATCCACGTCTAATATTGATTTAATGTAGTTGCAAAGACAAATTAGATGGCTAGGTACCTACGTCATTACAAAAAATAACACTTTTATCATTTGTAAAGTAATTAGCTCTAAATAACACAAAAATGTAACGTAATAATTTAAATAATTTCTATAAATAAAGAATAGTCAATTCGTCAAATAAATATTATTTATTGACATTTTTGTGAAATATTAATTAAAAAAATTCTCACGCTTTTTATTTCTATTTATAAAATGCGATAGTGTTTTTTTAATACAGTTCAGCAAAATTGTTTTGACTGAATTAAATACAACAACATGATTAAATACTTTATGGACTGAAATTTCTTAGGGTCATGGTCTTAGATAACAAATCACAAAAAATATGTAAATTATAATAATAATTATTTATAATATTGTAGATCGAATATATTTCTTTCTTTGCTGGTCGAAATCAATTGATTGGGGTTCCTATAGGTACTTTTACTTTATTTGTTACGTTACAACATGTGTATAATAGATAAAGATTTAAACTAATGTGTAGCTAATAAAAGTTGAGGCAGGTTCAGAATTAGAGTCACTTTATCGTGTACCACATATTTAAAAAAAAAAACTATTTTGAGAATTGGCAGCATTGTCGATAGACAATTATACTCCAATAAATATTCGGTTTTGAGGTCAAATGCCTTTAGGAACGTATAAATAAAAATAGATCAGTAAACTAAAAGGTCTTGTAACCAACCTAATCAGTTCGTAGTGGTTAAAAAATTTATTAATTATAACAAACAGCAATTGCTATAGGTAACAAAAGTTTTAACTAGTTTTCATTTAGGTACATAGTTTCTAAAAAGACAAAATTTAAGGGTCATTTTCGATTCCAATTACATAAATAGAAACTAAATTAGTTAGCTAACAAAAAAATTATCAAATGTGTGTAGGATATAGAAACCAAAAACCAAGAAATTAGGAAACCACAAACTGCGTATTAGTAACCACGTTATATACGAATAAGTATTTACAATTAATTAATTTTAATAATATCCTACGTAAAAATAAAGTTATATTTTTGAATTACAGTCGAACTTCAATAACTCATTTCTCATAGTTGATGGATGCTATTGCCAACCAATATGGTTCGGCTTATCGGCGTTCGAGTTATCGAAGTTTCGCTGTATTGGTAACTAGCCTTTTAAAACGATACCCTACACGATTTGTAAGAAGTAAAAATTAGATGCCTGTTCTTGAAATACCTAATTTTAAAAATGATTTCATTTAAAAATAATTTTGAATCAGGGCTCAATGTACAGCTCAACATAAACATATTTATTATAATAATCCATGTCAGTCAGATAATGGTTAAAAAAAGTCAACAAAGGTATAAGTAATAACATCATAATTACACGTTGTTCCTAATTTTATTTTTTTTATTTTCCCAAGAAATGAAGTCAGTGAGTGAATCGATGAGGTCATCTCTTTTCAATTATCATTAGAACATCTAGGCATTACTACATTTATTACTTACTGGACGATTCCATTTAAAAACAATAAACCAATGCTAATTTTATATCATTATTGTTAACACCAGTATAACGCAATGTTTATATTCGTTCGTTACATTAATACCTATAATGGACAACAAATTGAACTAAAACTGTACGCATTAATAAATACTGATCACGAAAAAATTACAATATATACAGGGTGACCCAAAAAGGTACATATTTTTTTATGAAAAAAATTCAAACAAAAGTTAAACACATTTTAGTGCTTTAGAAATGGACTAGTTTTTATTTTGTTTTCGATTTAACGTTTATTTGTAAGATACTGTAAATAACCAACATCTAACGAATCGTATGACAAGACATTATTTATATTCACGAATACATGTACATATAATTTTATATGGATGAATCATAATGGCGCCAGTAGCGACAAAATATTATATGTAATAAAAAGTTATTGATGTACAGTACTGCACAAAAATTTCTACCTACAAAGCAGTACATAATCTCTTACTAAATTTATATCAAATAAAATGAATTATAAAAAATATGGATTTGTATCTACATATATTTTTATATTTCAGCTTCTTTCAGAAATTTCGGAAATCGAGTGGCATCGATTTTCGAAAAAAAGAAGAAGGAAGTTGGTGAAGAAGTTGAAGAAACAGAAAACAAAACAAAAGAAGTACTTGAAGAACAACTTACAAAGACTGGGGAAGTAATCAAAGAAACCAAAGATAATTTGGAAAAGAAAGCGGCAGAAGCTGGTAACTAAATATGTATATGATTAAAAAAAAGATTTTCTACAAGGATTTTTGTTACGGTTTACATACCTTTTTATACAATATCTATCTATTTCTTATTAATATAAGCAGTGTTAAATTTCATCTATTTTAGCGAAAACCGCATCTAAATCGATTAAGAATTAATCATAATATCGCTCTTTAAAGTTTTCTTCTTTTTATACGCTTTTACGTAATCATAACCTAACTTTTAATGCAACGAAGCATACTTCTCGCGGCATCGAGGGTGACTAACCATTGACTAACTCAGGAATGCAGGTTCATTGTTATATAACTAGGTCAATCGGTCAGCGTGACAGGTGGCGCCTGTGTCTGTTTACATTGGCAGGTGCAGCGCATTGGCCGTGATTCCATGATGGCCGCCGACGCAACAGCGAATCAGATGCAACCAAATGCATAGCGCCCAATTAAATCATTGGGAACCGCATTCCTAAGTCAGTAATCCTCGGTGCTTTGTAGGGCGTACTTCGTTGCGTCAAATTGTAGGTTGTAATTACGTAAAAATATGTAATTAAGGAAAATTACGTTTAAAATGAAGTAAATTAGTTTAAAAAAGTAAACTAAGCACTTCATTTAATATTTATTTATCATTATTATAATAAATATTAATGAAACGTTTATAAAATGCCTTTAAAGAAAAGAATATCTAATAAATTTTACTAAATTGTATTGTATTTAAAAAAAATCATGTGTGCAATTCGCACGTGGTAGAAGTGAAACCTTCAAAAATTTTGGTTACTATGCCTTGGTAAACACGAGTGGAGGGGGTACGATGCAGAGCACAAATAAGAAACACTGTATAATGCTTCCTATCTCACTTTCTCCCACACTGTCTCTTTTTACTGTCGCTTTTTCGTTTCATCGACTTTCAAATCACAACGGTACCTACTATAGAAGTTTTCACTTCAAAAAAAATTTGCAACTTTTTTAGACATACTATATGTATAAGTAAATAATTCAATGGTTTTCTTATTTAGCTGAAGAATCCAAGAAAGCTGCAACTGACACATTAAACGAAGAATTAAAAAAGACTGGACAAGCTATAGACGAAAAGTTGCACGAAGCTGGTAAAGCTGTTGACCAGAAAATACATGAAACGAACCAATTCATCGACAATAAAAAAGTAGAAGTGGCACATAAATTAGACGAAACGAAACAAAAGGCACAAAGTGACATCAGACAAGCCCAACACTTTGTTGGTGACAAGCAAGCAGAAGTCGCAAGGACCGTTGATAACACAAGGTATCAACTACGAGAAGGTGTCAATCAGGCCCAAGCAGAAATTGCCAAAACAGTCGACTATACAAAACATCAAGTCCATGATGGCGTCAATCAAACTCAACAGTATATCGACAACAAAAAAGCGGAAGTGGCCAAAACAATTGATAACACAAAGCATCAGATACAAGATGGCGTCAACCAAGCACAACAATATGTCGACCACAAGAAAACAGAAATCGCAAGCAAGATCGACAACACCAAACAGGCCGTTGAGAACGATGTAAACCAAACCCGCCAATTGATAGACAACAAAGCTGCCGACATCGCAAGGAACATCGACAACAAAAAATTAGAAATAGCAAGGACCCTTGATAACACCAAACACCAAATTGAAGGAACGTTACACCAAACAGGTCAATACTTTGATAATAAAGCAGCCGAAACCGAAAAGAACATTGGTCAGTACATCGATTCCACACGTGATTCAGTGGGTAAAACCGTTGACCAAAAATTGAACGACACCAACCAGTATTTGGACTCGAAACGAGAACAGATTAAACAAGACATGGAAGAAGCAAACAGAAGAGCCCAAGAAGACAGCAGCGAAATTGCACAATTATCCCACTCTTTGTTAACCAAAGGCCTTATTTCAAAATAAAGGTAATAAAACTTAAGTACAATTCAAAATAAATAAAAAAAGGCTTTCCACATAATATAAACATCAATAAATTGTGAAAAGGTACAAATACATAGTAACTTTTATATAACAGTTAAAATAGACGTCACTTTTATATTTGAACGCTCCTCGTATATAGGAATATCTCAATTAAAAACATTCTAATTTTAATATTGCCTTTTTTTTCAGAAATCTACCACCTAAACAACCAGTGATTCTCACCATTATAACAACACAAAGCTTTTTATATTATTATATAAGCCTTTTGCGCTAAATGTAGGCCGTATTTTAAATTTTTTACTTATTTAGACAAAATAAAAGCTGAAAACCACAAACGACATCACTCAATTGCAAAATAACAAGATATTTGTATAAAAATTGTCAATTATATGTGCTATTGTTATTATTCGTTACTTTGTACCTAATTCATCGTCAGTTTCTATTTTTGTGCCTTAAACATGTAATAGATGACACTACAATTAATAATACTCTGCTTTAGGTTTACAATTTTTTTTATGTTGTGAAATATACTTTAATAAACAACGCATTTTTTTGCTATGAACATATATACCTATTTATAAATGTTTCAATAATACTAATAAATATACAAATAATAAAAAAATGTGATTTTGTGTATAAATTTTGTCGACTTGTAATTTGTAGAGTAGATATGTATGTATCAATATAAATATAATAAATAAAATATATTTTAAAATTATTTCATTTTTATCGTATATATATATAAAAAAAAGATATTGCATCGACAGCGAATAGAACTCGGGGGGCCACGATACTGTTTTAATGAACGTAAAATACTGAGATATTTAAAAGTGGATTCGAAAAAAACAATCGACAAATCAGATAAAAATTCACAAAATAAGACTTTCTGTGGACAAAAATATTCAATTCGTTGCGCAAAATTAATTTTCATGGAGTTTTAATAGTATTTTTTTACAGTAACCACTCTTAACATATGCAACCGAATATGCAACCATTATATACGTGTTGCGTATACAACTTGCAAAGCTTAATTAACCAGGTACTGCAAATTAAAAAACTGCTACATTGGTATACGATTATTTTGTTTAATTATTAATGTCAAAATTACACATTTGTATAACTTAAAAAAAAAACTACAAATTATTATAGATTAATGTATGCATAATCTAAGTCTTTCATTAATGTTTCTGTACTTATAACAATAAAATAAGAAGCTTTATGATTCAATGAATTTAAGTTAATTAAAAAATTAACGTTGACTTGTATCTCTAGGTTTATAAACAATACCCCTACTTTTCATTTCCCTTATAACACCAGCAGGTAAACGCCCCGATACAGATATGGCATATATCCCTTTACAAAACCGGTCTATACAAATTTTAAAAAAAAAAAAACAGTAATGCTACTATGTCATCATAAAGGTTTTGATATAACTTACTAATTCTTTGCCACTTGCACACCCAACTGTCTTCAGGACTCATGGCAGCAATCATCCTGTAAAAATAAGCTGTTAGTTTACAGATGTTACCGACTAAATTATACAAAATTTACCCGTCAAAATTAGAACTTGTACAATCGTAAACATTATCTCTGTTGTTCTTCATTCGAAGAAACTCGTCACAATTGTCGCATCCCTCATATTCGAACTGATCAAAAGTCTAGAAATACATTTGAACACCTTCAATACATAAATGATTACCTTTGCTAAATTAATATTTACCTTTATTAAAGAACAAACCAAACAAGCCCGAAGCCCACGTAAATCCTTGGGGATTGTTTCTAAAGTCATTTTGGTATTTTTATTAACAATATATTACACAAAAATTAAAATAAATACACTTTCCACTAGACAACTTTCTCGAATATGAAAAACATAACCTATAAAATTTCTTCAATGGTCTGAAGTTGGACTCACTTGAAGTTTGAAGTTTTTCGTCAATAGTAGTGTCTACCATACAGACACTTTTGTGTACCATAATAACAACAAAAATGGTATAATAAAAAATTTAATACAAACAAACGTTCAAAAAATTAGTATAATAACCAATTTATGCCTAATTTACTTTTAACCATGTTTTTATTTTCATTAAATTAGTTTGTTTTTTTTGGGATTCTACACTATAGCTTATATATAGCCACAGCAATTATTGACCTAACCTAAAATATTTTTGAAGTTTCAAATGTTAAGAATTTACAATCAATTATAAACAACTTAAAACTTTATTTTTAACTGAAGAAAGGTTCCATTATTAAACATGACTAAAAAGCGAAAATTAGAATCGTCTAATCAAGTAAAAGTTGAGGTCAAAGAAGAAAACAGCGATTATTTAACAGCGAAGGGTCGACTAAAAGGTGTCCTCAAACAGTTAACAGAAAACGAAAAATCCGAATCTGACTCTTCAGATGATGATAATAAAGGATATCGCTCACATAAGAAATAGTGAGTAACTGTTTCATTTATTTTTAACACTGTTTTACTATTTTTTGCAAGCCAAATTTTCTTTCCTTCATTCAGTGACAACAAAACTAAGAACGAGCTGTCGCAAGGGACATTTCGAAGCACATATGTCATGAAATTATTCGATAGAAGCGTTGATTTGGCACGATTTGAAGAGGATACCCCTCTATATCCAATATGTAGAGCATGGATGGCAAATCAGCCTCGTAATCCCAATCCGCAAGTAGTTGTAAAGTATGACTTAAACCCGTTGTAAGATTTTAAAATTTAACATCAACTGTTTGTGTTTTAGGCGAAGGTATTCTTCACCTGAACCTGATAGTCATTTACATCTTTGGAATGGTCATGATATTAGAGATATTACGGTATTACCTAAACCTTTAACAACTTTTACCTCAAGAGTCCCTTCTCCACTACCAGAACAAAAAACCCAAAATAAAGAAGATATTAATTTAAATTATGTATAAAAAAAGCACTGCTGCCAGCTATACAAAATATTAATTAAAATTGTTTTAGAATGAGAAACCTCCAGTATCAAAAGATATTTTAAGAAGAAATCATTTGCAAAGGTGGGTAAATGTAAAAAAGAAATGGATTGCAACTGCCCAAAAGAACGAAGACAGATACAAAGAAAGTATGAAGGTCTTGCAAACTATATATAATAAGTAAGTTAAAGTACATTTTGATGGATGGTTTAATATAATAAACATTTCGAATTTTTTAGGGCACAAGAGTCAATGGAATAATTTAATTTTTTTATGTTAAAAAAAATTCAAATAATAATCAGATGTATTTCCTTATTTATAAATAACGACATAATTCATCGTGTAATAATAAATATTAAATAATAAACACATCGGTCATTCTGTAACATTCTTTCTGAGTCATTTACCTAATCTTAGCTGTATTATAGTAACTTTGTGTATAAAATTACAGGAATATTTTTAAGTCCTATGAGCAAATCTAAAATGTGTCTACACTCGTTTAGCTTTTAGTTTTTTGGCCATTTAAGCATGATTTAGTTTATTATTTGTTAACAAATATAACATTCTACAAATTGGTAATAATTTAAAATTTGCTGCTAAAAATATCTTTTTTTATTATTTTCTTCGTTTAATAAGAGATACAGGAACGGAATGTGATATGAATTGCATGTCAACTCGTTTTGATCCTTTTTAGCTAATATTGACGATTTAATATTATTTGTAGAAGAAAAATAAGCATTTATGAGCACTATAGCGTCCTTTTTTAGCATGTGGTGGCGCAAAAAATATTTGTATAAGTAATCTGAATCGCTCTTTGCATTACTAGGAAAGGTATTAGCACCATACGACGATAAAAAAAATTAATTTTTTTTAAACATTAAAATCAAGGAGGAATAGGAAGTAATCAATGGCGGCTGAAGGAATTCCTATTGATTTGTAGGATAAAAGGACACAATTTTGTCAATAACAGTGAAATATGTATTGCCTAATATAACACCCCCAATCAATAATTTATAATTGTATTTCAAAAAATAGAAAAAACTTGAACTTAGGTAGGAGTTTTGTTGATGAGAGCATTAATGAGATTAATTTCATATGTATAATAGACACTGCAATGGTTTTATGATTATGTAAAATAAGGAGCCGCCACTGAAATTAATGTCTAATATTGATTGCCTTCAAAAAATTAATGGCATACGTTAATATTTATCATTTTACCTCGTTTTAAAAAATATCATTTTTTTCATACGATTTTAGATACAATTAAGAACAGAAATCGTACTCGTTTAGAAAGAAATAAAAAAAACTCGTGGACCGAAAGGCAAGTATTTTCGATAGACAAAGGAAAAAAATTATAAATGATTGAACTTCATTTTCTCACAAACTGCAAATTCGATTCCTGTGTTCTACCTCTGCGCCGGTCACTTCGACTAGACAGGAGCATCCTCTAACGAGTTACCTACAGAATTTACGATATCAGTTCCTCTCATCGTTGTAAGTAATGTGGATAGAAATAAAAAAGAAACGTTGTATTTTTCGTTTACTGTTCAGTGAGAGAAAGTCGAATAATTTCCTCCAGCATCTTTTCCTCTTTTCGTTTCTGTTGTTCTGCCTCTTGCTGTTCCTGTTCAGACAACATTAGCGCCATTTGTAGTTCGGAATCGCTGTCAGGCGTGCTGTTGCCCCTTGAGTCGGCACAGTTCAGGTTTTGTTGATATAAAGCAAGACTAGCTTGGATTGCTCTACAAGAGAAACAAAAATGAACTAGCTCACTAAAAGAAAAATACCATCTGTAGTCTTCCTGATTTACTTTTGCAGTTTATTGTTTTTAATTATAATCATTTCAGTCATTAAACTACTGAATATGCCAACAGTCAAGAGGAGCAGGGTCACAAGCAAACAACTTTAGTTTTATAGTAAATTACTTTGCAAAATGCTAACAACGGATAATTAAAGTACTTTGTCAGTGCAAATATCAAATTATTTACTACAGCGATAAAGCAATAATTGCGAATATGTATATTTAAAAAGACTGCTTTTTAACTGAGAAGTAATTAGAAGTAGAAGCAGAAAACCTTTCAGAATTACTTAAAAGGGGAGATTTTGCAGTCAAAAGTAATCTTCGTGCTGGTGATTCCCTTATAACACATAGTATGTATTAGACTGCTGTTAATTTCCTTTTTTTTAATTAAAAATTTCTGAATAAGGACGAGCGTTTAGTTTTTTTTTTTCAAAACCCTTCAATTGGCCCAAAGCCCAATATATAAAATAACTGAATATGTAAATACTTACTTTTGAAGTTGCCTATCTTCTTCGCCTAAAAGATTAGGTGTACTGGGTCTTGATGGTTTTTGGGCTTTTAGAGCTTCCCATATATCCACCTGATACAACAAAAAAGAATTCATTATTTTGATATTTTTGTTTTTTATATTTAGATTAACTTACTTCTTCCCTTTCTGTGCCAGCTTCAATTAAACTTTGTTGAATAGCAAATTGTAACAATTCATCTTCTTCTTCCATGCTGTAAGTCCTTCGGGCATCAGGTTCAGCTAAAAGAAAAATATCTAGACTTAGATTTAAAAAATAAGAAAAATATTTCTAAGTTACACGTCCTGTAAACACAAAATAAAAAGCTAATTTTTGATTTTTTAATAACTAGTAAAATAAAATGAGGAATGGTACTATTTACAAAAAGGATATGTATATATTTCGAATGTTATTAGTTAACTGTTGTAGTAAAAAATAATTCTTGTTTAACTGGCCTAACATTTTGCAAAAGTAAATGAAAACTGTGTCGGTGTATTACCATTACCAAGCTGAGTGTAACCAGGTGGAACATCGAATGCAGCGTCGTCCACTATACAGGTTATTCTGTCTTCGTCCTCGATCCTATTGACCATTTCAACAGGAGTGTCCATTGCAAATATATTTCCGAAAGTTATACGTGCATTTAGGACATGAAACAGGGGAATTTCTTAAAAAAAAGTGAAAAAACATTATCATTTACCCTCAAAAGATTTTTAAATACAGGATAATTTAATGTTTAAGTCCTTAAAAGACCGGTCACTTTTACGTTAAAAAAGAACGGGGAAAGGTTAAAGTGAGAAAGAAATTATAAAGAAGAAATTTGTTCATTTAGTTATCTATTCTTACCTATTTTGACTGGAAATCCTGATGGCAGTTGCATTTGGATAAAATTTTTCAGTTTGGCAAAATGTGAGCTAGAAATCGCCATGAGATCAACGATGGGCAGGATCTGTTCTGGGAAAGATAGAGGATACTTTTCACACAGCCAAAGGGTAGCCTTAAACTTTTGTACTTTTGTATTTATCTCTTTGGGCCTCCCAATATCTCGACCTGTTAGGTCTACCTCTGGATCGAAATATTCTTCAGGCTTTATGTTACACGGGTTCGTGTTATGAAAATACTCCTCCTGAATGAAGGCAACAGAAAATATATTATTTTAATTAATTAAAAGTATTGAATTAAAAATACCTTATTGATAATTGCAGCAGCTTGATTTTCTTCAACCTCAGCTATTCCTAGGAAATTTTGCAAGGGGCTTTTGTTCTTACTTCTAGCTAAGGCTTTGTCAATTTCAGTTAGATGTTCGGTACGCGTTTTTGTTATCAATTGGACATTGTTTGCCCCAAATACTTTGCAGTCGTGGCCGTTTATATTTTCAGTTTTATCCGACCTCCAACCGAGAATGCCTGCTTTATTCCTGATTAAATAAAAATGTTACATTGAATATAATTTATAAATGAAAAATCAAATAAGTGCAGTATTACCTCTCAAAACTAATTTTGTCAGTGTCAACGTAAGTAGTTACAATTGGGGTGGTGAGCCGGTGAGAAACAGATTCTTCAGATGGGACAAGAACACCCATTGAGTCATTAGGAACCTTCATTTGTTCACAATAAACTTGTTTAGTGTCGTGGTCTATTTCCATCATTGTAGCACCTTCTTCTATAATAATAAAAACCTATATTATCAAATTGAATAAAGAAAAGTTTTGCAATTAATTCAAAATCAATTATTGAAGCTTCTTTACATATTGTCAGAGCTCGTCTATCTGGGAAATAAACTAGTAAAAGATGTAGTATGCGAATTATATAAATATGTAGTAATTCTAGCAGCTACAAAGCATTTATTGTAGTTACCATTATTTTCAAGTTTGTGAAATTTGTATAAATAGGTTCTAGAGCCCCGAATACTTTGAGATATTTGGATGGCTGAATAGAAACATAAAAAGTTTAACAACAATCCTTTTTCATTGATTTCTTTACTTAAAAGATCAAAAGGAGCAATTTACTGTTACACTTACTATGACCCTGGAATATGTAACTTCTGTTTCCTCTCTGCCAGTTGGTGTGGTCAAATCCTAAAAGTGTTGTGTCTATCCTAACATTAGAACCCTGCTTATATACTTTGTAAATGTCACTTGGACACATTCTAGAAACAAATGGAACTGAAAAAGAAAAGAAAAAAGTTGTATGAAATAAAAATAGAAACATTAAATAAGACTATACCCCAACTAGTGAATTCCCATTTCATTTCAACATAAAAATCAGGAGCTTCTTTTAGTTTCTGAAGTAGTTCTGGAATACCAGCCATTCTATTGGAATACCTTTGGAAATCTCGTCTTTCCAATACCATATGAAGCAATTCTGGATCACCAGTTGCCACTGCTTCTTGGACAACTGGAAATGTACCAAAATTATAATTAAAGTAAAATAATAAAAAAAAAGGTGTTCTAACCTGTCCATCCATCCAAGTTTTCACAGTTAACATTGGCTCCAAAATTTAATAATGTACGTACAGATTCTAGATGACCTAATGTAACAGCCAGCATTAAGGGTGTCCTATCCCTGTTATCTTTCTTTTCAATATCTTGCTAAAAACAATAGGTATGATTCATAGGGATGAATAATACAATAAAAAAAAATATCAAGTGCTTATCAATCTTCAATTAAATGCAGATGAATCAGTGAATAAAAAAAACTCACTGCATGTCTTGATAATTCTTCTTCCAGAAGTTTATACTCGTTATTCCAGACGAGCCAGTGCAAGGCGTATTGTGATTTGATAGAGTCTATTCCCACCATTTTTAACTTATAATAAATTGTAATTACTAAACTTTCCTAAGTAAGTTCATTATCAGCGATGAATGCATTACTTAATTAAATTTTAGCGCATTATAATAAAAGGTCATTGACAATGCTATCTCTTACTTGCCATTCTGACACAGGCAAAAATGAGAGACACTGGTCAGATAAAAAAGATGACATGGTGACACTACTCTGACATTTACATTATAAAACCTCACTTTTAGCATCTGTTCGTAGTGGCTCCATAACACTAACAGATTATCTTATGTTCGGAAATGAACCAATTGTAGTCATTATTAACTAACTAAACTTGATGTTAGTTATTCTAATGTAATAATTAACTGAATTGATAAATATTAAGCGCTTAATTAATTAATTGATAAAAACTTGATTTTTTTGAGATTGATTAACTATAGACACATCCATTTTTAAAATTATTCCCGCTTGTCAAAATAAACATAACCAACATAACCCATAAGTGAAAACAAGTAAAACTCTTTTTAATATTTAAAAAAACATTAGCAATATGGGATCGGAAGGCAACAGAAACTTGCCCTGGCATGTTTTTTTGTTATGTTTATTTTAAATGCACAATTAAATAATGTTAACTTTTTAGGGTTGAAAAATATCGCCCCAATACTTTAGACGATCTTGTGTCCCATGAGGAAATAATATCGACAAGTATGTTTTAAGTTATTTTGCTCATTTAAACATAACGTACCGTAAACGTTGTTTTATTTTACAGTAAATAAGTTTATAACACAAGATCAGTTTCCCCATCTGTTATTTTATGGCCCCCCTGGGACTGGGAAAACAAGTACAATCCTTGCTTGTGCCCGACAGCTTTATACACCTAAACAGTTTACTTCAATGGTAAAACAATCACTAAATTTTTTACGGGCACATTAGTAAAAATATGTTTATGTGCCAGGTTTTAGAATTAAATGCTTCTGATGATAGAGGAATTGGAGTAGTTCGAGGACAAATATTGACGTTTGCCAGTACTAAAACCATCTTTAAATCTGGGTTTAAACTAATTATTCTTGATGAAGCCGATGCCATGACTATGGATGCTCAAAATGCTTTAAGGCGCAGTAAGTACCTTTTGTTATTTTTATAATTTATTCTTAAAAGAAGTGGTTTATTGTAACAAGAGAAGGCCCAAGTGAAAGCCCTCAAATACGAATAAGAAATTAATATTTAGACTACTAACAACAAAAGAATAAATTACAGGGAGGTAACATACATGAATTAAACTATTGATTTAAGGAGAGACAAATAGCTAATTTTATTACCAAAATTAAGAAAAAGGGCTAATAAATAAAGTTTTTGTATTTTGTTATACTTTTTTATTAATAATTTTTAATGACTAATGATTGGTATTACTTATACAAAAAAAATCCGCTTCTGGAACACCCTGCATGTTACATTAATCAGTTTATTGTAATTATTTGTTTAGATTGAAAATATTCTTTTAATTAATACCACTATTAATACTTATGACTGTATTAAAGAATAATTTGCAAGCGTTTCTGGTATAGCTGAAATATGTTAATTCTCCCCTTAATTTTTGTGTTATTGAACTTTTCCCTTAAAACGTGACATTATTCGGCTAATTAATCAAATTGATTTATGTGTTTGTGTTAAGGCGCTAAAGGATCCATGGTAACTGAGGCCTCAAAATGACAACTTGGTAATTTACACTCTTATTTTAGTAAACGTACGCGCGTACGCGTTTTCATTGTACACCTACACACCACTATAAAAATCGAATTAACGCGCTAAGTGAAAGGTAAGTAAGTGAAAGTCACAGATCTTTTTCATTCAAGTTTTATTTACATTTATTTATGATTCATTATTTTTTTTTTGAGTGTTTAGCAGATAATACATTTTTTCTTCTTCCTAAACACGCGTTTTTTCCAGGTTTGCTATTTATTTATTTATTTATTTATTGATTATTTCATCATTTAATTGCATATGTGCATTTTTTATTATGTTTTAATCAATTTTTTTTATTTGTCCAAACTGTAGTCCAGGTTCCTGTGTAAAATTCCGTAAATATCGGGAGATATTTTGGCTTTAAATAGTTTTGTAGGCGAATCGTCGTTAAAGGTGCAGGATTTATCCATAAAACAAGATTCTGTGAAATGAATCAAAAACGAAATAAAACTCTGAAAACCTCAATTTTTTTTAATCACTAAACGTCCTAAATATTTACTCAAGATTATTTAATATTGATTACAATGTAATTAAGTAATTTAAATTTTTTGGGAAATTGGCCATGATTCCATTTTTTGTAGTTATTTTAATATACCGATTATGGTTATAAAAAAATCAAATTTTATGGAAAATATTTTTTATATTGTAACCGTTAAAATTTGTTGAGATCCTTAACAAGTCAAAGTAAAAATAACTTGATTTATTATAATTAGTTTTTAACGTAGGTACAAAAAAAATACCTTGATTGCAACAAACTCCTTGAGTTGCACACCGTCCATGTTTCCATTTACAAGAACTGTTTCCTGCTATGCACGGTTCGGGTCCATTAAATAATCCTTCATACTTACATTTAAGGGTATCGGTGGTTCCTATAAGACACCCAAATTGACCACAACAAATATTAGGGCCAAAACATTGCCCAGTTAGTCCTGGACCACAAGAAGTGCACTAAAATTAAATACGAAGACATATTTCAATCATAATATATCAATATCGCGTTTTTAGTTCAATTTTTATAAAGAGTACCATTTTTACTTATTATGCTACCCTTTATTAAAACGTAAACTTCTGTGAATAGAAAGGTACTGAAACTTTGTTCAATTAATCCTGGAGCACAAGAAGTTCACTAAAATTAAATATGAAAACGTATTTGTATCTTAATATTGCGTTTTTACTTCAACTTTTATAAAAGGTACAGTTTTTGCCTTTTATGCTGTCCTATATCAAAAAATAAACTTCTGTGAATAAATAGGTACTAATTGGTTTTAATAATTATGTAATCTACGTACGGGTTGTATATCGCCTTCCAACTTTCCATTTCTTTTTCTCCCTCCCCTTGGACAGTTGGTTATCAAGCAGCCGAAAACCAAAGAATAACAGAGAACAACGATCAAAACCAGACACACTTTGGTGTACATTTCCTCAAAGAAACTGATATTTTCGAATTTTTATACCCTTTTATATACCTATTACACGTAACCACCTTGATGTACAAAAGAAATACACACTTGTCTACATATATTAAATACAAGAACCCACCCCATTATTTCTTTTTTTGCTTTTCGTTTTAGTAGCATCGGGTCCTTCTTGAATTTCAACAAACACTTACGCAAATTTCCTCCTTTTCCTTTGTATTGGCCGCAAACAGGAGTCATGACTGAATTTATAAACAACGTTTGTATTGTCGTCATGAATTTGGAATAGGAGTAACAATAATATGTCTGAATCCGATGATGAGCTTACTGAAAAATACATTAAAATAGTTTTCGTGGGAGACTGTACAGTAGGAAAGGTAAATTCTTCGAAATTTTGCTTCGTATACCTATAGGGTGTCGTATTGCCATAATTTGAAAAGGGCACTATATCCCTTATCGCACATTATAAAGACACTAGTTAGCTTGTGTATTTTTATAGCGTTTCAAAAGTTTATAATGTATTTATAATAATTTCTATCGTAGTCTAGTATTATAAGGAGATTTTGCTTTAACGAATTTTCGAGAAATTACAATGGTACATCAGGTGCTGACTTTTATAGAAAGCACATTGTGCTCACTTCCTTACAGAATATTGTTTTAAAAATAACCGACGTAAGTGGTCAGGAATTAAATGGTACCATGTTGGACAAATATTTATTCAAATGTGATGTGAGTATTAGAGTATATAATTAAAGTGTACCACTTTTTTGCACTATTTCTACTGTTTTATTTTAGATAGTTATATTAGTTTACGACATTACAAATACCGCCAGTTTTGATGTTATGCCCGATTGGATATCAACGTTGAATAAGTATTTAAAAAGGGCACCGTCCATAAGTGCGGTTTTTGGAAATAAATGTAATAAATTAAATATTGTTTATTAATTTAAGTACATATTTACAGTTAGTTACTTTATTAGGTGATTTAGAACATCAAAGGGCAGTAAGATTAGATAAAATAAGGGATTTTGTACAAGAACATAAGGTCCAAAATTTTCTCGTTTCTGCAAGAACTGGGGAGAGAGTGAGAACTTTTCAAAAGATCATTTTATATTTAATAGACAATTTTGTGGTTTTTATAGGTATTTTCTAGCATCCTAGAACTGGTGTATAACCATTTAGGTCTACCCTTATCTATTGCTACGTCTCAACAGTCTTCTTCATCGTTGAAAATTCCAAGTGCAGTCGTATCTCATTACCAAAAAGATAAAAGAAAAAAGTCGCAGTCAGCTTCTGCAAAAACATCCAAACGTTTGCAGTCACCTGTCTGTATTTTACAGTGATGACAAACATAATGTCGAACAATCATTTTTGTAATTTTATTTAATAAACTTTTTTTATTTATTCCTGATAACTATTGGTATTTTGGTATTTACAGAGGTTTATACTTAGGTTATTTGCCAATGTTTTGGAAGAAAACTGACCGAAATATATGCTGAGTTCGTTACATTGTAGGGTTCCTTGTTGTAATTAGGAGGAAATACTTATGATATCTAATAATTTTTGTGTCTTGGTATTTTTTATTTCCAGGTGTAACCCTTTTTTTACAGGAAAATGTTTATTCTGGACATTTTTGTAGCACGTGTACGTATTATGATACTTTTTACTTTATTATTTTTTTCTGGCAACTATATTTCTAAGAATAATATTTTGTTACGTGATTTTTAAATTTGATATTTAAACCCCGTCTTGTTTTCCTTTTGTTGAAATACAAATGTTACAATTGTTATCTTATCGAAGTGTATATCTACAGGGTGTTCCAGTTTAAATCCAAATTGCATTGAGGTGTTTACTATTATGTATTTTGTTTTAATTTTTTTTCTTTCAGTAATTGAAAAGTATACTGAAAATGTCCGATTTTGTATTATTTGCAATTACTTGAGTAAAATAATGCCAGCTTTGCAATCTAGATGTACCAGGTTTCGATTTGCTCCTCTAAAGCCTGAACAGATTCTGCCCAGATTGGATTACGTCATCGAACAGGAGAGGTAATTTTATAAAGAACATTCTATTATAATAATTGGTCAGTAATTTATCGAAACTATCGGATTTCAAATTTATTAGATCTCATCAGCACGCTATATGCAGGTTGTTTCGATGAATCACCGACAAAACTGAAAATATTCCATAAAAGAAAGGTGAAATAATTATAAGTTGTGATCAGAATAGCTCTATCTACTCAGTACAGAAGCAAGAAATATAACATAAATGATAGATAGATAGTAATTTAGTAGTCACAACTCTTTTTATTTTTTTTAATTTTTTTAACCATCTTAAATACTTTTGTTTAGCTTAAAAGTGACTGAAGATGGCAAAAAGGCCTTATTAACTTTAGCAAATGGTGACATGAGAAAAGTTTTAAATGTTTTGCAAAGTACTTGGCTGGCTTTCAAGAATGTAACAGAAGACAACGTTTATACATGCGTAGGTCATCCGTTGAAAAAGGATATTGAAAATATAGTGTCCTGGTCATTAAATGATAATTTTAAAACAACTTACAATAATATTAAAAAACTTCAGGTCGTCAAAGGTCTGGCCCTAAACGATATTCTCACAGAAGTTCATAAATACGTGCACAGGAGTGAGTTTAATTCAAAAAGTGTTTTTTTGTGTTACCTAAAAATTATGTTTTAGTTGAATTTCCGCAGGAAGTTATGCTCAACTTATTAGTTAAATTGTCTGAAATTGAAACTAGGCTGTCGAGTGGTGCCAGCGAAAATATTCAACTTACTGCATTTGTGTCTGCTTTTCAGGAGGTCAAAGAAATTGACCCACCTAAAGATTCTTAAAATATTATTAATTAACCCTTAAGTCCTTACTTTTTTCTGCCAATAAAAAGTTTAAAAACCCAGTTGGTTTTTTTTTTCATTAACTACCTATTTATTTCCTTTGTGATAAATGGTCCCAGTTTTTTTCTATATAAGTACTTGTGTTACTTATTATTATTATTATTTTTTAATTAATAAAATGAACTTTTAGTAACTTTTATTTCTCAACTATTTAACAGTTAACATATTTTACAAAAATAACATAATTAAAACGTGATCCATACGTTATCACAAACAATTACTAGGTACCTATAACAAGATTAAGAATGGAAATCAGTCTATCATTTTTTTTCAATTGCTATCGAAAACACTGGAAATGTGTAATACAAAAATATTTTATATTATAAGTATTATTAAAACAAAACAACACATTTATTTATGTTAATGAAGTATACACTTATACAATGATTATAAAAAATATCGTAAAAAAGTTAAATAAAAAAATTTAATTAAATTTACAATAAGGTACTTAATAAAATGGATAAAGAGATTTCCATATTATTGAGGCAAACATTTTAAATATTTATTGTAATTGTATTTATTATATGACCATCTACAGCAAACATATGTACCTATGTGTATTTTGTAACAACATTTGTATGTTTAGTAACATTCTATTATAATATTTTCTTTTTTTAAACTGACATAGTAAAATATACACGTCTCTAACGATGTCTACCATTTCTACGTAAGTAGGTATTATATTCTAAAATAAATAATTTCATCTAAATCTATTTGACTATCACTGATCGTAAGTTATCATCATGGTTAAACTCATCCAAAGAGATTCATAAAGTTGTTAAATCCATTTGAAATCGAAGACAGTAGACTACCATCGTTTGGGTTGTGTGCTACTATACCTTGAGGTACTCGATGGTAATGGGGTATCACTTTTTGGGGGCGGTAAAAATTACCGTCATTACGCTAAAAGAATCAACTATTTCTTAGAAACCCTACTTAAAAAAAATAATTTCGAGATATAACTAAATATAAAATCGTAAAATTAGTGGATCAAAAATTTTATTAATTATTTACTGTCGGGGACATTTTTGCCCTCATTGTTTTTATAACCAAGCGTTATTAATAAGAAGACAATTAATTAGTTTGTAACCAAAAGGTTCTTTTTTATGGTAATTCTTGGAGATGATAGAACCCTATTGTGAAGAGAGAAGAGTAGAGAGTGGTTTTAGGTGAAGGCGCCGGGGATGGAGCTGAAAAATGGTAATGGTAACTAACTGCATAGTTAAAGGAATTTAAGTCACAGGGGAAAAAGGTGGAAAATATATTACCATAATTTAATCCATTCAATTTAAATTGGGTTCCATCATCAGTGTGAATACCCTTTTTGCCTATTATCAATAGAAAACGATGAAAATGTTAACAGAAGTGTGACAAAAGGATGCATGTGTTTATTTATACCAGGCGTTTCATTAAAGGAAACTATTGGTTATGGTAATTCAAGAAACAAAATTATTACTAAAATATTCATTTTTCTCTTTTAAACAAGTCTGAGTTTGCTAAAATCGGACAAGTCGTTTAGAAGATACAGCAATTTAAATAATTAAACGTTCAGGGGCTTCCCCCACTCTTATTAAGGTTGGTATGTTAATGAGCTTAAGACAAAACTTATGCCGAATTTTTTAGGCTTTCTAATAAAGTTATCAAAGTTATAGCTTAATGCGAGAATTTTTGGAAAAATCTTGAATTTTATGATTCATCCTGTCAATTTCGCCCTCTTACGGTAAAACGACGAATTTAAAAATAAGTTTCAATATTTTCTCATGACCATTTTAGTAATATTTTCTTTTCCCTAATTATCTATACCCACTAGTTTCCGACTCTTAATGAAACACCCGGGTAGAACATGAAGAAGAAAGTTATGATAAATAGATTTTGTGTGTTATTATTAAGACTTTTGTAGCCATTCACCACTGCAATATAATTTTTTTACTATTTTTTTCTTGAGTAAAGTTTGAGAAACGTAAAGGTCTTTTTTTATTTTTTTATAACTTTGGTAGACTTTAAAATTGATTTAAGAAATTTACCACCACCATACCATTTGAACTTATGTACTTCCAAAAGTTTGTTAATTTAAGAAAATTATTACCTTATTATGATTATAATATTTCTGGCGAGGTAAATTTGTTACCCTCTTCGAATTATGTTTCTGCAAAAGAATTTCGTTATTTCTGATTAATTAATTAATTTATTTGTAAGGTTTAATTGTTTCAAATTTTACTTTTCCCTTAACACACTTAAACATGCATGCAGGATCTACATAATAAGGTATTACAAAAAATAATCTGGTTCTACTGGTACTACTACTACTGTTATTTCTGATCTGGATAAACATATAGAGTATGCCCAAAAAAATTACAAGACACAAAATTTTGGACACACTGTAAATGTTATTATACCTATAAAATATAAATTAATAAAAAAGATATGTTTGTATTTACATTCTCAGACCCAAAAACTAAGTACTTACACTTTCACCAAGTACCAAATATATACAGGGTTGGTTGTTACAAGAAACAACCCATCATCTATTTACAGTAGTAGAAATTGTTAATCTTGAGGAAAGACAAAGTCACCTGTGGCGTTATATACAGGTCGCGGTTTTTGTACTTGCATGATACTTATAGAAGGCAAGAGAACTGGCTTTGGATAATATTCACCATACTGTAAATTAATAAATGAGAAATATATTTGTGAATACAAAATTTTGATCTCACTTGCAAGACGAGAGCACCTCAACAGGTGTAGATTTTTTTAGTAGAATATTACTTAAAACAGTACAATAAATAAATTCTGAAGCAGTATGTACAATTTAATAATAACTTTTCTGTAATGTTAAGTTAGTGTTTTAATATTTTATTTTTAATCAAAACAGGTAACAGCAACGAATTTAGTCAAACCCTAAGTAAATGAATTTATTTTCTACTTTTTTATCAGTACCTGGGAAGGATGAAGGGTGACATTCAGTAACGTTGGGTGTTCATTTACTACCATGAATTCCACTTCTTTTGGTACAAATCCATCTGCATAAACCTGTTTGAAATTATTATATCATCAGATATTTTGGAATTTAACATAAAAAAAAGATATTCATACCTCCATTTTGTAAACTCCAGGTAAAAGAATTCTCCAAAATTCTCCGTATTTGGTTGTCTGGAACCCAACATCTCTTGTCTTTATCTTCAAAGAAGCCTTTTCAACTGGATTGCCATGTTCGTCCATGACAAAACCATGAACACCTCTGTGAGCTTCTGACAAGAATTTGATAAGAGCCTGATAAACAAAAAAAATATATTTTACCACATGATCATGATCGCCATCTTGCCCAAAACATGTGAATTTTTAAAAATATCTTACCACTTTATTGTCCTCCCAATACCTTGGAAGTTCTTTAGCAGGTGGATATTTACAACAAGATACTTCTAGAGTGACTTCCATGCATCCGTGCCATATGTAATTGAAATCTTGCATTCCTCCTGTTAATGGATACCATGCTGCACCGTTGGTTATGCCCTAAAATTAGATGTGTAAAATTTGGGACCAAATTATTTCATCCCAAAAAATAGTAAATACCTTAAGGAAACCTTTGGATGACTTGCAAGCAACACCTTTGCTCATTTTGGCATGGTTTGTGGAGTAGGTTAACGATAAATGCTTGAAAACGTCATCGTCTGGTGTTAGTGATGGGGATGATGCATAATTCTGGAACACTGGGGAAGATTAAATTTGTTATTAAATGATTTTTATGATTTTTTAGTGACACTTACAAGAACAAAGGGCTGAAGATTTACAGATTCCTTGCAGCACAAAATAAACTCAATAATAAATTTATTCATTAAAGGTACCATATTGGAAGAAATGATAACCCAAAAATATTTAAATTAAGTTTGTAAAGAAAGAGGGGAGTGATATTTTAAAATCAGCAGAAATAATTGAAATCAAAGTCCATCAGACAGATCCAATTTGGAAAACCCTTTTGGTGTCTAAAATTTTTATGGGACTACTTACTTGAATTTGGTGTGTTGTCGAAGGGATAACTTGCCACAAGAGCACCACCATGAAGACTTCCTGACAAAATAAATTGGATCTTGGAGACCCATTCCTTCACAGCTTCTGCTTCTGGTTGCATCCTCTTATTGTTTTGTTTGAAATAATCTGGGAAATTTCTGTTCAAATCGTAACCTCTGGAATTATATCTGAAAATAATAAAATTTCCAATTATGAAATCAGAAACCAGCAGAAAGATGTTGTTGTTGTGACATTTTTATGAAAGGGATATTTCTTTGGATGAAAATCAGGAAATTGTTATCTCATCATTACCAATAGTGATTAATTTATTACATAAAGTAACAGTAGGTTACTTTACGGTAAATTACAGAATCATCAGCAATTTCACAACGTTATTATTGAGACAGAATCTCTTGATTAGAAAATTCAGTTCCCTTTCCCACAGGTAGGTGACAAAAAATTATGGATCGAAGAGTCATTGTTTAGATACATTATTTTTTACAATGGATACCTACTTCATTTAATTAGAGAAGTGTTTACAATCACGAATTATAAAAATAAAAGGAAAAGTAAGAAGTTACCTTCCAGGTCCAGTGTCACATTGTCCCTCCTTTGAAACCTCAAACCCATCAGGATTCATTGAAGGCATTATGTGTATTCTTGTGTTATCTAACAACCACTGGACGTAACTGTCTGTAGAATAACTGGTCACTAAATACTGCAATTAGAAATTAAGTAATAAATAAACAAATAAAATAAAATAAGTAAGAGAAAAAAAGAAGAAGAAGAAGCGTGGTAGTTATTAAAGTGTGAATAATAAGTGTTTCAAAATCTCTTGGGAGAAAAAACATCTCCACGAGATTCTGTAATACTTCTACTTACGTATATTAATTGGAGCAACAATTCTCGACTAACTGCTTCATTTCCATGAATATTACCAATATATTTGACATCAGGTTTTCCAATCATGTGTTCATATGGGGATGATGATACCACCATTACCCATAAGTCTCGACCTAACAACAATTTAAACTCACAATTAATTGATTTTTTTAATGAATAATTATATTATTTTTACCTTGTACTGATTTTCCAATAGAGTAAAGAGCTGTTAGACTTGGATATTTAGCTGTAGTTTCTCTTAAGAAGCGTGTTAACTGGTCGAAGTCATGATATTTAAATTCATACCCATAATTGTCTTGTTCCACTGGTCCTGGGTCTAAATTATAGTTGGATGGGGCTGTGTCTTGGTATCTCCTATCAATTGGTGGGTTGGAGTATGTGTCTTCAATCTTTACATCTGTGTTTTGATCTTGACCACTTGATGGACTGTAGTTTAGGATCCTGCCACTTCCAACGCTATTTTCTGTGGGTTTATGGTTAGAGGGGATGTTTTGGGCATTGATTGTTAGTACCAATAAGAAAAGGAAAGAAACGAGTCTCTCCATGATGACCTGAAAATTATGTTTGGAAATTATAAAATTATTTCAAATGTGGTACCTACTTATAGGTACTTAAAGAGTGGTTGAAAAATCTAGCATTTAGTCATAAAAATAAAAAAGAATAATAAATGACAGGTAAAAATGAAGCAAAAATAATGTTTCATTGTTTCCTGACTCATATAAAATATTTATTACCATTGGTCATTGGTGGACGATGGTGGGTACCGACATTTAGCAATTTGTAGATACTTATTGATAGATATATTTTTTTGTTGTTTAAAAAAATTAAGTATTTTGAGGCGATCCTGATATTGAAATAAAAATTAGCATTCTTGCTTTTTCTATTGCCTAAAAAAAATTTGCTGTAAAGTTATTGATTAAAATGTTTATTTAGTTAAGGAAGAAGTGATTGCAAAATTTGAATTCAGGTTACCGAGAAAGTCACATTATTTATTACTGTTATATACCGACCGTGTTTTGATTGTCCACGGGTAAGGCCTAACGGAACATGTCGACAATTTGTAGGTCACTTCTTGAGAATTAAGTAAAGGCAAAACACTGATGGCACCCAGTACAACATTCTTCTTTTATGGCCACTAAAATTTGTGTTCGATATTTTTGAAACGGTTCTCTTTTTCACATGCTTTAAAAGTTTGTAAACTTTGTACATGTAGTTTTTTTAATTAAATTTGAAAATATGAATATTAAACAATTTTTTACTTTAAAAATCTATAAATTCTAGATATTTCATTTTTTTGATTATTGTTGTTTATATGCAGAAAAAAATGTTATATTAAAATTTGTGTTCCATATTTTTGAACCGGTTCTCTTTTTGAATACATACATAGGTACTTAAATATGCTTGAAGATTTTGTGAGATTTTAATAATGTGAAAAATATTTCTTTTTTTTCGCAATATTGTAGGTACAATGTATTTTTTTTAATTAAATTTTAAAATTTTGATCAGACATTTTTTAAATTTTAAAACCTACAACTGTTGAAGGTTTTTATTAATTATTTTTCTATTACTGTGTTTTATTGGAAAAATTATAATAACGTTCTTCTATTATGGTCATTAAAATGTTTCAAAAATTTATTTATTTGATAAATGTGAGAAATATCAAAAAAAAATCTTTTTATTAATAAAATTTGATAATCATTAATATAAAAATGTACGCCTTCTAGATAATTTATTTTGTTATTTTTTTTTATTTTTTTTTGCTTGAAGAAAAATGAATTAATTATGCCTCTATTTTGTATTATTATAATATATGTACCATTTACGTATTCATATGATGAGTTCACTGCTCTTGTTATGCATCATTTTAAATTATACATACAGGAAGATCCAATTTTCTATCCAAACAAATTATTATTAACTAAAAAAATTTTTTTTATTACTCACTGCATGACTACCACTAAATGACCCAAAACTGTCTAAAAATTAATTCATATATTTCCGGAGATAAATAATAATGTATTTTTTAACAATGATATGTACAAAGTTACCAGAATTGTTAATAATAATACATTTATCACTTTCTCTGCATTTGTGTGACGAATTTCGTAATAACCAACAAAACAAGGAACACCCATTTTATTATTTTTTAAATTTATTTATTGTACTACAATTTTTTGAATATTTTTTATTTCAAATATTGCAAAAAAAATAATTAATTTTTGTAATACATTTCGTTTTTACCTTTTATATTAAATTTATTTGATTTTATTATAAAAGTTCTTCAGCAATAACCTAACCCTAATAACATTGACCCTATTTTATTTCCGGATCTTTGCCAGACAAAATAATAAAAAGTGCATAGAAATCCGTCAACTTATTGAGACGTTAATCGAGTTCAAACAAACATACTGTTGTCAATCTTCTGAGGACCCCAGAGGCTTATATTTTTTACATAATATGTACCTGAGTAGATTGCATTTAGTAGCATAATTCGGGGGTGGCAAGGGTTGGAAACTACATTCCCTTGCCAAAGCCCAATTAATTATCCAGCCACCTCAGAATTTTCATGTCAGAATAGCTTGAAATGTTTTATTTTTGTGCAAAATTTCATAACCAGTTTATAATAAAAGTAGATAATATACTTAATTAACCGCACAATGTGTGCATATGGCTAATTAACTCTTTTAATGAATATTTCCTGTCCATTCATTGTACGAGCACCAGCAGCTGTAAATCTATTATTTTATTTCTTATTGCAGTTTACCCCTTAAGCTGTAATTTAGTTATTTTAATTTTAAATCGAACGTGGAGAGCTCCATCCAACCAACGAACCGAATACCTAATAATTATTATCTTTAATAATAACATAGTTGTTGTCTGCCTCAGATAATTGATTTTAATATACGCCAATTTACCTGACAATCATTTCCATTATCCCGGTCACAATAATGGCGATAATTTGAAATTTCACCTTTTCTAAAACTTTATTATTTATACCCAGTGAGTGGCACTTAGTTATTAAATATGCTCAATGATGTGAAAGTGCAAACAAAGCGGTGAAAGTGACAAAAAATAACAAGAAAATCTCACGTGCTTATTAGAACAATTTATAATGAATAAATAAATAAATAGAATATACAAAATAATGTGTTAATTTCGTTTGAAATATTCTATACAAAAATAAAGTCAGATAAATAAAATTATTGTCTATTAATGTCTGTCCGTCTGTTTGTTTGAAATCAATTAAAATCTCAGTAGGTAAGTTGACGGATTTCTATGCAGTTTTTACTGACTAATATTTTTGGTAAAGGTTCAGGAATAAAATAGGGTTTTATGACGTAATAGTGGTGTTTCTAGATTAAGCAAATAGTGTTCTAATAATGAATTTAAAAAATATATTAGTTCAAGGTTGCAAGTGCAACAATAAACCTGAGTATATAATAACAAGATTATTCTAATAAGACTAGCTATCCTTGGAAAGATCTTTACCTTTTAATATTAGAATCAGAATGACATAAAAGAGAACATGTTATAATTATCTTTAACATTTCAGATTGCAGTCAGTAAAAAATATTCATCTTAGGTAACAAAGAAAAAAGTAAAATGTAGAAAAAAAAATGCAATGTAAAACCCCATTGTCGCAATATAATTAATTGTTCAAACCTCTTCAAATTTCCAACGGAAAAACCTTATTAGGTACTAACCACAACATAAATATTAACTTTGACAATAAACAAATTTAATGGATAAACCAAATTGTTTATAACTAAAAATTGGCAAAGAAGAAATTCTAATAAATATTAAATTTTTTTATACAAGTACCTACCTACCTACTTACAAAATAAAATAAAATAGATATTGAATTCTTAAAGTCAACACCCTGTAGAGGTGCTTATTATTTTATTGTAAAGCTGCCCTTATTTCGATTTAATTAAAAATTGCACAAAATTATGATATTATTTATAAAACACTCTGTATAATAGATTTTAAATTACGTAGGTAGATATTTTATTTATATTTTTTTGTTTAGTAGTTACATATAACAACAAAATATAAAATAAAATTAAATTTCAATTTTTAAACACCCATTTACAGTAATATTGTATTGTGTTATATTATGTTGATTTTGTTTCAAATTGCTCAAAACGATGATATTATTTATAAAATACTGCATATAAATTTTAAATTACATTTAATTCTTTATCATTTATCTACTGTTATAATATACTTACGTAGGTGCTAAAGCAAAATTTATTTTCTTTGTAATTAATACATAGATATCTAAATAGGTAATTAATTAATTTGTAGGTTACTAATTACGTAAATTTACTTATAAAATATTATTAATTATTGCAAAATAATTTCAGTTTTGAGGTACGAAAAAAAAACAATTTTATGGAAAATTTTACCGTGCAAAAAAAGTGCAAATAGTTGACCTCAATGTCAACCTAGTTCACTCACTTACGTATCTATTGTTAGTTTAATTACGTTTGACAATATTTTGAAATAAGTAATAAAAAAATACTTAAAAGTGAAGCTGGCGATAAAAAATAAAACTAATATTAGTTCAACACAGATTACTCACGTTTAATATACAGTTTGCAAATAATTCCAATCACTTTTTTCGCACCTCTATTTTCATTTTTCTCGACGTTTCGACCCATTTTTCGTCGACCTTCCTCAGTGATTGTAAATATATTAAAATAATTTTTAAAGAAGAAAATTTCCTAATACATTTTTTTCAACGTCAATCTTCATTAGAATTTGTACATACCATGGCCCCTTTTAAAGTCGAAAATTTCCTAACAGACTTTTTTAGACGTTTCGACCAACATTCCGTCGATCTTCATCAGGAATCGTAATTATTATAGTCTTGTTTAAAGTCTAAAATTTCGTAAATTTTTGACGTTTCGACCCACTTTCTGTCGACCTTCATCAGGATTTATAAATAGCCCTTTTTTAAATTGAAAATTTCCTAACTAATATTTTTGGAATGTTTCGGTCCACGTTCTATCGACTATCATCAGGAATTTAAATTTTTAGAGTTTCAAAATTACCTTAACATTTTTTAATCTAATTTTTATTTATTTTTTTTTTTGCAGAAAAATCTAGATACCTATTAAAACAAAAGTGCTATTAACAATTAAAAAATAAAGACTTACCGTCTATTACTGCAATTGTTGTCCAGTCGTCTTTCGTTTGTTACCAATTGTTGTTTAGTCGTCTTTCGATTGTTGTAAAGTTGTTTTATTATAAAAATAACAGTCAATCTCACGGCACATCCGGAAAATCAAAGGTAGTCACGAACAATCCCTTACGTTGCATACATACGAATATGTACGGGTAGAAGAACAGAAGGTAACAAAATACGGCAACAATAGATGACGTGACGTCGGAAACAACGAACAAACGGGGAAACTTCAGCTAGCAATGTCAAGGTGAGCGCTACGAACGGCCGTAATTCGGTCACGGCGATGGAGGTGTTTATATACCTATATATGAGTCTATCTACATAGGTATATAAAGTATATATAGGAAACTAAGGAACTTAACTGAAACTCAAAACTCTAAGTACTCTCTAAGTACCTATGTAATTACGTGCATCGGAAACTGATCAGATCAGGTAAAGTCTGTACGATGTTCGTTTGTTTGTTAGACGCGAACTCACCTGGTCGACCTCCTGTCCGCGACCTTTACGGGTTTTCCCCTCCAACTGCTACTTCTTTCTTTCATAGATAGCGTAGCATAGCATGGTATAGGAGACCCCTGATCGTGAGCCCTGACCACTCACTCGTTCTTCTTGCTCCCTATGTCCCTATTGATCCAAATCGAATCGGATCGCTTAATGATAAGCCTTTACGATGGCGATGCACTGGTGCAGTCCTCCAAGTATTTTCTTATACAGAGTGTTGCCTTTAAAATATACATACATGCAATATTGGATTTGAAAATCTTTTTGGGGCTTCAAAGGTGTGTATAGCTTTAGTACCTTTAGTGCTATCTGCTTCCAAACCTTCTTGGGCTTAGAAGAATCATTGTACTTCAAGTTCTTTCATGAAGAAGTGCTTGGGGCTTTAAAAAATTCTCTCAAAATACTTGAATCCTTCAAATTGTGTTTGGAAATGATATTGGGGCTTCAAGAACCGAAGTAGTGGGTCCAAAGACCAAAGTAAAGGCTGAAGCTTTGATTTCTGAGAAAAACATTACAGCTTTGTGCTTCCAGACCTTCCTGAGCTTAGAAAAAGCACTGTAGTTCAAGTTCTTTCATTATGAAGTAGTTGGGACTTGATAAAGTTCTCTAAAAATGCTCGACGCCTTTTCATTTAAAGTTTAAAATGTTATTGGGGCTTCATGACCTTTCCAAGTCCAGGGGAAGCGCTGTATCTGGAGTCCTTTATTGAAAAAGAGATTTGGGGCTTGACAAATATCGTTAAAAATGTTTGAAGCTGTCTGACTTGGATTTTAGAATGTTATTGGGGCTTTAAGGATGAAACTAAAGACCTGGAGTTGAGCAAGCTTTGGTTTCTCAGAAAAACCTTATTGTTTTGTGCTTCCAGACCTTCCTGGGCTTAGAAGAAGCACTGTACTTCAAGACCTTTAATGATGAAGTAGTTAGGACTTGATAAAGTTCTTTTAAAGAGCTCGACGCCTTCTCATTTGAAGTTTAAGATGTTATTGGGGCTTCATGACCTTTCCAAGTCCAGAGGAAGCGCTGTATCTGAAGTCCTGTATTGAAAAAGAGATTTGGGGCTTGACAAATATCGTTAAAAATGTTTGAAGCTATCTGACTTGGATTTTAGGATGTTATTGGGGCTTTAAGGATGAAAGTAAAGACCTGAAGTTGAGCAAGCTTTGGTTTCTCTGAAAAACCTTATTGTTTTGTGCTTCCAGACCTTCCTGGGCTTAGAAGAAGCACTGTACTTCAAGACCTTTCATGATGAAGTAGTTAGGACTTGATAAAGTTATTTTAAAGTGCTCGACGCCTTCTCATTTAAAGTTTAAAATGTTATTGGGGCTTCATGACCTTTCCAAGTCCAGAGGAAGCGCTGTATCTGAAGTCCTGTATTGAAAAAGAGATTTGGGGCTTGACAAATATCGTTAAAAATGTTTGAAGCTATCTGACTTGGATTTTAGGATGTTATTGGGGCTTTAAGGATGAAACTAAAGACCTGAAGTTGAGCAAGCTTTGATTTCTCAGAAAAACCTTATTGTTTTGTGCTTCCAGACCTTCCTGGGCTTAGAAGAAGCACTGTACTTCAAGACCTTTCATGATGAAGTAGTTAGGACTTGATAAAGTTCTTTTAACGTGCTCGACGCCTTCTCATTTGAAGTTTAAGGTGTTATTGGGGCTTCATGACCTTTCCAAGTCCAGGAGAAGCGCTGTATCTGATGTCATTTCTTGAAGAAGAGGTTTGAGGCTTGAGAAAGTTCTTTTAATATACTCGAAGTTTTCTGGCTTGGATTTTAAGATGTTATTGGGGCTTCAGGGATGAAAGTGAAGGCTTGTAGTTGAGCAAGTTTTGATTTCTGAGAAAAACTATATTGTTTTGTCCTTCCAGACTTTCTTGGGCTTAGAAGAAACACTGTACTTCAAGTTCTTTCATGATGAAGTAGTTGGGACTTTACAAAGTTCTTATAAAAGTGCTCAACGCCTTCTCGTTTGAAGTTTAAAATGTTATTGGGGCTTCATGACCTTTCTAGGTCCAGGGGGGAAGCGCTGTATCTAAAGTTCTTTATTGAAGAAGAGCTTTCAGACTTGGCAAAGCTTCAAGGACCGACGAAAAGGTCCAGGATTGGGCAAATCTTTGGTTTCTGGAAAAAACTTTACTGCTTTGTGCTTTCAGACTTTCCTGGGCTCATAAGAAGCACTGCACTTCAAGTCCTTTCACGATGATGTAGTTGGGGCTTGACAAGGTTCCTTGAAAGTACTCTTAGATGTTAAATCATTTTCCAGTTTTATTATATTTATCACTATTGGAACAATTTCTCCTTTTTTCCCGGATTCATATTTGAATTTTTACATTCTCCTCAAAAATATCGATTTTATCGATTATGTTCTTAATTTTATCAATTATTTAGAAAAGTGGCTTGTTACATTAATTAAGATGATTATGGTTTTAATATTTATTTGAAGAGACCTGATTTCCTACTTTAAATTATTGATAACCAAAATATAATTTATAGAAAAATAGTTAGATCACCAATTTTACATTAATTATGTATTTCGCACAGTAACATAAATAAATATCTTACAAACAATTCAACTTTTTTTATTTAATAACAATCAGGCAATGATCTACGTATCTTTTAAGATGTTTTAAAGCTCTTTGTAACATTTATCGTTCTCATATGATAGTGCAAAAATTTAATTGATACTAATATACTGAAAGAGTTATTTGAGTGCAATTTTATTTCGAAAAGTTATGAGAGCAAAACATTGGGCGTAATGTAAAAAAAGGAAAAAAGTTGAATCGATTTGTTAACCTTGTCCTCAAAACGGACCGATTAATGAAGGAGCATAAGTAGTTACCGTAGTTGGTAGGTAGTGCTGATGAGTTCTTGAAAATGGGAAAATAACCGTTATCATGTTCGCATTCTTCTGCCGAACGAACTTTGTCATCATCATGGTATTGATCTTTTAAGAATACTGATAAAAAATATTCCGTTTTTGCCATTCACTTATTCTGATGTAAGTATAAAGTAAAGAAATCGAAATACGAGGCTCGTTCAAGTTTTCCAACAATGATGTTGGTATTATTCAATTGTTCGCAAAATTTTGAAATGTGTTTTGGTTAGCCAATCACAGAGGGTTTCAATTGTTGCGAAAACAAATGAGCGAATCACTGCACTCTCACAATTAGAACGAGAATGTTGAGATTCCCTAGAGGCAGAGCTTATTCTTATTTGCAGAGAATTTAACTATAAACAAAATAATATTTAACTTATTTTAATATGATTTACCACCAGATATAGGCAACAGTTGTACCAACGTAAGTAAGTAATTCTGCAAATTTTAAAAATATTTGCAAATTACACAATCCGACTGCAATAACTAAAGACTGGCCTTCAATTTATAAATATTGTAATATTTTAGAATTCACACAAAGTACTTTAGTGATATCTATTACTACATAAAATTAGGTTACCTATTACTTATTCAAAACAATTTTTATTGCATTGAGGTCGCATGAATAATTACAAAACGAGTGAATTTGGATCAAAAAAACGAGAATTGAAATTAGAAATAATAAAACTTTCGTGACATATCAATAAACTTTTCACATTGGTTCATTAAACAATAGGGAAAAGAACAACTTTGTAGTATTACTGATAGTGTTATTAAAAAACTATTTTATGCTTAATTAGTTCCTCTAGAGTGAAAGTTAATTATTGTATCTATTATTAACTCGTAATAGAAATTTTAAAAGAAACCAATTTTCCGGAAGAAAGTGTTTACAATGATTGTTTCCTAAACCATTTTAATAGATAGGAAATTGCATTTATTGTTAATTGTTGATAATTATAGAGATTAATAAACCAAAGTGTCCTCTGTTTATTGTGATTCAGTTGCTTTTGTTTTTGCAACAAAAGAAGTGCAGCAAGACAATCAATTATTCACTTGTTAACCAATTGTTGATTTGACATATGCCAAAAACTCAAAAATATTTGTTAACTATTCAATTGTTACAGAATTGTTGAATTGACATCTGTCAAATACACAACATAAAAACAATTTTGGAATTTATGCAGACAAAAAGTTGTTATTAATACATTTAAAGACATTTTACGCCATCTACTGAACGTCCCCATACACTACACCAAAAAAATACAACACAAGTTCAGTAGATGGCGTCTTGTGGCATTTACATGTTACCTACCTAAGACTACTACGATTATAATATTTAATATAAAACACATACATTGTAAATTCCTTCGTAATTATTATTAATGTTACGGAAAAAACAAAGCCGTATGTGCAGGTATCCTTTAACATTCTTATCATACCTTTGGTACTTAATACTCAATAAATACGTACCTATGAAATGTATGAATTGGAATTTTGATTACATATTACCTGATTATTATTCGTTACGTGTAACGGTACCTAAAATGGACTTATTAAACGGTCGTGACGTAATTCCTTAATGTCAATAATCACTTACTTCCGTGACTTCACAATCAGTTGCTTTTAATCTCGTTAACGTTGATACGAAATTGGCGTGGGGTTTGGGAATTGTTTGTGTGCGACTAATAATGGTTTTTTAAATAACTGAATATTCAGTAGATGGTCTAAACAGAAATTTTAACAATAAGAAAAACAATCCTCTAGGTTATTCAATTATTTATCTTTATTATTGTTGAATAGTAGTGAACAAGTGAATAATGACATATCTCGATTGCAGTTTCCTTTATTGCAAGGTATAAGCTAATAAAGAAGTAGATACGTAATAATTATTATTTTCTGAGTCTGAATCAACAATTCAAATATAAAATAATGAAAACGAATTAAAATTTGAATATTAAAAAGAAAGCACAGAAAACGGTCTAAAAAAATTTTAACAATAGGAAGAGTTTTCTTCAATTGCTTTTTTTCTATTGTTGAATATTAAACAAATGAATAATGACGTACCACCTCGACTACAGTTTTCTTTATTGCAGGGTGTAAGGTAATGAAGAAGTGTATGCAAAATAATTATGATTTCTAATATAATTATTTTATTATTTATAAATAATGATTAAGCAAAAATGTTTACTTAGATATTTAAAAGACAACTGATCTTTGTTCCCCTTTTGTAATCGTTTTCTGTTTATTTTAATACATTCAGTACTTTTTTTATGAATTAAAAGAAAAATAATTACCATAATGTACACATTGGCTTTTCGTTGTTCTCACAGTTAAAGTTTTTTTGAAACCAATTTAAATTTTGTAAAACACTTTCAACCCTTACGTTTACTGGTAAATGTTCATCCCTGTAGACAAAATTTTGGTTTTCTATTGTTTCACACCAAACCTAAAAAAGTAATTAAATTATTATAACCTAAAAATAAAAATTTCAATTTTACAATTTCTTACCTGGGAGTATCCAATAAAAAATAGTTGCTCTTTGGTATAACTTTCCAAAAATGGTGTTATAACATTTTCGTTTTGATTTGGGTCATCGTTTAGTTCCTGATAAGCCTGATAGCTTGTAATTATCCCAACAAAATCTGCTATGTTTTCGTCAACGCTTATTTTCCAGTCGTTATCAGTGACGTTATAAAATTTCCGAAAACATTCTTCTCGAAATTCGTAATTTAAATAATCCTTTTGGCTCCACCATTTGGTCATTTGGTTGTTGGAGTCAAATCGACGACCTGACAAATAAAATTATAATTAATTAATTTAATCACTATCAGTTTTAATTACCATTCCAGTCCAAGGAATGAGACATTTCGTGTCCAATAAGACTTCCTATGGCACCAAAATTAATCGCCCTGTAGAAAAAAAAAAGTAAAAAAAAATGGAAAGTAAAAAAAATAATCCATTATTAATAAACAAATGCTTTAGTTATTGATGTTTAGAACCTCATGAGCCTTGACCTTGGGATGCGCAGAAACGTAACTACGCCCATTACCATTAATTAAGCCCTGCCTCTAGATGTTCTCGCGCATCTCAAGTCTCATGAGAGTTTGAAGTATTTTTTTACCTTATTGATGCATTTCTGTAGTAAAATGGAGGTTCCAGCAAAGCAAGTGGGATAACTAAGATATAACTTTTTATTATTTAGGAGTTTATATTGCATGATTTTTATGAAAACTTGTAACACTTACTTACGCTGTTTTGAATCATATTATAATATGCATTCGATTGAATGGCTCTCTCTGGTACCCTATTAAAAGTTAATTATTAAAATATGTGTTTACCCCCCCCCCCCTCAACCCCAAATTAAAACTTACACTGTTTCTTCCACTTCATTGTTTAACTTTTCTAACATTTTTTGAGTTCGAAAGCTCTTCAGTTTTATTACGTTGAGAAAATAATTTTCTGTTATATTAAGCTGCAAAAAAAATAAAAGACAACTGTATATAAAAATAATTGCCATTAAAATTAGAAATTAATTCAAAAATCTAAAAAACAATCAATATTATCTGTTAAAAACAGTGCTTAGAAAATAAAAAAAATAATTAGCTTAAATTTACCTCATCGTAATATTTTTCTAGTGTTGTGTCATTCAGTCTTTCTGAAAATTCTCCAAATAAAAATTTCATATTTTTGATTTTCTCAACAGCTTCCAATTTCGTGGAAAAGTACAACCACGAATTTTCTTCCAAATTTTTAATAAACTGTTTTCTAATTAGTTCAGATATATTTTTAACATCTTCAATATCTTCTTGAAGTGAATATTCGGTGACATAAATGGGTAACAAAACTGGGTCGAAATGGTAACTCACGAGATCAATGCATTCCCTGGTTGTTGAAAAATCGATTTTTGTTTTGAAAATATTACTGTTGATAAGAAAATTCAAATGTCTCGTTTCTTTTGTTATGTCTCTCGATAAGTCTTTTACAACAGTCCATAATATATAATTATCTGAAAGCCATATATCTGTATAAATGTATTATTATAGAAAAGTTTTTGTTAATTAAATTATTAAAACTTCATTATTTAAAGGCAAGTATGGCACTCTCCTGCAGTCATGTGCAATTGTACGCGCTGTGATGTGTTCACGTGAAGATACAATTTACACTAACAAAAGTAAGACATTTGCTAGAGGCGTAAATTATGCTGAAGCGTTACGTTAGCAACGAGGGCGGTCTTACGCTCTGTGTAGTCCAATAGCAACGCTCGAGAGAGTTTGAAATATGTCTGGTATTCTTAGCAACGTAAATAGTAACGCTGAGAAGGGGCGGCGCATGTTGACGTATTTGTATACGTCATCTGTAAGCCACGTCTTCATTGCAAACAAGATATTACTATAAATAAGTTTATTTGAAAGTAGGAGGTGCCATTTTTTGTCTCCGCCTCTTTTTGATATTGTATAGCTTAGGTCAAAAAAATAAACTGAAGAAATTATCATTTAATAAGTATATAAAAATGTATTTCTTAGGGTACGTAACCCTCAGTTACTTACGAATTATTTGTCTCTCAGTATATTTCAAGGCTTCGTCAAGTTTCTGCAAATACTCTAATTTTCCAATTTGTACTGCTATTGTTGTTGGATTAACAGCTATCTTGGTATTCTCGAATAAAATTTTTAGAATTTTGTTCCAGTCGTTGCCAGGCACCCTTTTGTGCATTTTCTTAAAGGGAAGTTTCACAAATTTCTGTTTTATTTTGTGTAATCTGGCAATTTCGATTTCTAGTTGGATCAAGTAGAGTGCCTGAACCTGTAAGGTATTTTCATCGACATTTGGTAAAATTAGGGACATTGTTTTGTAAATCCAATTGTGGTAAGCGTTTATGTGTTCGAGATATCGTAAGGGGTTTTCCAATATCCAGAGAGGGAGTGATAGGTCTCCAGGATCAATCTGGTAAATAAAAACAGTGGAATTTGTCAAAAATTTTGAATGTATCTATAACTTTTTATGAAAAATACCTACCCTTAATATATATTTTGACGTGTCCTGAAGATCAATAACCACATGCATTTTAATTAGGGGATGTACCCCAAATAATCTTGTGACTTCAGCAACTTTTAGCACCCAAGAATTATTTTGTTTCTCCCCATCAGGAGATGCACCATTTGATGTTATTAGCCCTTTCCAACCCCCCAATTTGTCTATTAAAATCCTGGCCTCTTTTAAATAACTCAATTCGTTATCATCCCTGTTCAAGCACGATTTGTATAATTTATTTATTTTTATTAAATTCTTGTTTTTTAATTGGTATTTTGATAAAATCGTTTCAAGTCTCTTTCGGATGAGGAACTCGTTGCGGAGCCATTGGTTCCAAAATGGCTCCGAATCTGAGAATGGCACTTGGTTGTTCGATTCCCAATTGCCACAAGAAAATTCGTAAAAGTTTGTGCATGGATTTTTGGAGGAATTCAATGATGAAAAAATGTTGTAGCCTGCAGGTAAAGTAAACGTTTTTTATAACCGGATTGTCTAATATTTACCTATATGCGGAATAACAGTTAAATTCGCTTATAATAATACGATGATACTTATCAAATTGGCTATAGGAGGATAAGAATGGGTAGGATGCCCCCAAACGGATTGTGCTGATTTTTTTTCTGGTGATTACTACCAACATAAGATTAAGATTTGCCAAGTTTTAGCTCTTAATATTGTACCGTTGGAAAGTGAGGATTAATTGAAAAAAAATCGAAAAAAAATCATATCTTTTCAACGGTTCGATCGATTTGGCTGAAATTTTAGTATGTTTTGCATATTTTTATAACAAAAAGAAGAAAAAATTATTAATATGAAAAGAAAATTTTAACCCCCCTAAAAAAATTATTCCATTAAAAAAAATTTTTTTCATAAACTTATGGTCTTGGTACAATTACCAAAATTTTTTTTTATTTTTCTAACGCTATTTTTCACAACATATGATTTTTTCAAAATTTTTTCTGGGTGCGTCATAGTTGAAAAAAATAAAATGTCAAAAAATGATTTTTTTAGGGTTAGGCTTTATGTACAGTCACGTAAATTTTTTTGTAGATTTCCAAATGTATCTGACGTTGTATAAAATTTTTTCTAAATTTCTTTTCCAGATGCGTCGCAGTAAAAGCAATAGAATGTCTAGAAATAATTTTTTTTGAGGTTATGTTAGTTGTACAATTATCAAAATCTTTTTGTACGTTTTTGACCCTATCCAACGCAACATATAATTTTTTCAAAATTTTCCTCTGCATGCGTCATAGTTAAAAATAACAAAATGTCTAGAAATTATTTTTTTTTGAGGTTATGCTTTATGTACTGTCACGTAAATTTTTCTGGAAATTTTTTAATCTATTTGACGTCATTTATAATTGTTTCGGAATTTTTGTTTCAAGTGTAAGAGAACCTTGCGATACACTCACGCATAAATCAAGTACATTATCTTGAGATATTTCTTCTTTTTTCACTCTCTTATAAGAATTTATTCTATTGCTTTTACTGCGACGCATATGAAAAAAAAATTAGAAAAAATTTTATACAACGTCAGATACATTTGGAAATCTACAAAAAAATTTACGTGACTGTACATAAAGCCTAACCCTAAAAAACTCATTTTTTGACATTTTATTTTTTTCAACAATGACGCATCCGGAAAAAAATTTTGAAAAAATCATATGTTGTGAAAAATAGTGTTAGAAAAATAAAAAAAAATTTTGGTAATTGTACCAAGACCACAAGTTTATGAAAAAAATTTTTTTTTATGGAATAATTTTTTTAGGAGGGTTAAAATTTTCTTTTCATATTAATAATTTTTTCTTCTTTTTGTTATAACAATATGTAAAACATACTAAAATTTCAGCCAAATCGATCGAACCGTTGAAAAGATATTAATTTTTTTCGATTTTTTTTCAATTAATCCTCACTTTCCAACGGTACAATATTAAGAGCTAAAACTTGGCAAATCTTAATCTTATGTTGGTAGTAATCACCAGAAAAAAAAATCAGCACAATCCGTTTGGGGGCATCCTATCCATTCTTATCTCGCTATAGCCAATTTATTTGCGAAATAATTGTCCATTATAACTGGTTGTTCACATTAACCAGAACCACTATAGGTAAGCGGATTGAAATTTTATATGAAACATATCAATATTCTTAACAAATTTATTTACAGAATAATTAGTGGTTATAAACGGTTGTAAAGATTAACCGGACTCACTATAAGCGGACTGAATATATATCTATGTAGGTATCTTACTTAATCTTCATATGAAAAATATCGGTTACGTAATCGGTGTGTTGTCGTAACTTCATTATAAGCGAATTTTTACTGTTGACGCATTTTTTATTAAATAAATATATTTACCAGTATTTTGGCATTCTTCTGTTAAGCAAATAGGGGCTTTGGATGGTAATATTTTAATTATTTTGCCACATCCAATTATGGAAAAACACCTGAATGTACATATAACAAAAATTGTATTTATTTTTTAAATGGATGAAGAATCAAATTAAATCAAGATCAGTATTTTTATTAAAAATCGATAAAGATTAAAAGTATTTTTTACTAAGTTATATAAACAAAGAAGGGTGACTTACATAAATAAAATAAATAAATTCATTGCACACATCTTTCTGTTATTATTAGCACTTTCAACTATAAAGATTATACAAACAAAGACTAAACATAAATGTGATGAATGAAATATTACGTATGAAATAGCAGGAAGAAAAGATGACAACAAAAGATAGTTCTCATCAGGTCATTAACTTCTTGGATTAATTTAATTGCAAAAAAGATACAATTACATAATTCAATTATGACATACAGGGTGTTATAATTATAAATTGATGTATACAATATAATATTAATCTTTTGAGAAGTATTAGCACAACTAGAGGAGTGTGGTCATATGGATTTTGATGATCAGAGATACTTTTGATGAGTTCTAGTTCAACTAAAAATATAGTTCTGTAGATTCTGATGATAAGAGATATTTTTAAAGTTCCCTATCACAACTAGAAGTGTAATCCTATATCGATTTTGATAATTAGTAAAACTTTTGAAGACTCCTAGTCCAGCTAGAAACTTGATCAGACAGATAATTATTTTCTGGTTCAACTAGAAGTGTAGTCCTGTAGATTTTGATAATTAGTGGAATTATTAAGGGGTCCTAACTGTATTAGAAATGCAGTCATGGATGTTATTGATAAGTAATACTTTTTATACGTTATTAAAGCAGAAATTTAAATCTATAGATATTGGGGATCAGTTCTACTTTAAAGGGGTCCTAGCACAGTTAGAGTCCTACTGACTTAATGAGTCTTTTCAGAAATAGAAATGAAGATTTATAGATTTTAATACTCAACGTTACTTTTAAGGAATCCTAACTCAGCTAGACGTGTTATTTTAATGATTTTGATGATCAGTGATACTTTTCATAAGTCTTTTCTGAAATAGAAATGAAGATTTATAGATTTTAATACTCAACGTTACTTTTAAGGAATCCTAACTCAGCTAGACGTGTTATTTTAATGATTTTGATGATCAGTGATACTTTTCATGAGTCTTTTCTGAAATAGAAATGAAGATTTATAGATTTTAATACTCAACGTTACTTTTAAGGAATCCTAACTCAGCTAGAAGTGTTATTTTAATGATTTTGATGATCAGTGATACTTTTCATGAGTCTTTTCTAAAATAGAAATAAAGATTTATATATTTTAATACTCAACGTTACTTTTAAGGAATCCTAACTCAGCTAGACGTGCTATTTTTAATGATTTTGATGATCAGTGATACTTTTCATAAGTCTTTTCTGAAATAGAAATGAAGATTTATAGATTTTAATACTCAACGTTACTTTTAAGGAATCCTAACTCAGCTAGACGTGCTTTTTTTTAATGATTTTGATGATCAGTGATACTTTTCATAAGTCTTTTCTGAAATAGAAATGAAGATTTATAGATTTTAATACTCAACGTTACTTTTAAGGAATCCTAACTCAGCTAGACGTGCTATTTTTAATGATTTTGATGATCAGTGATACTTTTCATAAGTCTTTTCTGAAATAGAAATGAAGATTTATAGATTTTAATACTCAACGTTACTTTTAAGGAATCCTAACTCAGCTAGACGTGCTATTTTTAATGATTTTGATGATCAGTGATACTTTTCATAAGTCTTTTCTGAAATAGAAATGAAGATTTATAGATTTTAATACTCAACGTTACTTTTAAGGAATCCTAACTCAGCTAGACGTGTTATTTTAATGATTTTGATGATCAGTGATACTTTTCATAAGTCTTTTCTGAAATAGAAATGAAGATTTATAGATTTTAATACTCAACGTTACTTTTAAGGAATCCTAACTCAGCTAGACGTGTTATTTTAATGATTTTGATGATCAGTGATACTTTTCATGAGTCTTTTCTGAAATAGAAATGAAGATTTATATATTTTAATACTCAACGTTACTTTTAAGGAATCCTAACTCAGACTCAGATGTGTTATTTGTAATGATTTTTTATGATCAGTGATACTTTTCATGAGTCTTTTCTGAAATAGAAATGAAGATTTATAGATTTTAATACTCAACGTTACTTTTAAGGAATCCTAACTCAGCTAGACGTGTTATTTTAATGATTTTGATGATCAGTGATACTTTTCATGAGTCTTTTCTGAAATAGAAATGAAGATTTATATATTTTAATACTCAACGTTACTTTTAAGGAATCCTAACTCAGCTAGACGTGTTATTTTAATGATTTTGATGATCAGTGATACTTTTCATAAGTCTTTTCTGAAATAGAAATGAAGATTTATAGATTTTAATACTCAACGTTACTTTTAAGGAATCCTAACTCAGCTAGACGTGTTATTTTAATGATTTTGATGATCAGTGATACTTTTCATGAGTCTTTTCTGAAATAGAAATGAAGATTTATAGATTTTAATACTCAACGTTACTTTTAAGGAATCCTAACTCAGCTAGACGTGCTATTTTTAATGATTTTGATGATCAGTGATACTTTTCATGAGTCTTTTCTGAAATAGAAATGAAGATTTATAGATTTTAATACTCAACGTTACTTTTAAGGAATCCTAACTCAGCTAGACGTGTTATTTTAATGATTTTGATGATCAGTGATACTTTTCATGAGTCTTTTCTGAAATAGAAATGAAGATTTATAGATTTTAATACTCAACGTTACTTTTAAGGAATCCTAACTCAGCTAGACGTGTTATTTTAATGATTTTGATGATCAGTGATACTTTTCATGAGTCTTTTCTGAAATAGAAATGAAGATTTATATATTTTAATACTCAACGTTACTTTTAAGGAATCCTAACTCAGCTACGACGTGTTATTTTAATGATTTTGATGATCAGTGATACTTTTCATGAGTCTTTTCTGAAATAGAAATGAAGATTTATATATTTTAATACTCAACGTTACTTTAAGGAATCCTAACTCAGCTAGACGTGTATTTTAATGATTTGATGATCAGTGATACTGTTTCATGAGTCTTTTCTGAAATAGAATGAAGATTTATAGATTTTAATATCAACGTTACTTAAGGAATCCTAACTCAGCTAGACGTGTTATTTTAATGATTTTTTATGATCAGTGATACTTTTCATGAGTCTTTTCTGAAATAGAAGTGAAGACTTATAGATTTTAATATCAACGTTACTTTTAAGGAATCCTAACTCAGCTAGAAGTGTATATTTTAATGATTTTGATGATCAGTGATACTTTTCATGAGTCTTTTCTAAATAGAAGTAAGATTTATAATTTTAATATTCAACGTTACTTTTAAGGAATCCTAACTCAGCTAGACGTGTAATTTTAATGATTTTGATGATCAGTGATACTTTTCATGAGTCTTTTCTGAAATAGAATGAAGATTTATAATTTTAATATTCAACGTTAGCTTTAAGGAATCCTAACTCAGCTAGACGTGTATTTTAATGATTTTGATGATCAGTGATACTTTTCATAGTCTTTTCTGAAATAGAATGAAGATTTATAGATTTTAATATTCAACGTTACTTTAAGGAATCCTAACTCAGCTAGGGCGTGTATTTAATGATTTTGATGATCAGTGATACTTTTCATAGTCTTTTCTGAAATAGAAATGAAGATTTATATATTTTAATATCAATGTTACTTTAAGGAATCCTACTCAGCTAGACGTGCTATTTAATGATTTTGATGATCAGTGATACTTTTCATAGTCTTTTCTGAAATAGAAATGAAGATTTATAGATTTTAATATCAACGTTACTTTTAGGAATCCTAATCAGCTAGACGTGTATTTAATGATTTTGATGATCAGTGATACTTTTCATAGTCTTTTCTGAAATAGAAGGTGAAGATTTATATATTTTAATATCAACGTTACGCTAAAGGAATCCTACTCAGCTAGACGTGTTATTTTAATGATTTTGATGATCAGTGATACTTTTCATAGTTTTTCTGAATAGAAGTGAAGATTGTATAGATTTTAATATCAACGTTACTTTTAAGGAATCCTAACTCAGCTAGACGTGTATTTTAATGATTTTGTGATCAGTGATACTTTTCATGAGTCTTTTCTGAAATAGAAATGAAGATTTATAATTTTAATACTCAAGTTACTTTAAGGAATCCTAACTCAGCTAGAGTGCTATTTTAATGATTTTGATGATCAGTGATACTTTTCATGAGTCTTTTCTAATAGAAATAAGATTTATAATTTTAATACTCAAGTTACTTTTAGGAATCCTAACTCAGCTAGACGTGTATTTAATGATTTTGATGATCAGTGATACTTTTCATAGTCTTTTCTGAAATAGAAATGAAGATTTATAATTTTAATATTCAACGTTACTTTTAAGGAATCCTACTCAGCTAGACGTGTTATTTTAATGATTTTGGTGATCAGTGATACTTTTCATAGTCTTTCTGAAAAAGAAATGAAGATTTATAATTTTAATATTCAAGTTACTTTTAAGGAATCCTAACTCAGCTAGACGTGTATTTTTAATGATTTTGGTGATCAGTGATACTTTTCATGAGTCTTTTCTGAAATAGAAATGAAGATTTATAATTTTAATACTCAACGTTACTTTTAAGGAATCCTAACTCAGCTAGACGTGTTATTTTAATGATTTTGATGATCAGTGATACTTTTCATGAGTCTTTTCTGAAATAGAAATGAAGATTTATATATTTTAATACTCAACGTTACTTTTAAGGAATCCTAACTCAGCTAGACGTGCTATTTTTAATGATTTTGATGATCAGTGATACTTTTCATGAGTCTTTTCTGAAATAGAAATGAAGATTTATAGATTTTAATATTCAACGTTACTTTTAAGGAATCCTAACTCAGCTAGACGTGTTATTTTAATGATTTTGATGATCAGTGATACTTTTCATGAGTCTTTTCTGAAATAGAAATGAAGATTTATATATTTTAATACTCAACGTTACTTTTAAGGAATCCTAACTCAGCTAGACGTGTTATTTTAATGATTTTGATGATCAGTGATACTTTTCATGAGTCTTTTCTGAAATAGAAATGAAGATTTATAGATTTTAATACTCAACGTTACTTTTAAGGAATCCTAACTCAGCTAGACGTGTTATTTTAATGATTTTGATGATCAGTGATACTTTTCATGAGTCTTTTCTGAAATAGAAATGAAGATTTATATATTTTAATATTCAACGTTACTTTTAAGGAATCCTTACTCAGCTAGACGTGTTATTTTAATGATTTTGATGATCAGTGATACTTTTCATAAGTCTTTTCTGAAATAGAAATGAAGATTTATAGATTTTAATACTCAACGTTACTTTTAAGGAATCCTAACTCAGCTAGACGTGCTATTTTTAATGATTTTGATGATCAGTGATACTTTTCATAAGTCTTTTCTGAAATAGAAATGAAGATTTATAGATTTTAATACTCAACGTTACTTTTAAGGAATCCTAACTCAGCTAGACGTGCTATTTTTAATGATTTTGATGATCAGTGATACTTTTCATAAGTCTTTTCTGAAATAGAAATGAAGATTTATAGATTTTAATACTCAACGTTACTTTTAAGGAATCCTAACTCAGCTAGACGTGTTATTTTAATGATTTTGATGATCAGTGATACTTTTCATGAGTCTTTTCTGAAATAGAAATGAAGATTTATAGATTTTAATACTCAACGTTACTTTTAAGGAATCCTAACTCAGCTAGACGTGTTATTTTAATGATTTTGATGATCAGTGATACTTTTCATGAGTCTTTTCTGAAATAGAAATGAAGATGTATATATTTTAATACTCAACGTTACTTTTAAGGAATCCTTACTCAACTCGATGTGTTATTTTAATGATTTTGATGATTAGTGATTCTTTTAATGATGCGTCAATAAATTTGAATGATTACATATACTTTTCATCAGTTGTAATCGAATCAGAAATGTAAATCCGGAGATTTTGTTGATAAGTGATATGTTTGAGATGTCCTAGTTCAACTATAAATAAAGTCCTATGGATTTTGATGATCACTGATACTTGAGATGCGTATTGGATCATCTAGAAGCGTATTCTTATAGATTTTTATTATCAGCGATGCTATCCATAAGTCCTGATTGGCTTAGGAGCGAAGCCTTGTAGATTTGGTGATCAGTGATACTTTTGATAGGTCCCAGCTCTTGTACAATTATAGTTATAAAGATTCTGATAATCAGTCAGAATTTTTATGATCTCCGGCTCAACCGATGGTACAGTAGTTTATTTCTATAGACATTGATTTTCGTTTTGAAGGATCCTAGCCCAATTACAAATGTAATCTTCTTGATTTTGATGATTAGTGTTCTTTAGTGGGATCATGAATTTTTTTAATTTTATAAAATTTTCCATAGTGTGGCTTTAGAGTCTGCCTGCATTAGTAATTTTTTATCTTAAGTTAATTCACCCTGTATCAGCTGGACATTTCTGTACATTTCAAATAAGCGTTTCAGCTGGAAAATGGTTGATGAAGACTTCCTCATTTTAATAAAACATGGACATACCTATATATTATCATATAATGCAAAATGTCCCTCCAGTACCTACAGTTAGCAGTTGTAAACAAAGAGGAACGCATATTTTAGGGGTGACATTCGTCGATTTTGTTCGGAACAAAGCAAATTCACAGGGGGTGCCCTTTCTGAACACCCCGACAGGCCCGATATTGATTTATTTCACTTTTAAACACAGTGGCGGGGCAAAGAACGACCCACTATCATAAAAAAAGAAAATAATAATAGGAATTGTATTTTAGTACGTTCCTGTTTGTTTTTAAAATTTTGCCACATTTTAAAATCGTATGATTTATTTATTTTTTAGATACTTTAGACTTTTCTCTTACGTTTAGTCTCACAGGCCAGGATGCGGAGTGTTATGTGTTTGAAATGAAATATCAATGGTGTTACCATTAGTATAAAAAAAAATGAAACGACAAATTTTTGGAACTAGAAAACTGGAAACTCATTTAACAATATAATCAACAATTTTTAAATTTATACATTTTGATTTGTCAACAAGATAGAAAAATATTTCTCAATTGTTTTCCAGTATGGTCGCGTTCCTTTTATTAGTCTCGCAGGTCAGAAAGCGGAGTGTTATGCGTTTGAGGCATTCGTTTGTTTGTGTATCTGTAACTATTCAACCAATAGTTCGATTTTTATTAATTTTACATAGTTCAAAGGCTTTTTTTAATCGCAAATGTTCTTAAACAGTTTTGGTAAAAACCAGTGCTTTTACCACTAGTATAAAAAAAAAATAAAACAACTAATTTTTGTAACTAGGGAACTGGAAAGTGTTTTTACAATAAAATTAACAATTAAAATTTTTGTTTTAAATACGAATAGCTAATAGTCAACAAGATAGTAAAATATTTCTCAATTGTTTTCCAGTATGGTCGCGTTCCTTTTATTAGTTTCGCAGGTCAGAAAGCGGAGTGTTATGCGTTTGAAGCATTCGTATATTTGTATATCCATAACTAATCAACCAACAGATCGATTTTTATGAATTTTATATAGTTTTAAAGCTTTTTTAATAGCGAACGTTTTTAAGATGGTTGAGTAAAATTTGAATGAAGTATAAAATATTTTCTTTTTAATTTTCTGACGTTTAGTCGTCCCCAATGCGACGCTAGTTTGTTGCCTTTGAGTCTCCAGAGCTCACTTTGACGCCCAGTCTGCGCGGCGCACCGAAAACAATTGAAACACGATACGTCTACTCATTGTTTATTTATTTGTTGATATCAGCGCGCCTTATCAACGACCGTTTACCAGAATAGTAGCAGTAGGTAATAATTATAATGCGATAAAGACTGAGGAGGTAGAAGAATCATATCAGGCTCATTCATTATTATTGTATGTTGTAAGGTTGGCGGCGATACGGATATGGGTGCAGTGGAACCCGGTGGAAGTACCTAGTAGAGTTTGTTATTAGTGCTAGTCTGCTGGGGTCTGCTAGTCACTTCGGTGTGCTTGTAATAAGTATTTATTAGTCGTGTGCTGTTTGGAGTGTTGTTCGTGGTGCTATGGACGATTTTTTTTTGTGACATTGTTTTAACAACGTTTTTCTGCAAGTTGGTGGAAACGGCCGGTGTATGTAGCGTGCAAGAACAAAACAACACGATGTCAGGTAAGAAGAACATTTGGGCCGAATCGGTCACACGGTTACCTAGCAACATCCTTGTTCGCTCAACCAAATCTGTGTGTATTATATACTTACATAAGTACTTGCTGTTATCATTGTATTTATACATTACACGTGCTGTGTTACCTGAATTTTTTTTAGCTTCCTTTCCAACCAATAACTTTTTCTTTTATTTTTTACTTTATGTATATTGTTGTTTAACTTTTTTAAATACAGGGCGTATCATCTTAAATTTACACATAATGACCTAGTACCAACTATTATCTACAGTTGAAATAATATAACGAAAACTTTTTGACCACATTTAGTTGAAATATCTAATAATTGGTGGGAAAGACAATATTTGGCGCCAACTTCGATAAGTCGAATTTTATGGGGGAATCCCTCAATAATTTCGATTTTAAGCAGTGAGGCAGTTCAGTTTCTGCGATTATTTGTCATCAAAAGTACAAAAATTAAAAAGTGGAAATTTCTACTTACCTAACTAATTTTTAAAAAATCTAATTTATTAAAAAAAAATGGAAATTGTTATTTAGATGTCTATCTGTTGTTTAAAAAAATTGTCGTGTTTGTTACACGAGGTTAGATAGCCTCAAATATTTAAATTGTTTTTGTTCCGGTTGAATTATTAAATAACTACGAATAACTAATAAAAACCTTATTGCAAATTGTACCACGTTCTGTTACCTACTTCATTTTTCAAAGAACGTCATCACAATAAAAAAACAGTTCGTTTTATGGCCACCGATTATTATTATTTTTTTTTTTATTAATCCCATTTCTAATTTATTTTTATTAACATTTGCAAAAGTAGAAAGCATAGATGAAGAGCTTCGATAAATTGAAAACTATAAGACAATATTTTTAAAAAAAACATTAGGAAATTATGAGTCAAATTGTAGTGAAGTACCTAAAGTAGATGTGCTGCACCGACGACAGCTCCATTACTTATATAACCAATCTTGCGTACCAGTTAGTTAAGTAGAGAAGTTATTTGTTTTGGATACCTAGGTATCACTCAGTGATTCTGCAGCTTTTCTATTACTATATACCACTTATAGTAATTTAAAGGAAAAAAGTCATTCGTCATAAAAAGTTCTAAAACCGGTCGACATATTGTTGTGCTTGTTTGACGCCATCTTGTATCTGATCTGATGTCGTGTGTTATCAATTGTCATTGCTGCTTCTGTTTTTTTATTATCCACAACATACTTTTGAGCTTGACTTGACGCCATCTTGGGCTTGATGTTTTGTGTAGTCGTCTGTTTTATTATAGATAGCAATTTCTGCTTTTTTGTTGTCGACAAATTGGTTGGTGGGCCTGGTTGGCACCTTCTTGTAATTGGTGCCTTGTGTTTTCAATGGTCCTTTCAATTTCTGCTTTTCGTCTAATTTATGTGAGTGCCACTTCTGCTTTTATGTGTCGAATTGTAGTGAAATGAAGTAGGTGTGCTGCACCGAGGGCAGCTCAATTACTTTCACAACCAGTCTTGCGAGCCTATATCTGCCTTTTTTCCTAAAATTAATAATAAAAAAGTTTTGCATTTACTGCTAACTTTTTCAGACATACTGTAGGTATACAAAACCACCCCTGATTTAGGTAATCGTTTTAAAAATTTAAATTTAAATTGGCTTAATCACTTAGGAAAGGTTGGATGTGTTTTTTCAAACCCAGTAGCTGCTCTTCTTCATCAAATAAATAAATAAATAAACAAGTTCATCTAAAGACAGATAAAGTAAACTTAAAAATGTTTGTTTATATACTTTCTTCACACGCTGCACCTTCCTCTTAAATTATTATTATTATTAATGAACAAATGTACCTGTTAAGATAAGGCCTAGATTCATATCGTAAGTAGGTACCTACCTACTTACATCATAGCTATTAAAAGTTAAATAAACAACAACGCCTTCCTGAAGAAGTTTTTTAAAAAAAAAAAACAATTGCTATTTTTAGCTTGATTGGTGTGAAGTATTAGTGAATTAATTTGATAGAGCAATCAATCAATCATTGGAAGCACAGGAAGTGTTTTTATTTATACATATACATAGGTATTTTAAGCATAATTGGCACTTTAATGCAGATCTGTTAATTAATTAGATTATTTTTAAAAATACAGTCAACTTCGATAATTCGAATCACTCGAGTTGTTGAATAATAATACATACCTATCTATACATAGTGTGTAATATAATTTATTTATTGAATGTTACATATACAGATTGATTGTGTAAGTAATTGAGCTGCCCTCGGTGCAGCACACCTACTTCATTTCACTACAATTCGACACATAAAAGCAGAAGTGGCACCCACATAAATTGAACGAAACGAAACAAAAAGCAGAAATCGAAAGGACCATTGATAACACAAGGCACCAATTACAAGAAGGTGTCAACCAGGCCAATCCACCAATATGTCGACAACAAAAAAGCAGAAATTGCTACAATAAAACAGTCGACTACACAAGTCCAAAATGGCGTCAAGTTAAGCCGAAAGTATGTTGTGGATAATAAAAAAGCAGAAGCAGCAAGGACAACTAATAACATGACATCAGATATAAGATGGCGTCAACCAAACACAACAATATGTCGACCGATTTTAGAACTTTTTATGACGAATGACTTTTTTCTTTTAAACTACTATAAGTTGTATATAATTAAAAAGCTGCAGAATCGCTGAGTGATACCTAGGTACCCTAAAACAAATAAATTCTCTACTTAACTAACTGGTATGCAAGATTGGTTATATAAGTAATGGAGCTGTCGTCGGTGCAGCACATCTACTTTAGGTACTTCACTACAATTTGACTCATAATTTCCTAATGTTTTTTTAAAAATATTGTCTTATAGTTTTCAATTTATCGAAGCTCTTCATCTATGCTTTCTACTTTTGCAAATGTTAATAAAAATTGAGCAAAATAAATTAGAAATGGGATTAATAAAAAAAAAAACAATAATAATAATCAGTGGCCATAAAACGAACTGTTTTTTATTGTTACGACGTTCTTTGAAAAAGGAAGTAGGGAACAGAACGTGGTACAATTTGCAATAATGTTTTTATTAGTTATTCGTAGTTATTTAATAATTCAATCGGAAACTAAAACAAATTAAATATTTGAGGCTAACCTCGTGTAATAAATGAGACAATTTTTTTAAACAACACATAGATATCTAAATAATAATTTCTATTTTTCTTTTTAATAAATTATATGATCAAAAATTTCCACCAGAAAATTCTACTTATCGAATTTGGCGCCAAATATTAACTTGGAATTATTGAGATATTCAAACAATAGAAGTTTGACTTATTTCACAAAGAAAAAAATTATGTATCAATAGAAATAGATAAACAATCGAATTGTGGCACGAATGATAAATTTTTTTAATCGCAATTAGTAATATTAAAGGAAAAAAATTAAAGGAAACTGAAATGATAGTTTAAATATTTTTTGTTAGTAACAATTAGTAAGTAACAGTAATGTAAAAAACCAATAACTAATCTAATCTAAAACCATAAGCAGTTATCTAAAAAAAATAAGCCGAAAAGTGTCTGTGTTGATAAAATAGTAAATACATATATAATACGTTGAACAAAACAGGCGAACGTTTAATGCAAGAGTCAAAGAACATACTTATTTATTTTGTGGACTTCCAAAATTTAAACGGAAGTTGCGTCCTTTTCATTCTTAACATATTGTCCTAATTATATACTTATTTAATTTCAAACCGTTATAGTAATCGATATTTATATTATGTACAAAAGTATTTTTCATCATAATATATAGATATAGATACGTGAGGGGAAAAGATAATTATTCCAATTTAAAATACAGTCAAATGCATGAATATTCAATTAATAACGTGTGTACAGGTGGGTTAATTATGTAATGGGTGTCATGGGTGAAGACATTTGTGTGTTTTTAAACTGATGATACATCCAATAATTTACTGTAGTGTTCAAAAAAAGAAAAAAATCAAAATTTCAATTTGGCTTCAAAAATTTTGAAAAAAGTCTCACTTCAATTATTTTACCATCATACCTGGCAAGGCCCCTTCAATAAAATTCATATCGATGATATTTGGGGTCCTTGCTAAATTTATCTCTTTTTTTTGTCCCTTTACAACCCTTTGTGGTAATGGGTCACATTTTCTGCAACTTATTAACAAATCTGAAGCCTTGAGCTGCTGAAATTTCTAAATGCTCTTTATCTTATTTATTATTTTATTTGGTATGCCAAAATATTTTGATTCTTCCAATTAATAAATTTATTTAACTTCAGCAAATGATTTAAATTACTTCCACGTGAACTTTTATGAGCACATCGTTAAAATTAAACCTGCACATCAGAAAATTATGAAATACTGAACTTATCAGATTCTTTTCAGTCAATTAATTAATTTATTTTATTCATGCAAAACTATCGGTCATAAAGATAACATGGCAAACTGCGTATTATTCAAAATTTTAGAAATAAATAAAGTACTTTAAAGTTTACACTTATTATTGTATTTTAATCATCCAGGTTCTTTTGAAATTTAATACTTGTGTTGTAAAATAATGATAATAATAAAATTTCCCTTTATATACTTGTACTATGTAATTAAATAACCCCACTCAACAGGTGAAAAGGGAAACCGAGACTACATTGGTTTTGCAACGCTTCCCGATCAAGTGCATCGAAAATCAGTCAAGAAAGGTTTCGAATTCACCCTAATGGTCGTAGGAGAGTCTGGACTAGGAAAGTCCACTTTAATCAACAGTTTGTTTTTAGAGGATCTTTACAAGAACAGGGTGGTGCCGGATGTAAACGAGAAATTACAGAGGACAACCACCATTGACAAGAAAACAATGGAAATTGAAGAGAAAGGGGTGAAAGTTAGGTAAAATGATTTTGTTTGTGGAGGGCGACTTCATAAATATTAATTTGAAAGATTTAAAAACCGTTTTAGATTAACGGTGGTTGATACTCCTGGTTTTGGAGAAGCTATAAACTGTGAAGACAGCTGGAAAGTTTGTGTCAATTATATTGATGAACAGTTTCGTCAATATTTTACCGATGAAAGTGGACTAAATAGGAGAAACATCCAGGACAACAGGGTTCATTGCTGTTTATATTTTGTACCACCTTGGGGACACAGGTTAATATTGTTTTAGTTTACTTAGTATTCAGGTTCAAGTTTCTGTGTGGTTCCCTTAAATCATAATATTCCACTAATAGGTAATCCTTTTTGCCTTCACTTCTTCCATCTTACAACTACCACTATTCCTTTCAAGGCTCCTGAAGGAAGCAGAAGAGGTCCTTCTACCCTATTGTCCAGATTTGCTTTCCACTATCGGCTGGTGAAAATTAAATACACACAATATTTTTTTTAATGTTAATGGGAATTTTTTGAGATTTTCTTTTGTAGTTTACGCCAAATGGATTTAGATCTGATGAAAAGACTGCATCGTAAAGTAAATTTAGTTGTTGTTATTGCTAAGGCCGATTGCCTAACAACATTCGGAGGTAGCAACCCTTAAGAAGAATATTTTGAACGACATCAAAGAAAATGGAATACAAGTCAGTATAATTTTTGTCTAGTATTTATCTTATTTTATTTATTGTTAATAAAAATCTTTAAAGATGTACGAATTCCCCGAATGTGATAGTGACGAAGATGAAGAATTCAAGCAGCAAGACAGGGAATTAAAGGCAAGCATCCCCTTTGCAGTAGTGGGAAGCAATAGTATCCTGGAAGTTGCAGGGAGGAAGATCCGGGGTAGGCAGTATCCCTGGGGGGTTGTTGACGGTAAACTATTTCCTAATTTACTCAATCTATGGCCAATATTAATAATGTATAAATAAATCATTTAAGTTGAAAATCCAAAACATAGTGATTTTCTCAAGTTGAGGACAATGCTGATATCGACTCATATGCAAGACTTGAAGGATGTTACTGAAGATGTACATTATGAAAACTTTAGGGCGCAGTGTATCTCACAAATTTCCCAACACGCGTTTAGGGAGAGGGGGTGAGTTTAATCCATACCTATACAATATGCTTTTGGACTTCATTGCTTTGTTAACTAACTTTTTGATTTTTTAGGAAATTAAAACGAGATTCTACAGCTTGTGATCAAGAAATTTCTGAGACTGATAGATTACTGCTACAAAAGGAAGAGGAGGTAAGAATCTATTTACTTCGTATATTATATTTTTTAAAAGGTTTAAAAAACAGGAACTTGGGGTAGTTATATATCAACGGAATTTTGGTACACCCTAAGTATACATTAATAGGATTAGCAATAATTATTCTAATTTATTTATAGATTCGAAGAATGCAAGACATGTTAACTCAAATGCAAGAAAAGCTTAAAGCTTCCAATCAAGCTCAAGAAGGTAAAAAACACGACAGTATTGACGTGTAGAGAAATAAAATACTTAATCTGTTAATTAACTAACGGTATTCGAGTGGTAGAGAACATGGTGTTATTAATGGTAGATGAGGTAAAGTATTAAAAAAAATGTACTCGCCACAATTATGGCTAACAATAAGTAATATGTTTTATTTTTGAACTTATGAAACCAAATATTAATTAAGTTGAGTTTTTTATACTTTTTTATTTTCTTATCTTTCATGTTCATTTTTTTATTAAATGTTTATTACAGTTGTTGATCAGGTTTTAATTATGGTGAGTTAGCTTATCAATTGTGGTAATTGCTAAATACATAGGTACAATTAAATATTTATACCAAAGAAAATAAGAATCTGATTTTGTACTATCGTTTTTATACTTAACTGCGGATATTGTAGTAGCGTACTATTGGTAGATACGAATAGGACGTTTAGAATGAAATATTTATTGTTTAAATTAAAGTGGAATAATATTACGTATTGTAAGTGTAATGATACGTTTATAAATAGTAACAATTAAATTTGTTAATTTCATTCCATTATTTATAAAAGTCTATTAATTATGTATCTTGCCAATATTGTTCAATAAATGTAGGAAGTTATAAAAAAATAATATATACATACCATTTAACATTTTTTGTTTCAATACATTTTTTATGCTCTTGAAAACGATATTTTACACACAAAAATGAAGAGATACACGAAATATTAATTCAAACATTATATAAATTTTAAATCATTTTATTGTATAAATATTTGCATATAATATACATTATCTTACACATTTGAAGATAATCAAATTTAATTCCCAAAGGAAAATAATTATAAAGAAAAAAAAAACCATTTTGGCATAAAACGACTAAATATATCCAATAAAGTAATTTTTAATTGTACACAACTATTTATATATTTATGTACATTTATTACTGCACTGCAATATTCAAAAATTTATTATTCTATATACATGTTCCTGTAAGTGTATTTTATACTATTAGACCAGTCAAAATATTTTTTTGATGTAAAAATGTTTAAAAGCAATCTGAGTATGCCACAATTTTAAAGCTTTCAAGGAATAAAATATCGAAAATGGCCCCAACAAAAGTTGTCCGTTCTTTTTATCGATGTTTAAACATTGCAATTTTGCCAACATTTTTGCATTTATTTCGAAAACTATTGTATTAATTGTAATGCTCCAATAAAGAATATGTAGAGAATTGCAAGGCCATTTTCGATATTTTATTTCTTGGAACCTATTTTACACTGTGGCACTCTCGGATTACAAAAAGTACATACTTTTGAGCTATAATGACTGGCCTACTATTATACATACAATTTTAATCATGCCCCAAACAAGTATATATTACTGTACTACTAAAATATCAGTTATAATTAAAAATTTATGGGCCATATTGCGAAAAAAAGGATATAAAATAGTAACTACGTTGTATGTGCTTCCTTAGGAACTGATTTAGGTACAAAAATAAGAGATTTTCAATAGAAAGATCCAATAAGTGTGTAAAAGAAACCATATATGTAGGCATTGAAAATGAATCACCCTGTTTATCTTAAAAATAAAAAATACAAGGTTATTAATTTAGGTGATGCTAACTAGATAAGTATTCGACTTTATGCACATCATCAATAAATTAGTATTAGTATCGTAGTCATTTTTCAATTTTTCCTTTTTGACTGTCTGATTTAACATATCTGCTGTACAGGTACATGAAACTAATTATTATCAAATTGTAGGTACAATGTCATGAATGAATCTCCTTGTATATTGTGTATTTCTTACATTACAAAGATAATACTGCATTGTACATAATAGTGTGAATAATTGCGTTTTTTGGATTAAAATTTTATGTAAATAGTGAAACAATTGTCTATCACACCGTACGTAAAGATCGAGAGGCCTCAATATATTTTACTAATTTACAACAAAGAAAAAAGATACTCACCTACATATAATTTTTCTAGAATTGAGAGTGATTAACAAGTAAAGATACATAATCTCATTTACAATTAAAAGTATTTAGAGAAGAGATACGATTGTAATAAAAAAAAAGGAACAAATAAAAATTAATTATAAAAGCTATCATATTACATTATCAGGTAAAGCTGAAATGCCATCGGTTGCTTGTAAACTAAAATTAAACATTTTATGAGGACACTGAACTATACATTAATTAAAAAGAAAATATTAATTGGTTTGATTTAAAACATCTTGCTGAAAAGGAGGAAGATCAATAAGATAAACTTCTTGTTGTAAATAATATTAAAAGATTGTTTTTTTCAGTGTCCTCATAAACCCTATTCAACGATTTCATACTTGTACTTTACTACTTTACAACAATAATAATAGTAGAATATAGATTTTCCTAATTAATATACACCATTTATACAAAATGGTATGGAAATTCATATTTAAAATATTTTCTTTAATCATCCGATCACATACAGCTATCACATTCCACGCCTACTGTTCTGCTGTCGACTAAGTGTCTACTAACATTGCCAAATACAGCGCTTGTCAGTTGGCACTGCTGAGTCTTTGCGAACGGGACCAGGGCTGCTCTCGGGCGCTTCCGAATGCTACATAGAACAGGTTGGCCCCCATGTTTAAACCCGCGGCCAAATAAAATACCATTCGCCATTGGCCCAACGTTTCCTAAAGTTACTTATTTTTTATTCTTTAGGAATTACAATTATCACTAAAGTATTTAAGTTTTCTGGTTGCTTATTTTAAGGCCGTTATGAAACACTGTCTTGATTTTGCAATGTATATAAGTTAACAAATTTGGTACTTACTCTTCCTTTAATTATTTGTCCGACTACGAAAGGTGCGAGGAACCCGCATATGTTGGCGGCCGCGTTAGTGATGCCATACATGGTACCGGCATATTTTGGACTTAGTGCAATGTGATTCATTTGATTGCCGGCATAAACAGCACCGCCGAAAGCACCGCAAATGGCCAGCACCCATTGCACCGCATTTCGGTCGCAACCCAACCAAGCCACAATTAAAAGCCCCAACGATGGAACTATAGAGGCTGAGGAGAGGAGAAATATTGAAAAACGTCCTTGTTGCTTTATCAAACAGAAATGCAAAAAAATCACTTACCAATTGAGTTCCACAGTTTATATGAAGTTGATTGAGACAAGTACCCTTTACCAAGAAGCCAATCGGCAAAAATACTGCACGCAACACCAAACCACCAACTTGTCAAGTACGGCAGGGAAGATAGAATGGCATTCTAAAAAAAAATTTTAAAAAAAAAAAAGACAAATAACTAATATAATAAACATTCTGTATACATAGAGTAACAATAAAACGTACAGACTCAATATCAAAATGCAAAATTTGAGCCATGTAAGTCGGCAATTCAGTCAATTGAGTGTAAAATGCCCAGTTCTGACCACACTGGGTTATCAGAATGGCCCATAAAGGTAAACATGTAAACATGTTCCACCATGGAATTGATCCTTTCTCTTCATCCTTAAATAAATTTTTACAAAATCACTTCTTCAGTAAGAAAATAATTAATTAGCTTACTTGTGGACCAATACTGGCTAAAATATAAGCCTGTTCCTGCCTATCTATCCTTGGGTGAGATGAGGGGGAATCATAAACAAGGAATATCCAAAAAATAAACCAAATAACACCTAATACCCCAAATAAATAAAATGACAAAGGCCAACCACCCATAAATTCAAGTGAACACAGCCAGCCTGATAGTGGTAGAGAGAGTACTGTTCCAAAATTAGTACCTAAAATAACATTTAACATTAACAGGCCATTTGTTTAATGTTCCATAATTTATTATATCTTACCTGCATATACATAGGCAGCAAATTTACTTCTTTCAAGTGGTGGAATCCATCTGGCAAGCATAGCATGCATTGCAGGAAATGTAACACCCTGATGGTTGTATAAATTAAAAATTAATAACACACTAATGATATAAATAAGAAACTTACTTCACCCATACCTTCCAAAACCCTTACAATAATAAAAAAGGTAAAATTTGTCCTGGCAGCAATGGGGCTCAAGAATGTAAAAATACCAGTTAACAACACTCCTATACCATAAACTAGTTTTCCACCAAATAATTCAGCCCATCTACCACCTGGAATTTGGGTAAGAACATATCCATAGAAAAATGAACCCAAAACAATTCCCTGGGTGCTCTCATCCCAGACAAATTCACCGTCATGCTAAAATCAATAACATAAATAATAAAAAGTCAATAGGTTTTATTGTGAAAACTAACTGCTGGTTTTGTATTATTTGTAGGGGTATCAACAGGACAATGGTCATAGATGTTGCTGTTGGTTGCAGGAGGAGGAAAAGCTGTATTGTTGACCATTGCAACAATTGCTACAGAAAGATTTACACGCATAGCATAAACATTTGCAAAGCCAAGAAATCCTAAAACTCCTAATATATGTCTAGTTTTGGGCCACTGCTTTGTGTCTTCCACTAAAACAACCAGTACATATCTTATCATCACTGTAACATATTAGCTCTACTATCTGTATACCTTCTGGAGGTATGATTTTGGTAAGATCATCTTCATCTTCCACTTCATTACCCTCATTTTCACTGTCACAAGTTTGGATATTGTTAATGGAGGCTTCTTCACGATTATTGAACATTTTAAACGTCTGAGTAGTAGTTAATATAACCAAATCACAAAATAAATCAAAGTTTCACTTTACAAAGTCTATGATTCATCAATGAATGCACTTCATGTACGCAATTTCTTTATTTTGTAGTGATGTTCACCCTAAAGTTCACTCAACACTAATAAACAAATAGATTAATTGTTTTTTTTGTAAGAAATTCCTTATCAAACTAATTTGTTATTTTATATTAAACGGATATCTGGATAGGTTAACACATTAACAGACACGGTAAACTTAAAATCTAAAACAACATTTTAAAAATCCGTACATTTGAGTAGTTTTTACAATAAAAGCAAAAGTGGGCAAAATACAATTAATTATTATGTATTGTAAATAAAGAGATGATAAAAAAGTACATTATGTATATCACAATCACAACAGATAATTTGACATTGTTTGTTTCTTTTTTGTTGACTTCTAATTGATCTACTGCAAATAAATTATATATTTCTTTTTTGTACTTCGACATGTTTATTAAGATAAAATAATTAATATGTAACTAAAAAATTGCATTAGTTTGATATTTTTCTTATTTATTCAATATATAAACCTACTTTATGATAAATTTCAAATGTAGTTATTACGTGTGGTTCTGATCAGTTAGTAATTAGTTGTGTGAACGAGTCTTACATTTTAGAATTGTCAAACAGGTCAAAAACTGTCAATGCCGGTCAGAATTGTTAGGAATGGTAATTTCATTTTAATTTCTTTCTGTAAAGCAAAGTAATTCTTTCTTAGCTGTAAGCAATTTACTTAATGTAATTCAGAAAATATTAAACACCAAGAAATATGGCCGTCTTAGCAGCTGCTGCGTTGTTGGATGAACTAATGGGAAGAAATCGAAACGTCTTACCGAACGAAAAAGTTAAAGAGCTAAATTGGGAAGATTCCGAAGTAATTAGCAAATCTAATTGTTTGTTTTACAAGTAACTCATTATTGTAAATAATGTTTTAGTATTGCAAATATTATATGGTCAAGTTTTGTCCTCATGATCTTTTTGTAAATACAAAGGCTGATTTGGGAGCATGCCCCAAAGTCCATGACGATGAAGTTAAGAAGTTGTTCGAAGAGGCTAAGGGTAATAGAAAATTGCAATATCAAGAAGAATTTTTACGATTTTGCAATGCAATGATGAGTGAAGTTGAACGTAAAATAGTGAAAGGAAAACAGAGGCTTGCTTTAAATCAAAAAGTTGATGTCCCTTCATTAAGTCCTGCTCAAACACAGAGAAATCAAGAACAGATAAATATTTTAAATGAGAGAATCAATGGGCTTGAAAAGGAAGCTGAGCAAGCAGGGATAGATGGTAATGTTGAACAAGCCCAAGGTCTAATGAAATTATGTGATCAACTCAAAGATGAACGTGAAACTCTGAAAACACAAAATGAAAACAGGTTTGTAATATATTATACTATGCATAGTTCATAATAAATATAATATATGTCTTTTGCATTAGCCAATGGAGCCTAACAGCTGAACTTGCAGCTGTCCAAGAGAAACAAATGGAGGTTTGTCAGGTTTGTGGAGCATTTCTTATAGTTGGTGATGCTCAACAGCGAATAGATGATCATTTAATGGGCAAACAGCATGTTGGGTGAGTATTTGTTATTTCTTTCTACTGAAAATTTTAAATCTAATATGATTTTGTAGCTATTCAAAGTTGAGGGCAGCTATTGAGGAAATTACATCAATTGTACAAGTAGCCAAAGATGAAAGGAGAAATAAAGAAGACAAGAGGGAACGGCGAAAAGATAGGGAAAGTAGTGAGAGGGATAAACACCGACGTGGTGGAAGTTATGAGAGAGAAAGGGACAGATCAGAACATAAGTAATAATTTATTTAAGTAATTTTTTGGTATATATTTTAATTAATGTTAATGTGTAATTAATAGACTGAGCAAGGAAAAAGAACGAAATAGTGAGGGTAGAGACAGGAGAGATAAAGAGAGAAGAGATCGCGAAGAAAGGAGGGAAAGGGAGAGGGACAGAAAAGATCGTGAAAGAGAGAGGGAACGGGAGAGAAGACATCGAGAAAGAGATGGTCATCGTGAATCAGGTATGATTTTAAGGTTCATTTTGTTTTAAAAATTAACTTTCATTAATTATAAGCTAGTTGGAATTGTACATAATAGTGGAAGAAAGTTTAAATGGTTCTAAAATTTTAATTGATTTTAGGTCATCGGAGTTCTCGTCACTCGCATTCTCATCATCGTCGATAAATTCAGCGCGTAATTGACCAGTAAGGCTGCCAGGTTCAGGTAGGTGCCATTCTAGTGTAAACCTTCTCTTTCAGGCAATTCAGGTTAGTGATTTATCTACCTCATAGTTGTTAAATGAGTGTTTTACTATTTAAAATTAATTCATTAATGAATGTCTTCAGTTACTGAAGATGACACGATTTTGAAGTATAATTAAAGTACATATTTGAGAAACAGGTATTAGGGAGAATAAATTAATAGTTTATTAAAGTGGTGGTTTGTGTGTGAGATCACAGAGTTGTTTCCTATTTTTTATACTCATGTATAATAGCGACAAGTCGCCACTGCATTATATCTCATTGTATCCATATTGTGTATAGCTTTTTTCTCAAAAAGGGTTATTTATTATTTTTTTAATTTTTTTCAAATTGACAAGTCATCTCGCAAATGATAAATTGTATAGGTAAAAGTGTTTAGTCAGAATGGTAATGTGGATAATTACTATGGTAAAAGTGGCGCATAGTTTAAAATTTAATTTGAAATCGGCCCTAGTAGTCTTCACTATTAGCAACATATCAATTAAAGAAAAGAATACTGTAAATCACAAGTTGTTGAGCCAACTCTTATTAACTAAGCTAATAGTAAAGACTGTTAGGTTCGACAAATGCCTTATCTTATATACAACATTAATTTTGTACTGGTGGTGATACTTAATTTTAATTTTATTTTTGAAGTATACGCCTTCGTGTGTGTAAAATGAATTCCGCCGACCAAATATACTTACACCACGTACACTAGTATACACATACTTACATACATACAAATTACGCAAACTTCTATTCGCAACTTACGATTAGTTTTATTTTCTCTGTCACTCTCACGACGTTTTTGCAAGTTGCCGTTTTCAGCAGAGATAACAAAAGGGAAGGTCGAGCATGGCCCGACACACATGCGTTCTTTTAATTGTGTAGCCGATGATTTTTCGAGGTATTTATAGGATTAAGGCATCTGTTTCTCTCAATCTTCTTCTTGTTTCAAAAAGCTGTCGTAAACCCATCTTATACTGCGAGGTATTTATTTTTATTTTCAGTGACATGTTTTCAACCTTCCTTGTATTATTTTTTTAATTTTTATCTCCTACGACTGGCAGGGTGTTTCAAAAAGATTTAATCGACTTGTATCTGATTAATAAATATAATAAGAAAAAATATTAAATTTGAATAAGCTCAAAAATGATCTCTAGTATCCTCCTTTTCAAGCCACTTTCATCTAATTCTATTTCTTTAAGGAAAAATTAGTTAATATGATATGAAACACCCTGTAGATGCCAAGAAAACAAGGTTTTTAATTGATTTAGTTTTTCAATTCCAATTAATGTTTTATACATTTTTATAATCGGTAAAAGTTTTGGAAGTGTGTGAGTTTAATAATTTTTCTATTTTTTAAATTTATTCTTATACTTTTCTAATAATAATTACTAAATTAATAGTTTATTCGTAATACATTGTATTAATAAAGTTGCACAGTTCATTTTTTTTTTTTAATTGATGGGTGGTGGTTAAAAATATATTTTTATTTTTATTTTAATTTGGGAAGGTGTGATGGTGAAAACATGTCGCAATAACATTTCCATGTAATTTGGGCTTGAACCATAAACAGCTGCATAGTAAATGAGGCGAAGTCGAAATTTTTATCACACTTGGGTCTTTACAGTTGCCAACAAAACAGGTGAGCCATAGCAGTTTACAAGGCTTCCGCAAGAACTGACGGGACTTCCTAGTGACCATCAAACGAGTGTTGTTACTGCCTCTTCAAGAGATCAAGGTGATTCGCACATTTCTATTTTAAATTTTATTTTGTACCTACTTTTTTTTTCAAATAGATACTAAATTTGTACATATGTATTACATAAAACGTTCGAAATTTAAAGTAGAATTGTGCACTTAATTAAATAATAAATATTACCAAATAATTAAATATCTCAATCGAGTTTATTACAAATTTTGATGTTAATCTAATAGGAATATTATAATTCAAATAGCGGTATTGTAACATAGTGATAACAGATCACAAATCAATAAAAGTCTAGTTAAATGAATATATATTTTTATTTATTTAATGTGTGTATTGTGTATGTAATAAAAGAAATTATACGTGAATTTGTACATATGGTAGACCTTTTTTCTTTTAGTGAATTAAAGGTAAGTTAAAAAAACTTTTTTATATATATTGTATTTATATAAAATAATAAATAACTCCTATATTTTATTAATTAAATAGCAAAGATGACAATTAATTGAAAATTAACTGTAGATTTCTTAAAAAAAATGAATAATGAAAGTTTACTTCTTTATACCTTCGCGGGAAAATTTTTTAATTAAATCGATGTAAATATTGCGGAAAACAGGCAACCAGAAAAACACATGTGTATTAACGTGGTCTACGTGGACCCCATTTATAACTATGCTTTATACAGAAATTAGTTTAAATAAGACATAACAACATTGCATATGTAATAAAAATACAAATATTTTTGATTTTTATTATTAAATGTATATTGTAGTTGATATATCTATGGAAAAAGCCCTTTTTAACATTTTTTGATGTTTTACGTACCCATCTTCTGCAATTTGATTTTAGTGGGTAGTAACAGCAGTTTTTCGGTTCATTTGGTTTAATTAACAATCTAAAGTTTTATTAATTTATATTTGGACGTTCTCATTCTTTTATTTTCTTAGAAAATGTATAAAACTGTTTTAAATTGTATCTCAAATATTTATTTTGAATCACCATTTTTTATTATTTTAATAAGTTTATGAAATAATTTAGTATTAAAATAATGTTTATTTATTATTCAAAACGTTTATAATTAAATAATAAACGCTAAAATGTTTAAAATTAAAAAAATGTTACAGAACGTGTAGACTACTGACTATGCACGTCAATTTTTCGGGTTGTCTAACTAAACTCTTATTATACGTTTTAATTGTCGGTACATTAAAATTGAGCCACGTTACTTTTCTAATGAATACATGAAACTTTATTAAAAATATTCTTTAAAATTTGTTCATTTTTAGTAATTAATGATTAACACACTAACTTAAATGTTTAGAAACGGCATTTAGTTGTTGTTTGTATATTTTTATTAGCATTTTGTAGCCAGTGGACGAAGTTTATTGTAACGAGACATCAGGACCTGTTGATGCCTTTGATTGGTCCTTCTCCTACTTGAACGTTAGTTTAATTTTTGATTGTTTCGCGTTAATATGTTGATATTTAAATTCATTGAGTGTTAGTTACTTTTACATAAATAATAATTCAAAGAAGACATTGTTATTTTAAATAATAAGTGATAAAGTGAGTTAGTTTATTGTGTTTTTCGTGGACATTTGTACAATTTACCTACAACAAAAGTGGCATCGAAAGTTCTGGCCAAAATTCTTCGATAAAAGGTAGGATTCATTTTATTAGCATTAATATTATCTGATTTGACCTGTTGATTTAATTAAGGACACCGTTTGTTACTTTTTGCATAATATGAAAACAATGCAAGTACCAAACCTAAAGACCTAATATTAGGTTAGATTGCCAGAGGTATTCTACCTGTAGATAATAAATAAATTACTATTATTTATTATATTTGTTATTGGCAAATAACAAGCTTTTAAAAGGAAACTAACAGAATTCACGTAAGGTTAGGACCATTTTGGAATCCATTTTAGGCACATATAGGTAATGAAATGTTCCCTCAAAAACTACCCTTTGAATAATTACTAGACTTATAACAGTAATTTTACATATACAATAATCATGTAGATTTCTCATTATATTGGTTGGTTGTTTCCTTTGCCTGATTTTATTTAAGGTTGAACTTTATTAAGTAGCGTGAAGAAATAATAATGGGAATTAAAGGGGTGTATTAGAAAAATATGGAAATAGCTTTGTTTGCTTATTAATATTTTATTTATTCAACATGCTCTACCAACTTAGTTGTAGTTGATCTACAAATTATTACGGTACAGCCACGTACAGTTGTTTTGAAAATAGAAGAAGGTACCACAGATTCTCTATATGTATAAGACAGGTAAAGGCACAAGTAGAAAAGTTACTCTATATACAAGCACTTTTTATTTACGTTTGGCAGATAACTCTAAAAATAATTACGTATTTATCTAATTTAACTGCTAAAAATTCCTAGTCAGGGGGTGAAAGTTGGAACTTTGCTCTGGGCTGGGGGCCTTGAGTAAGTGTTAACAAATTGTTTCTTTTTGACTTCTACTGTTATACTGTAAAATAATAATTTATAATAAATAACCAAATATTTTTGAATTCTCTAAAAAATATATAAGTAATTATTACATAGAATAAATTAGTTAAGTTTAGTTTAATAGCACTCTTGACGTTGTTGGTGAATATTGTCATTTGTTTTTTAATATTTTAAGGATATTCAACTTTTCCTATTGTTGGCACTTTCAACTTTTCATGTGAAAGTCCAGCCTTCACCCAAGTATTTTGGCTTATTATTTACCCTATTTTTTCTCTAAATTATCTTTTTTTTGTATTATTATTTTCGAGTTTCTTCTTTCTCGTATGTAAACCATTTTCGGTTTATTAGACATTATCAGACGACAAATGCAATGGTTAATTCGGAAATTCTAAATTACTAAACACAATTGGCTAATATCACAGATAACTTTTAAGTTTTTACAAATGCAAGCTAACAAATAAAAAAATTATGATCGCAAAAAGAAGTTCCAAGTACTTTTTTTAGTAGATATTAAAAAATAATTAGACAACTGTTTTATTATAAAATACATTTTCTTTTAATTTATTTTATTCAATGTTGTCTAATATCGTGAATGTACCTACAGAATGATTTTTTAACAGTAATTGTTATCAACATAACCACTCACAATTATATTTAATTTAATGAAAAAACAAATGGAGATGTTTTGACTGGGTGAACTACCCATCTACCGTAAAAGCATTTTAAAATAATATTTAAAAACACAGTAAGTTGGTGATAGAAAATACAGAGTCTTTTAAATTGAGTGGTTTTAGGGAAACTAAAGTTACAAGAGATTAGAAACTTTAGAGTTACGGGAGATCAAGGATGATTTTTTCAACTAAAATAATTTTAACTGTCGGCCACTTCCGGTTATACCGGAAGTTGATACTAACTTTGTTATTTTAAATGAAATACTATATTTTTTATGGCGAATTCGTATGAAACCCAAAATTTTAAGGTAACTTTGATAATCACATTGTATGCCTACGATGAGTAGTTTCTGAGATAATTTAATTTATAGAAAAAAATTGCGATCGCAACCCAGTTTCATAAAAAGTGACTTAGAGGGTTGAATTTTTTACCAACTGTGGTCGAGTCTTATGGCTAACTACATGCGAAAATTCAGCTTCCTATTTTGTACAGGGCGTTCAGAAAAAAATTCAAATTAAAAAAACTTCAAACACGAATAATTTTAATTATTTTTTTTATTTTAATGAAAATTTAAAATTATTGGAAATTTGTTAAATAAAGCAATATGATCGAAATACAATATAAAGAGAAATCGGATGACAAAATAAAATATGGTATGTGCTATTTGAAAAAAACAAAATTATTCGTGTTTGACATTTTTAAAATTTAATTTTTTTCTGAACGCCCTGTATGAAATATGAAGCTGAAATTTGGTATGATGTTAGCCATAAGACTCGACCACAATTGGTAAAAATTTCAACCTCTAAGTCACTTTTTATGAAAGTTATGATTTTTTATAATAATTTCGGTTGCGATCGCAATTTTTTTTTTATAAATTAAATTATCTCAGAAATTACTCATAGTAGGCATACAAATCAGTTATAAAAATAACAAAGTTGACATCAACTCTCGGTATAACTAACCGGAAGTTGAAATTATTTTAGTTACATAAAAAGAATTTTCAAATATTTAACACTTTTAGTTTCCCTAAAACGTCTAATGTACCACTCAGTTTAAAGAACCCTGTAGGTATTTATTAAAAATGTGTCAATTATTGTTTTTGAGTGAACGTGACCTGTATTTGGAATTATTTATAAATAAGAAAGATTGTCTGTTTTTATTGATTTGATTCCCATCTATCTTTAAGATTTAGTAGGTACCTATAGTCGAAAAGTTTAATTGAAAAAAGTACCTATAAAAAGATGAAAAAAAAAAAATATAGAGTGCCAAAAAGGTATTCATTGTTTTGATAAAATATTTAGTTGTTGTACAATTTTAGTACTAAGTCTAATGCTTAATCTCCAAAAAAGTATTGATTTGTTTAAACAAATTTTGAATCCTTAATTTCAATTTTCTAGGTACTTAGAGATGAGGTGACTAAAAATTGTTTAAGTGAAAGTAGATAAATAAATGGGGCTAGCATTTATTTATCAAATACATAAATAGTTATCAAAAACATGAACACCTTTTATTAACAGTGGTGGACAAATATTTCTTTATTATAACTTGATGAAATAGTGATTATTAATTATGGAGTAATTTACTCTACAATTTGTCTATCTAATAGTGTACCAGATTATTATGATTTAATTTACTATGTATGTATGTATGTATTTTCAAAATTAATTTCGTTATTGTGATAACAGTACCTATACAGTAGATAATATATGTCTGAAAAAGTTGGTAACAAAAGAAAAACTTTTTTGTTATTAATTTCACCAAAAAAAGTCGTTTTTCATAAAAAGTTATTTCTGCAAGGCCTACAACTATCAGATGCTTTTTTTTCAGTCGTATACAAGGTCTGTTAAGAAATATGAATTTTGCTACAGAGTAGAGTAAAAAAATATTAAAAAAAACTTGTTTCTAATGACATTTTACCTCAACATACCGACTTTGAACAAGATATCCTTATTTAAAAAAAAATAATTTTTAACGTTTTTTGATACACCCCTGAAACTGACAATTTTAAATTCACTAAAAAGGCTTAAAAGTGACGAAAAGACATATGTACTATTAACCACAAAGTCGAAATTGTTCTATATTCGTTTTTTAAGCTTTTTCAATGAATTCAAATTGTTAGTTACGGGGGTGTTTCAAAAAATAAAATTTTCTCAAATTGTTCAAAATCGGTAAAATGTTATTAGAAACATTTCTTTTGTAATAACTTTCTTTTATATGTCAAAGATAAACAAGGTACTTAATTCTTGAGAATACCATCTGATAGTTACATTTTCGGTTTTTTATGAGGAATGACCATTTTTCCTAAAATTAATAATAAAAAAGTTTTTAATTAATTTGTTGCCAATTTTTTCGGACATGGTACTGTATAATGTGTTTCTAAGGGGAAAGAAAAAAGTATTTTTTTTACATTACATATTATTATGTAGGTACTTAAATAGGTACCTGTAATAATAACACATTTTTATGTAAATGTAAAAGTGTTTTATAAATTAAAAAATAATTAATTTACAATAAATACAGTAGGTAGGTATTATCTCTTTAGGTCCGTATTTTTTCTTGCAGTCTTTTTAGATAAGTACCTTTCAAAATGTAACAAATAAATTTGTGAGGGTGTGGAGCAAATATAATTGTGTCCTGGGTGTAATTATAATATTTAGTTAGTTGGCACTGAAGTAGATAGTAATTAGTGTAGGTAAGTAATAAATAAATTTGATTTTATAAAGATAGAGTTTACCTATAGGTCTATATGCAATATTTGTATTTGTAAATACAGGGTGTCTCAAGTGAAAATGTTACCCCAACTATTTTCTTTTTAAATTAAAATCGTCGCTCAATGACTTAAATAAGTCTGCAAAAGGAAAAAATGTTGAAAGGGTTGAAATAATGTACAGGGTAGGTTTCTGAAAAAAAGGACACAATAAATTTAAGGTGTTGCCTTCACAGACTGTCTCTAAGTGAAGACGACACCTTGGGTGAAACGTTCAAGGTTTGTGGGACATTAGGTTTTTGAGTTTTTTTATATCTTTAGTAAAATTTCCATAGAACTGTAATTTATTTTCTTGAATTCAACATGAAAAGGTTAAGCTGGGTGAGGTAAGGTTAGGTTGGAACTAAAAATGAGATTTTATATCAAATTATAATCACCGGTATTATAATAGTCATTTTGATATAACTAAAAACTATTGAAACCCCCTGTACTTATAGGATACAATATTTCTATTTGTAAATACAGGGTGTCCCAAGTGAAAATGTTACTTAACATATTATTTTTAAATTAAAATCATCACTCAATAACTTAAAAAAAGTCTGCAAAAGAAAAAAATGTTGAAAGGGTTGAAATAATGTACAGGGTAGGTTTCTGAAAAAAATGGACACAATAAATTTAAGGTGTTGCCCTCACAGACTGTCTCTAAGTGAAGACGACACCTTGGGTGAAACGTTCAAGATTTGTGGGACATTAGATTTTTGAGTTTTTTATTTCTTTAGTAAAATTTCCATAGAACTGTAATTTATTTTCCTGAATTCAACATGAAAAGGTTAAGCTGGGTGAGGTAAAGTTAGGTTGGAACTAAAAATGAGATTTTATATCAAATTATAATCACCGGTATTATAATAGTCATTTTGATTTAACCGAAACTATTGAAACACCCTGTACTTATAGGATATAATATTTCTATTTGTAAATACAGGGTGTCCCAAGTGAAAATGTTACTTAACATATTATTTTTATATTAAAATCATCACTCAATAACTTAAAAAAAGTCTGCAAAAGGAAAAAATGTTGAAAGGGTTGAAATAATGTACAGGGTAGGTTTCTGAAAAAAATGGACACAATAAATTTAAGGTGTTGTCCTCACAGACTGTCTCTAAGTGAAGACGACACCTTGGGTGAAACGTTCAAGGTTTGTGGGACTTTCGGTTTTTGAGTTTTTTATTTCTTTAGTAAAATTTCCATAGAACTGTAATTTATTTTCTTGAATTCAACATGAAAAGGTTAAGCTGGGTGAGGTAAGGTTAGGTTGGAACTAAAAATGAGATTTTATATCAAATTATAATCACCGGTATTATAATAGTCATTTTGATATAACTAAAAACTATTGAAACCCCCTGTACTTATAGGATACAATATTTCTATTTGTAAATACAGGGTGTCCCAAGTGAAAATGTTACTTAACATATTATTTTTAAATTAAAATCATCACTCAATAACTTAAAAAAAGTCTGCAAAAGAAAAAAATGTTGAAAGGGTTGAAATAATGTACAGGGTAGGTTTCTGAAAAAAATGGACACAATAAATTTAAGGTGTTGCCCTCACAGACTGTCTCTAAGTGAAGACGACACCTTGGGTGAAACGTTCAAGATTTGTGGGACATTAGATTTTTGAGTTTTTTATTTCTTTAGTAAAATTTCCATAGAACTGTAATTTATTTTCCTGAATTCAACATGAAAAGGTTAAGCTGGGTGAGGTAAAGTTAGGTTGGAACTAAAAATGAGATTTTATATCAAATTATAATCACCGGTATTATAATAGTCATTTTGATTTAACCGAAACTATTGAAACACCCTGTACTTATAGGATATAATATTTCTATTTGTAAATACAGGGTGTCCCAAGTGAAAATGTTACTTAACATATTATTTTTATATTAAAATCATCACTCAATAATTTAAAAACAGTCTGCAAAAGGAAAAAATGTTGAAAGGGTTGAAATAATGTACAGGGTAGGTTTCTGAAAAAAATGGACACAATAAATTTAAGGTGTTGCCCTCACAGACTGTCTCTAAGTGAAGACGACACCTTGGGTGAAACGTTCAAGATTTGTGGGACATTAGATTTTTGAGTTTTTTATTTCTTTAGTAAAATTTCCATAGAACTGTAATTTATTTTCCTGAATTCAACATGAAAAGGTTAAGCTGGGTGAGGTAAAGTTAGGTTGGAACTAAAAATGAGATTTTATATCAAATTATAATCACCGGTATTATAATAGTCATTTTGATTTAACCGAAACTATTGAAACACCCTGTACTTATAGGATATAATATTTCTATTTGTAAATACAGGGTGTCCCAAGTGAAAATGTTACTTAACATATTATTTTTATATTAAAATCATCACTCAATAACTTAAAAAAAGTCTGCAAAAGGAAAAAATGTTGAAAGGGTTGAAATAATGTACAGGGTAGGTTTCTGAAAAAAATGGACACAATAAATTTAAGGTGTTGTCCTCACAGACTGTCTCTAAGTGAAGACGACACCTTGGGTGAAACGTTCAAGGTTTGTGGGACTTTCGGTTTTTGAGTTTTTTATTTCTTTAGTAAAATTTCCATAGAACTCTAATTTATTTTCTTGAATTCAACATGAAAAGGTTAAGCTGGGTGAGGTAAGGTTAGGTTGGAACTAAAAATGATATTTTATACCAAATTATAATCACCGCTATTATAATAGTCATTTTGATTTAACCGAAACTATTGAAACACCCTGTACTTATAGGATATAATATTTCTATTTGTAAATACAGGGTGTCCCAAGTGAAAATGTTACTTAACATATTATTTTTAAATTAAAATCATCACTCAATAACTAAAAAAAGTCTGCAACAGGAAAAAATGTTGACAGTGTTGAAATAATGTACAGGGTAGGTTTCTGAAAAAAATGGAAACAATAAATTTAAGGTGTTGCCCTCACAGACTGTCTCTAAGTGAAGACGACACCTTGGGTGAAACGTTCAAGATTTGTGGGACTTTCGGTTTTAGAGTTTTTTATTTCTTTAGTAAAATTTCCATAGAACTCTAATTTATTTTCTTGAATTCAACATGAAAAGGTTAAGCTGGGTGAGGTAAGGTTAGGTTGGAACTAAAAATGATATTTTATACCAAATTATAATCACCGCTATTATAATAGTCATTTTGATTTAACCGAAACTATTGAAACACCCTGTACTTATAGGATCTAATATTTCTATTTGTAAATACAGGGTGTCCCAAGTGAAAATGATACTTAACATATTATTTTTAAATTAAAATCATCACTCAATAACTAAAAAAAGTCTGCAACAGGAAAAAATGTTGACAGTGTTGAAATAATGTACAGGGTAGGTTTCTGAAAAAAATGGAAACAATAAATTTAAGGTGTTGCCCTCACAGACTGTCTCTAAGTGAAGACGACACCTTGGGTGAAACGTTCAAGATTTGTGGGACTTTCGGTTTTAGAGTTTTTTATTTCTTTAGTAAAATTTCCATAGAACTCTAATTTATTTTCTTGAATTCAACATGAAAAGGTTAAGCTGGGTGAGGTAAGGTTAGGTTGGAACTAAAAATGATATTTTATACCAAATTATAATCACCGCTATTATAATAGTCATTTTGATTTAACCGAAACTATTGAAACACCCTGTACTTATAGGATCTAATATTTCTATTTGTAAATACAGGGTGTCCCAAGTGAAAATGATACTTAACATATTATTTTTAAATTAAAATCATCACTCAATAACTAAAAAAAGTCTGCAACAGGAAAAAATGTTGACAGTGTTGAAATAATGTACAGGGTAGGTTTCTGAAAAAAATGGAAACAATAAATTTAAGGTGTTGCCCTCACAGACTGTCTCTAAGTGAAGACGACACCTTGGGTGAAACGTTCAAGATTTGTGGGACTTTCGGTTTTAGAGTTTTTTATTTCTTTAGTAAAATTTCCATAGAACTCTAATTTATTTTCTTGAATTCAACATGAAAAGGTTAAGCTGGGTGAGGTAAGGTTAGGTTGGAACTAAAAATGATATTTTATACCAAATTATAATCACCGCTATTATAATAGTCATTTTGATTTAACCGAAACTATTGAAACACCCTGTACTTATAGGATCTAATATTTCTATTTGTAAATACAGGGTGTCCCAAGTGAAAATGATACTTAACATATTATTTTTAAATTAAAATCATCACTCAATAACTAAAAAAAGTCTGCAACAGGAAAAAATGTTGACAGTGTTGAAATAATGTACAGGGTAGGTTTCTGAAAAAAATGGAAACAATAAATTTAAGGTGTTGCCCTCACAGACTGTCTCTAAGTGAAGACGACACCTTGGGTGAAACGTTCAAGATTTGTGGGACTTTCGGTTTTAGAGTTTTTTATTTCTTTAGTAAAATTTCCATAGAACTCTAATTTATTTTCTTGAATTCAACATGAAAAGGTTAAGCTGGGTGAGGTAAGGTTAGGTTGGAACTAAAAATGATATTTTATACCAAATTATAATCACCGCTATTATAATAGTCATTTTGATTTAACCGAAACTATTGAAACACCCTGTACTTATAGGATCTAATATTTCTATTTGTAAATACAGGGTGTCCCAAGTGAAAATGATACTTAACATATTATTTTTAAATTAAAATCATCACTCAATAACTAAAAAAAGTCTGCAACAGGAAAAAATGTTGACAGTGTTGAAATAATGTACAGGGTAGGTTTCTGAAAAAAATGGAAACAATAAATTTAAGGTGTTGCCCTCACAGACTGTCTCTAAGTGAAGACGACACCTTGGGTGAAACGTTCAAGATTTGTGGGACTTTCGGTTTTAGAGTTTTTTATTTCTTTAGTAAAATTTCCATAGAACTCTAATTTATTTTCTTGAATTCAACATGAAAAGGTTAAGCTGGGTGAGGTAAGGTTAGGTTGGAACTAAAAATGATATTTTATACCAAATTATAATCACCGCTATTATAATAGTCATTTTGATTTAACCGAAACTATTGAAACACCCTGTACTTATAGGATATAATATTTCTATTTGTAAATACAGGGTGTCCCAAGTGAAAATGATACTTAACATATTATTTTTAAATTAAAATCATCACTCAATAACTAAAAAAAGTCTGCAACAGGAAAAAATGTTGACAGTGTTGAAATAATGTACAGGGTAGGTTTCTGAAAAAAATGGAAACAATAAATTTAAGGTGTTGCCCTCACAGACTGTCTCTAAGTGAAGACGACACCTTGGGTGAAACGTTCAAGTTTGTGGGACTTTGGTTTGAGTTTTTTATTTCTTTAGTAAAATTTCCATAGAACTTAATTTATTTTCTTGAATTAACATGAAAAGGTTAAGCTGGGTGAGGTAAGGTTAGGTTGGAACTAAAAATGAATTTTATCAAATTATAATCACCGTATTATAATATCATTTTGTTTAACAAACTATTGAAACCCCTGTACTTATAGGATAATATTTCTTTTGTAATACAGGGTGTCCCAAGTGAAAATGTACTTAATATTATTTTTAAATTAAAATCATCACTCAATAACTAAAAAAAGTCTGCAAGAAAAATGTTGAAGGTTGAAATAATGTACAGGGTAGGTTTCTGAAAAAAATGAAACAATAAATTTAAGGTGTTGCCCTCACAGACTGTCTCTAAGTGAAGACGACACCTTGGGTGAAACGTTCAAGATTTGTGGGACTTTGGTTTTGAGTTTTTTATTTCTTTAGTAAAATTTCCATAGAACTTAATTTATTTTCTTGAATTAACATGAAAAGGTTAAGCTGGGTGAGGTAAGGTTAGGTTGGAACTAAAAATGAATTTTATACCAAATTATAATCACCGTATTATAATATCATTTTGATTTAACCAAACTATTGAAACCCCTGTACTTATAGGATAATATTTCTTTTGTAAATACAGGGTGTCCCAAGTGAAAATGTACTTAAATATTATTTTTAAATTAAAATCATCACTCAATAACTAAAAAAAGTCTGCAAAGAAAAAATGTTGAAGGTTGAAATAATGTACAGGGTAGGTTTCTGAAAAAAATGAAACAATAAATTTAAGTGTTGCCCTCACAGACTGTCTCTAAGTGAAGACGACACCTTGGGTGAAACGTTCAAGATTTGTGGGACTTTGGTTTTGATTTTTTATTTCTTTAGTAAAATTTCCATAGAACTCTAATTTATTTTCTTGAATTCAACATGAAAAGGTTAAGCTGGGTGAGGTAAGGTTAGGTTGGAACTAAAAATGAATTTTATACCAAATTATAATCACCGTATTATAATAGTCATTTTGATTTAACCAAACTATTGAAACCCCTGTACTTATAGGATAAATATTTCTTTTGTAAATACAGGGTGTCCCAAGTGAAAATGTACTTAAATATTATTTTTAAATTAAAATCATCACTCAATAACTAAAAAAAGTCTGCAAAGGAAAAAATGTTGAAGGTTGAAATAATGTACAGGGTAGGTTTCTGAAAAAAATGAAACAATAAATTTAAGGTGTTGCCCTCACAGACTGTCTCTAAGTGAAGACGACACCTTGGGTGAAACGTTCAAGATTTGTGGGACTTTCGGTTTTAGAGTTTTTTATTTCTTTAGTAAAATTTCCATAGAACTCTAATTTATTTTCTTGAATTCAACATGAAAAGGTTAAGCTGGGTGAGGTAAGGTTAGGTTGGAACTAAAAATGATATTTTATACCAAATTATAATCACCGCTATTATAATAGTCATTTTGATTTAACCGAAACTATTGAAACACCCTGTACTTATAGGATATAATATTTCTATTTGTAAATACAGGGTGTCCCAAGTGAAAATGATACTTAACATATTATTTTTAAATTAAAATCATCACTCAATAACTAAAAAAAGTCTGCAACAGGAAAAAATGTTGACAGTGTTGAAATAATGTACAGGTAGGTTTCTGAAAAAAATGGAAACAATAAATTTAAGGTGTTGCCCTCACAGACTGTCTCTAAGTGAAGACGACACCTTGGGTGAAACGTTCAAGATTTGTGGGACTTTCGGTTTTAGAGTTTTTTATTTCTTTAGTAAAATTTCCATAGAACTCTAATTTATTTTCTTGAATTCAACATGAAAAGGTTAAGCTGGGTGAGGTAAGGTTAGGTTGGAACTAAAAATGATATTTTTTACCAAATTATAATCACCGCTATTATAATAGTCATTTTGATTTAACCGAAACTATTGAAACACCCTGTACTTATAGGATATAATATTTCTATTTGTAAATACAGGGTGTCCCAAGTGAAAATGTTACTTAACATATTATTTTTAAATTAAAATCATCACTCAATAACTAAAAAAAGTCTGCAACAGGAAAAAATGTTGACAGTGTTGAAATAATGTACAGGGTAGGTTTCTGAAAAAAATGGAAACAATAAATTTAAGGTGTTGCCCTCACAGACTGTCTCTAAGTGAAGACGACACCTTGGGTGAAACGTTCAAGATTTGTGGGACTTTCGGTTTTAGAGTTTTTTATTTCTTTAGTAAAATTTCCATAGAACTCTAATTTATTTTCTTGAATTCAACATGAAAAGGTTAAGCTGGGTGAGGTAAGGTTAGGTTGGAACTAAAAATGATATTTTTTACCAAATTATAATCACCGCTATTATAATAGTCATTTTGATTTAACCGAAACTATTGAAACACCCTGTACTTATAGGATATAATATTTCTATTTGTAAATACAGGGTGTCCCAAGTGAAAATGTTACTTAACATATTATTTTTAAATTAAAATCATCACTCAATAACTAAAAAAAGTCTGCAACAGGAAAAAATGTTGACAGTGTTGAAATAATGTACAGGGTAGGTTTCTGAAAAAAATGGAAACAATAAATTTAAGGTGTTGCCCTCACAGACTGTCTCTAAGTGAAGACGACACCTTGGGTGAAACGTTCAAGATTTGTGGGACTTTCGGTTTTAGAGTTTTTTATTTCTTTAGTAAAATTTCCATAGAACTCTAATTTATTTTCTTGAATTCAACATGAAAAGGTTAAGCTGGGTGAGGTAAGGTTAGGTTGGAACTAAAAATGATATTTTTTACCAAATTATAATCACCGCTATTATAATAGTCATTTTGATTTAACCGAAACTATTGAAACACCCTGTACTTATAGGATATAATATTTCTATTTGTAAATACAGGGTGTCCCAAGTGAAAATGTTACTTAACATATTATTTTTAAATTAAAATCATCACTCAATAACTAAAAAAAGTCTGCAACAGGAAAAAATGTTGACAGTGTTGAAATAATGTACAGGGTAGGTTTCTGAAAAAAATGGAAACAATAAATTTAAGGTGTTGCCCTCACAGACTGTCTCTAAGTGAAGACGACACCTTGGGTGAAACGTTCAAGATTTGTGGGACTTTCGGTTTTAGAGTTTTTTATTTCTTTAGTAAAATTTCCATAGAACTCTAATTTATTTTCTTGAATTCAACATGAAAAGGTTAAGCTGGGTGAGGTAAGGTTAGGTTGGAACTAAAAATGATATTTTTTACCAAATTATAATCACCGCTATTATAATAGTCATTTTGATTTAACCGAAACTATTGAAACACCCTGTACTTATAGGATATAATATTTCTATTTGTAAATACAGGGTGTCCCAAGTGAAAATGTTACTTAACATATTATTTTTAAATTAAAATCATCACTCAATAACTAAAAAAAGTCTGCAACAGGAAAAAATGTTGACAGTGTTGAAATAATGTACAGGGTAGGTTTCTGAAAAAAATGGAAACAATAAATTTAAGGTGTTGCCCTCACAGACTGTCTCTAAGTGAAGACGACACCTTGGGTGAAACGTTCAAGATTTGTGGGACTTTCGGTTTTAGAGTTTTTTATTTCTTTAGTAAAATTTCCATAGAACTCTAATTTATTTTCTTGAATTCAACATGAAAAGGTTAAGCTGGGTGAGGTAAGGTTAGGTTGGAACTAAAAATGATATTTTTTACCAAATTATAATCACCGCTATTATAATAGTCATTTTGATTTAACCGAAACTATTGAAACACCCTGTACTTATAGGATATAATATTTCTATTTGTAAATACAGGGTGTCCCAAGTGAAAATGTTACTTAACATATTATTTTTAAATTAAAATCATCACTCAATAACTAAAAAAAGTCTGCAACAGGAAAAAATGTTGACAGTGTTGAAATAATGTACAGGGTAGGTTTCTGAAAAAAATGGAAACAATAAATTTAAGGTGTTGCCCTCACAGACTGTCTCTAAGTGAAGAGGACACCTTGGGTGAAACGTTCAAGATTTGTGGGACTTTCGGTTCTAGATTTTTTTATTTCTTTAGTAAAATTTCCATAGAACTCTAATTTATTTTCTTGAATTCAACATGAAAAGGTTAAGCTGGGTGAGGTAAGGTTAGGTTGGAACTAAAAATGATATTTTATACCAAATTATAATCACCGGTATTATAATAGTCATTTTGTTTTAACTGAAACTATTGAAACACCCTGTACTTATAGGATATAATATTTCTTTTTGTAAATACAGGGTGTCCCAAGTGAAAATGTTACTTAACATATTATTTTTAAATTAAAATCATCACTCAATAACTTAAAAAAAGTCTGCAAAAGAAAAAAATGTTGAAAGGGTTGAAATAATGTACAGGGTAGGTTTCTGAAAAAAATGAACAATAAATTTAAGGTGTTGCCCTCACAGACTGCCTCTAAGTAAAGACGACACCTTGGGTGAAACGTTCAAGGTTTGTAGGACATTATGTTTTTGAGTTTTTTATTGCTTTAGTTAAATATCTTGCATTCGACATAAAAAAGTTATGTTAGGTTTGGTTAGGTTAGGTTGGGACTAAAAATTAAATTTAATATCAAGTTGTAAAAACTGCTTGTAATTAAATATTGAAACACCCTGTATTCTTCAATTACATATTTTATCTTTTTTAAAATAAAAACAGTAAGTAACTATTAAATTAAATTCTGCCCTTATTTATATTTATGTATATCGACATGATACTCCCTCTCCTGTATTAGTATCCAATTATTTATCGATCGATTGAATTATTTTCGATATATTCTGCCATACTTGTGCTAAATACGTAAATAGTTTTCATTTTCTTGTTTATCTTACAGTCAAATAACAATATAATATCTATGAATACTTAGTACGTATAATAATAATTATTATTATAACTGCTTAGGACCTTTCTACACAACAAATATTAATAATATATAATAATTACATATTTTTTTATATTTATACAGCAGTATGTACACTTGAGTAAAATTGTTAACATGAAACAAACAATAATAGTAACTATTATAGTTTAAAAAAAAAAAAATCTTCCATCAACACATGTGTTCGACTTCTTCACATTTCGGTTCTTCTTCCTCCTCTTCTTCAATACTTGGATGGTCGGCACTAGTTCTGCTCGAGTCTCTTTCTTCACTGCTCTGTGCCGTGTTGAAGATATCGTGTTGATTGACATCCTTGAGGGTTTCGTCCAGTTTTCGTCTCTCCTTAATTATCCTGTGGACGCTTTCTTGGGAGTCGTGTTTAAAAATTTTGGGTGCAGTGAGTTCTATTTCAGTTTTTTCATTGTTCACGTCACTTTCAGGTGCATTCAACGAAACCGAGGGGATGGTTAACAGGAACGCTGACTCTTCACTGTCTTCTACAGATTTCTGTTTTTGGAACAGATGTTTCGAGCTGCCGTACATTTTGTGTACATGTTTCTGTTCAGTTGGTAACGCTAAACGATTGAAGTCTTTGGTTGTTTGGTTCACGTTTTTGAAGGGGCGCTTTTCACCACCAAAAGCGAGTTTTTCTTTTAGTTCGTAAGGTTTATCAACAGTGAGGGATTCCCTCGAGGCTGAGTGTGTCTTAACAGATGGTAGTTCGAGCATTCTACTGATATCTGACACCGATTCGTCTATCACTTTGATGTCGTCCAGGTTTTCCAGGTTTAATGTTATGGGTTGCTGGCTGTGGAGGGTTTGGCGACGTACTCTGGGTTTAGAGGGTTTTAGTTCAAGTCTTTCTTTTGATCCTGGGGGGTTGTAGGTGAAATTCGCAGGGAGAGATAGCACCTGAATGGAACGCATTACAAACTGATATCATGCAAAGTTTTCGAGTTCTGGACCACAAGAATAATAATTAATGGGGTTGTAAGGAGGTATATTTTTGGCCAAAGAAATAGTGGAGTAAAATTTTTGTACCCATGCATAAATATAATTTGGGTTCTTACCTTGGTCAAAGCTTTTTTTGGTGATTTGGTACACTCTGAATCCATTTGGAGCGCCAGGCAGAGTTCCCTTCTTTCCTCCAGCTCCTGTTTCTCCTGGAATTCTCGTTCCAGCTGATTGTCCATGTCCTGTTCATCCTCGAGGTGCTTATGGGACTCCTCAAGGTGTTTCATAAGGACCTGGAGAAGATACCACTTTCACTTCCTCGTTTTTTTTTTTTGACATTGTTAAAATTTAAAAACGATGGTGCAAATTTTCACTTACAGCAACGACAACATTGACGAGAACGAACTGTGCCATCAGTACAAAAATAACAAAAAACAATGGAGCAATGACGGCTGAAACGCAGCAGTTTTTGACACAGTCAGCTGCATCATCACAGTCATCCCTTAAGGTGTCCTTCATGATTCCATTCCAGTTATCTCCTGTTGCAACTCTGAATAAGGTCAGAAATGCCATTCCAAAATTGGCAAAATGGGCATGCTCTCCAAGACCTATTTAAATTTACCTATTGGTTCTTCAATTAATTAATCAATTGTACAGTTTATTTTTACCTTGACATGGATGCTCATCAGAGCATTCCAATCTTCCAAACAATTCCACCCCAAGAGCAGCGAAAATGAAGAAGAGAAGAAAAAATAGTAGACCCAAGTTTCCCACCTGAGGAAGTGCTTGCATGACTGTATCCAAGAGGGCCCTTATTCCTTTGGCCATCTTCAGTAGTTTTAACACTCTTGCTATCCTCATCACTCGCATTACCCTCAGGACCGTTGGGTTTATTGGAATTATGTTGGACTTGAGCTCTTCCAAAACGATCCCTACCACTGACAAGATCACAATGGCCACGTCAAGTTGATTCCACTTGTCCTAAATTAAGGAAAACGGTCAATGTGTGTGATGTTGACAAGTGTAAACAGTGAGATTGATTACCTTGAGATATAATTTGAACCCCAACGCTGTAAGTTTCATGGTACTCTCAAGGATGAACACTGCTGTGAAGAAGTAGTTGAAGATTTTGAGCACGTAGTTCAGTATTTCCGGCATTTTGTAGCTTTCGGTCGCCATTGTGACCACATTGAGACCTATGACAGCAGCGATGGCTAAATCAAAATACTTGGAGGTCACCACATTGTGGATGAACAATCTCCAATGGGAGTAATTGATGTAATAAGGTGGCTCGTTCATCTCTGTGGAAGAAGAACGTTAAGAAGTGTCAAAAGTAACTATAGACAAAGTATCTTACTTCTTCTACGTTTTTCAAGTTGGAGAGCCCTTTTGGCAGCCCTCCTGACCCTCTCTTCTTTCTCCTGCTCCTCCCTGCACCTGTGAAAATTTTCGACAACAACCCCAACGAACATATTTAGGACGAAGAATCCGACCAGAAGGATAAAGGCGATGAAGTAAAGCAGTCTCCACTCGGAATAATTTATGATGGGCTGAAAAACGTTTTGTTATCGATTATGGAGCAACAATGGTGAGCTTGTACCTGAAGGTCTTCTCCTACAGCGTCCAAACCTGTGTACATAATATTGACCCAACCGTCCTTCGAACTTAATACAAAGAGGGACATTAGGGCTTTACCGAGGTCATCGAAATTGTACTTCTGGTTCACCCATGAGTTTCCTGGTCTTGACAAACAGTCTGTTCTGTTTTTGACACCTGTTATGTTCCTACCAGTACAATAATAGAAAGAACCTTTGAAAAGCTGAAACAAAGAACAAAATACCATTATGGTGAAAGTGTTCTTTTGTCTTTGATGAGGTGATGATTGAGATCACTCACCTGCACTCCCAATATCCCAAAAATGATAAAAAATGTACAACAAATGAGGACGATGTTTCCTATGGGTCTTAAAGACGAAAGCAACGTTTGAACCACCAGTTTGAGTCCAGGAGCCCTGTTGATGACCCTAAGAGGTCTAAGAGATCTCAGGAGGCGAAAAACCTGAAAATTGTAACAAAAATATTTACGAGGAAAATAAGGAAAATGGGTCCATGACATTTACCCTTAAAATTCCAAAAATTCTTGGACTTGACTCACTGATTAATGACATGAGCAAGTCCACAATTGAAATTATCACCAAAGACCCATCCATTATGTTCCAACCAGATGTAAAATAAGCATCTGGTCCATAACACATACCACAAGCTACAACCTACAAAAAAAATAATCAATGGGACATCTATTTTGGGAATTATGTAATTAATTTTGTAACTACCTTAACTCCCATTTCAACAGCAAAGACGAAAGTAAAAATATAGTTCGTGGACTGAAGAAACAAACGCTCTGTGCTTTTTGGGGGTATATTAGGGCGTTCCATTGCCAACGTTATGCAGTTCATCGCAATAAAAAGTAGCACCACATTGTCGAACCATTTCTGGTCGACCAACCAGTGACAAAATTGACGAAATCTATTTTATAAAAATATTTTAAAAAATAATAAGAAAATGGGAATACGAGTCTTTCATATTAACCTGTTATTTGTTGGAAAAATATACAAAGAAAACTCCTCCCTCTCTTTCATACACCCTTTAGGTTCCACCATCAAAAGGAACTGTTTGATTCTAGAAACTTTTTGTTCAGCTTTAGCAGTAACTTCTTCAAAATTGATCCTGGGTAATGATTTATCCAAGAACGTTCTTTTCAGTGTGTTAACTGATTTTGGTTCTGCACTAGTGCTGTTTTTTCTTTGCGACGTGGGGCTGTTGTTTTTTGTGAATGAGGGACCCAGAGGGCTTATTTTGTTTTGGGAAATGTTTTGGGAAGTTAGGGAATTTTGTCTGGTCAGTGATGGCATCCATGATATCTGAAAAGAGAAAAAGAAGTGTTAAGTTGAAAGAGTAAAGTTTGTGGGTGATTTTGGTGAAGGTGTGGTGCCATTTTTCAAACAGTAACTTAAAATTATTCTAACGATAGTCCTACTACTACATAGGTACTATTTACAGTCTGTAAATTATTTTGACTAATAGAAAAATAAAAATAAAAAATAGATAATCGTGATAGAGGGGACGCGGACGTTTTAAATATAAAGTCCTTAGTATTAACGTACAGGCTATGTAACACAAAATAATAAACATAGAGGAAGATGGTCGCATAGCGTAGACGGTAGAGTTGCGGACTGTGAGCCAGCAGGTCGCGGGTTCGATCCCGGTCGCGCCCAACAAAAAAAAAAAAAAAGAAACAGTTCGCGTTGTTAAACAAACAACAGGTGAAGAAAAGCAGTGGGTATTATTTTATCTAAAGTTAATTAAACTGAAATGATAACAGATAAAGCTATAAATTTCCACTAGGAAATTAGTAAAAGCTATTATTTCTAAATTACTACGATTGCGAAATAAATTTCTAAGGGGTGTTTTAAATCGGGGAACTCCAAAAATGCTTGTTGACACTACTGCTTGTGTTTTATTATATATGCTGATTGAAAAATGGCCACAGAGCTACTAAATATGTAACAACGCATGTATGTATGGAATGGATACCTGTTGCATTGGACTGCAAGTGTTCGATCTACTTCTAAATGAATTCTGCGGACTAAGAGCTTTTTGGTTTTTATTATTTGGCGCATCTTTTTGAGTGTCGTTTTGGATTCTAATAGGTGACTGCAGAAGAGAATCATTCCTTAAGCTAGCCTGTACAGAACAAATAAAAACAGTGATTAAATACATACGAAGGTACAAAGGAATACATTTTCGAAAAAGCACTTACACTTGTTTTATTGTGTCGTACTAGAGCGAAAATTACATAAACTAAATATTGATTAATAATAATTTCTTCTTGTCTAAATTTCAACGACTAGAATTTTTTTGTAAATTGAAAGTTAGGTGTGGTCAGTTTAATTCCAGAAGCTTTTCACAAAATTAAGGGACTTTTGTCTATCAGGTGTAATTTTTTGGCTTAGTAACTGGGCTCAGGCCTTTGTAATGACTAAATCCAATAACCCAGAAAATGTTTTGTGCTTTTTTGAAAATATTTGTACATCGGCACTATTTCGCTACGTTGCACTATTGACAAAATCACAGCTGCTTTTTTTAAATTAATTATTATTTACAAAGAGTGTTTTGTGGAAGCTATCTAAAAGCTCTATATGATAGATGAACTGTATGTATGTACATATGCTGCTTTAATTACATAATAAAAAATGGTTTATTGTCATTCTCAGTTAGAGAACTAAATATTTAAGATGATGCCTTGGGAGTCAAAACTTTTTTTTGGAATTTGGGGTTTTAGTGTTCAGTTATAAGAAGGTTTGAGGCACTAGGAGGCGTGTAGATGCCCCCCACCCCTGCCCCTTGGTGTGATGATATAATAACGACGTAATTTTACTAACGTGTCTGGTAATGTTGCCTCCATTACATTGTGAATGATCCCTTCCATTATTCAGTGGCACGGCTTCTGAATCGGAACCGCTCCTGTTCTTTTTCCTCCTCAGGCTCGGTCGGGATCGAAGTTTCCACGAATAGCCGCGTTGTATCTTCGGTTTTTCCTGCGGGTTTGCAGCTTTATTTGCTGTAGTCGAAACGGGAATGCTTACCTGGCGAATATAAAATTGAAATATTGCATCAAATTGTTTAGTTTAGCTAGTCTGGCTGCTCTGATGCATACTTTACTTGAATTCCTGCCGGAATATTCTCGATTCGTAGAAACGAAACGTTGCAAATCGCATATTTGCAAGGCGTGTTTTTGAAACAATTTAAATCAAACTGGCTTACGATAAAGCAACCGCTAAACGTGAGAGAAATGGTCTCTTGGCGCTGTTTTTCAATTGGAAATGTAACAGAAATTTTCAACGCTTTTAGTCCTAAATTGAAACTAAGGGAGGAATTACATGTCCTATATAAGTTGCCCCAAACATTTCAAAAAAAAAAAAAAATATGTTGATATATTGAAAGTTAATAAAAATTTAATATGTACATATATTATAAGCAATTTTTTTTGAATTTCCAAAAATAAGTGCATGTAAATATGTAAGGTAGACAACTTACTTTTTCGGAAAAGGTGGTAGTTTTGGATCCAATTCGTTCATTATGCATAATTATTTTCGATGACACAGTCTTGGAGTCGTCGGGGAGTTTTTCGAATTGTCGGAACGTTAGGGGTGGTGGTGATAGGACTGGGGGTTTAAGAAACGATGGTGCGTTGTTGTTCTATAAAAACAAAAAATAAACAAATAATAGCAAAGAAACAAAGTCCCTTTTGCATTTGTTTTCTCAAAAATATTTTACAAAAGTGTTAATATGTACGAATGATTAAATGTGTAATTGATTTTTTAATTGCTTACCGCTGATCGATTTATATTTTCGATATTGATAATTTCATCCACTGGATAGGTTTCGTTACACATCACGTTGTATTTAAATTCGGGGTAGTCGTCTAGGGTGGTGCTAGGGGAATCCTGGGGGGTCGCTGCCGTGTGCGTAATTATTGGAGGTGAATTCTGAGATAAACATTTTTATTCATATTATAACAATCAACAAATTTAATGAGATCACGTTTTATAGTTATCATAATTAATCAATTAATAATAAGTAAATGTAGAAAGTGAAAAAAAGGGCGAATATTTGGAAAATAATATGGAAAAGTTTCCAAGTACAAAGAGTCAGATTGAACACCTACTTTTTTAATTAAGTATTCAAGATATTGTTATAAATAAACGAATGCTGTGGGTGATCGATACCGGCGGTACCTTTAAAATGCTCAAATGCCACAGTGACAAAGAGTAATTTTTAAGATTCTGAATTTTGTAGGTTAGGTTACCTTTGGTCTACAATTAACTCACTTGACGTGGCGGTTGTTTAAGCATGAAAGATTCCTTTTGGATGTTGCATTTTGGTTCAGTGATGGCGTGTAAAACGGGTGACTTGATGTAACAGCTGTCTTTTCTTCTATAAGCTTTTAAGTCGCAGTGGCTACATCCAGTAGATAGTTCTTGCTGATCGTTGATACTCTTCAGTTTTTTCAGATCATCCACTGATCTCCATGTGTTTTTGCATTCCTAACAAATTATTTAATTATTTTTTGTTTCGTTACTTCATCTGCTATTTTGATACTTGAACTATAACGGTTGTAGCGAAAAGGTTAGGTTAGGTTACTTCTTTGATATTGACTAAGTTTAATAATCTCGTATATTATTTGTACTTATTGTGAAGATAAGTTGAAATTTTTAAGGTCTAATGAGACAAAGTTGGGTTGGGGTTGAGGTTGGGTTAGGTATGGTTACATTTAGTTCTGTCATTAGTATTAAATTAAGTAAATCTTTAAGTTCTTTTTCTTTATGTTGTGGTCAAGTTGACATTTTTAAGGTTATTTTTGAGGAAAAGTTAGGCTAGGCAAGGTTGGGTTCGGTAAGGTTCGATTTCTTTGATAATTGTTAAAGTAATCTCTCATTTTGGTTTTAATTATGAGGACAGGTTAGTATTCGAGGTTAAATGAAGTAAAGTTGGGTTAAGTGAGGTTTAATTACGTTAGGTTAGGTTTGGTTATATCTTTGATTCTCACTAAGTTTAATTATCTCATATATTATTTGTACTTATTGTGAAGACAAGTTGAAATTTTTAAGGTCTAATGAGACAAAGTTGGGTTGGGGTTGAGGTTGGGTTAGGTATGGTTACATTTAGTTCTGTCATTAGTATTAAATTAAGTAAATCTGTAAGTTCTTTTGCTTTGTATGGTAGTCAAGTTGACATTTTTAAGGTTATTTTTGAGGTAAAGTTGGGCTAGGCAAGGTTGGGTTCGGTAAGGTTCGATTTCTTTGATAATTGTTAAAGTAATCTCTCATTTTGGTTCTTATTATGAGGACAGGTTAGTATTCGAGGTTAAATGAAGTAAAGTTGGGTTAAGTGAGGTTTAATTAGGTTAGGTTAGGTTAGGTTATTCTTTGATTCTGACTAAGTTTAATTATCTCATATATTATTTGTACTTATTGTGAAGACAAGTTGAAATTTTTAAGGTCTAATGAGACAAAGTTGGGTTGGGGTTGAGGTTGGGTTAGGTATGGTTACATTTAGTTCTGTCATTGGTATTAAATTAAGTAAATATTTAAGTTCTTTTGCTTTGTATGGTAGTCAAGTTGACATTTTTAAGGTTATTTTTGAGGTAAAGTTGGGCTAGGCAAGGTTGGGTTCGGTAAGGTTCGATTTCTTTGATAATTGTTAAAGTAATCTCTCATTTTGGTTCTTATTATGAGGACAGGTTAGTATTCGAGGTTAAATGAAGTAAAGTTGGGTTAAGTGAGGTTTAATTAGTTAGGTTAGGTTTTAGGTTATATCTTTGATTCTGACTAAGTTTAATTATCTCATATATTATTTGTACTTATTGTGAAGACAAGTTGAAATTTTTAAGGTGCTCTAATGAGACAAAGTTGGGTTGGGGTTGAGGTTGGGTTAGGTATGGTTACATTTAGTTCTGTCATTAGTATTAAATTAAGTAAATCTTTAAGTTCTTTTGCTTTGTATGGTAGTCAAGTTGACATTTTTAAGGTTATTTTTGAGGAAAAGTTAGGCTAGGCAAGGTTGGGTTTGGTAAGGTTCGATTTCTTTGATAATTGTTAAAGTAATCTCTCATTTTGGTTCTTATTATGAGGACAGGTTAGTATTCGAGGTTAAATGAAGTAAAGTTGGGTTAAGTGAGGTTTAATTAGGTTAGGTTAGGTTTAGGTTATATTTTTTTGATTCTGACTAAGTTTAATTATCTCATATATTATTTGTACCCTTTTTGTGAAGACAAGTTGAAATTTTTAAGGTCTTTAAAGAGACAAAGTTGGGTTGGGGTTGAGGTTGGGTTAGGTATGGTTACATTTAGTTCTGTCATTGGTATTAAATTAAGTAAATATTTAAGTTCTTTTGCTTTGTATGGTAGTCAAGTTGACATTTTTAAGGTTATTTTTGAGGTAAAGTTGGGCTAGGCAAGGTTGGGTTCGGTAAGGTTCGATTTCTTTGATAATTGTTAAAGTAATCTCTCATTTTGGTTCTTATTATGAGGACAGGTTAGTATTCGAGGTTAAATGAAGTAAAGTTGGGTTAAGTGAGGTTTAATTAGTTAGGTTAGGTTTAGGTTATATCTTTGATTCTACTAAGTTTAATTATCTCATATATTATTTGTACTTATTGTGAAGACAAGTTGAAATTTTTAAGGTCTAATGAGACAAAGTTGGGTTGGGGTTGAGGTTGGGTTAGGTATGGTTACATTTAGTTCTGTCATTAGTATTAAATTAAGTAAATCTGTAAGTTCTTTTGCTTTGTATGGTGGTCAAGTTGACATTTTTAAGGTTCTTTTTGAGGAAAAGTTAGGCTAGGCAAGGTTGGGTTCGGTAAGGTTCGATTTCTTTGATAATTGTTAAAGTAATCTCTCATTTTGGTTCTTATTATGAGGACAGGTTAGTATTCGAGGTTAAATGAAGTAAAGTTGGGTTAAGTGAGGTTTAATTAGGTTAGGTTAGGTTAGGTTATATCTTTGATTCTGACTAAGTTTAATTATCTCATATATTATTTGTACTTATTGTGAAGACAAGTTGAAATTTTTAAGGTCTAATGAGACAAAGTAGAAATTTTTAAGGTCTAATGAGATAAAGTTGGGCTGGAGTTGAGGTTGGGTTAGGTATGGTTACATTTAGTTCTGTCATTAGTATTAAATTAAGTAAATCTTTAAGTTCCTTTTCTTTATGTTGTGGTCAAGTTGACATTATTAAGGTTCTTTTTGAGGTAAAGTTGGCCAAGGTAAGGTTGGGTTTGATATGGTTCAATTTCTTTGATATTTGTTAAAGTAATCTCTCATTTTGGTTCTTATTATGAGGACGAGTTAGTATTCTAGGTTATATGAGGTAAAGTTGGGTTAGGTGAGGTTAAGCTGGGTATGGGGTAAGGTTAAGTAATTTCTTATATTCTTGTACCTTATGGTGAGGTCAAGTTGATGTTTTCAGGGTGTGATGAGGCCAAATTACTGTGGTTGGGTTTCTTTCAGTTTCTGTCGAGGTAAGGTTGGGTTTGGTTTTGGTTCTATTTCTTTGATATTAAATTAAGCAATTCTTCAAATTCTTTTTCATATCAAATTAAAAATTCGAGGTTCGACGAGGTAAAGCTATACAAGGTTATAGTAGTTGAGGTTGGGTTTGGTAAGGTTAAGTTAGACTCTATTTTTTGTTATAAATTAAGTATTTACCTAATTCTTCATTGCATTTTACCTTATGATGAGGATTAAATTGTTATTTTAATGGTTTGGCTAGGTTAAGTTGGATTATGTTAGGTTAGGTTAGGTTAAGGTTTTGAATTTAATTCATATAAGTTGTTTGGAAGATAAAAATTGTTATAGTAATGTTCAATGCCCTTTTAGATTATATAAAGCTTACATTTACAATACTGTCACTTGAAGTTGACGTGGATCGATTCTTATCTTCGTAACTAGCCCTTCTTACTGCTTCCAACATGCAGGACATCTTCCTGGCCAATTCTCTCTGTTCTCTTTCCCTCCTTTCGTTCCTCTCTGCACTGAATCCTTCGACCAGGATGGCTACCAGTAGATTGAAAAGAACGTAGTTGCCAAAGGTCATGAGGGCTACGAAGTAGAGGGCTGCCCAATGAGACGTTTTCGACATACCATTAGCAAGAACGATGTTCCAATCTTCTTGAGTTAATATCTAGTAAAAGAATAGAAGAAAGCGAAAAATTTATGGACATGTTCTATGTAATAGTATGTGGATAATGAAGGGTTAACTTTTAAGGAACGATTTTGTGCTAATAATAATAATAAATAATAGTAGATAAAAAGAAATTAATTAATAATTCAGCTTCAATGTCATACAGGATTGCTAAAAGACATGGACATATGAAAATTGGTCCACAATAACGATTAACGATTCCAATGATGTTTGAGGTTCCTATATTTATTTACTAGCATGTCAAATACAATAATTATTGATAATACCTTCAATTGAAATTATCGTTTACTATCAATTTACCCTAATATCCCCTCATTTCCTTTGGCAAGGATTTTCAAAGTGCAAAACAATATTTAATTATGAATTAATGAGCAGTTGTCATTCTCTAAGTATTTTTTTTAAGGAGAATTAATCCTGTCGTTTGAAAAGCTCATAGCAACTGATATACGTATGTCGTCTTATTAGAAGGACGAAGGTGTCCTGGTAGCAGGACAGAGTTCAACTTGAGATCCTTACTCGAAATTTTCAATTATTATTTTTTTTTCTAGAAAAAAGTGCCATTAATCTCCAAACTGTGACATTTGTTCAATTGTCCTTGAAGGATAAGGAAAAAAGGAAAGGCTATATTACTACCAACATAAGATTAAGATTTGCCAAGTTTTAGCTCTTAATATTGTACCTTGGAAAGTGAGGATTAATGAAAAAAAATCGAAAAAAATTAATATCTTTTCAACGGTTCGATCGATTTCGTTGAAATTTTAGTATGTTTTGCATATTTTTATAAAAAAAGAAGAAAAAATAAATAATATGAAAAGAAAATTTTAACCTACCTAAAAAAATTATTCCATAAAAAATTTTTTTCATAAACTTATGGTCTTGTACAATTACCAAAATTTTTTTATTTTATTTTTCTAACACTATTTTACACAACATATGATTTTTTCAAAATTTTTTTCTGGGTGCGTCATAGTTGAAAAAAATAAAATGTCAAAAAATTATTTTTTTTAGGTTAGGCTTTATGTACAGTCACGTAAATTTTTTTGTAGATTTTCAAATGTATTTGACGTATAAAATTTTTTCTAAATTTTTTTCAGATGCGTCGCAGTAAAAGCAATAGAATAAATTCTTATAAAAGAGTTAAAAAAGAAGAAATATCTCAAGATAATGTACTTGATTTATGCGTGAGTGTATCGCAAGGTTCTCTTGCACTTGAAAAAAAAATCCGAAACAATTATAAATGACGTCAAATAGATTAAAAAATTTCCAGAAAAATTTACGTGATAGTACATAAAGCATAACCTCAAAGAAAAAAATATTTCTAGACATTTTGTTGTTTTTAACTATGACGCACGCAGAGGAAAATTTTGAAAAAATTATGTTGCGTTGGATAGGGTCAAAAACGTACAAAAATATTTTGATAATTGTACAACTAACATAACCTCAAAAAAAATTATTTCTAGACATTCTATTGCTTTTACTGCGACGCATCTGGAAAAAAAATTTAGAAAAAATTTTATACAACGTCAAATACATTTGCAAATTATAAAAAAAAATACGTGACTGTACATAAAGCCTAACCTAAAAAAAAAAATTTTTTTTGACATTTTATTTTTTTCAACTATGAGGCACCCAGAAAAAAAATTTTGAAAAAATTATATGTGAAAAATAATTTTTTTTATGGAATATTTTTTTTAGGGGGGTTAAAATTTTCTTTTCATATTAATAATTTTTTCTTCTTTTTGTTATAACAATATGTAAAACATACTAAAATTTCAGCCAAATCGATCGAACCGTTGAAAAGATATGAATTTTTTTCGATTTTTTTTCAATTAATCCTCACTTTCCAACGGTACAATATTAAGAGCTAAAACTTGGCAAATCTTAATCTTATGTTGGTAGTAATCACCAGAAAAGAAATCAGCACAATCCGTTTGGGGGCATCCTACCCATTCTTATCTCGCTGTAGCCTTTGAAACTAATTCACAACTTGGAATTACTTTAGCACAAAATCTTCCTTATCAGTTATATTTTGATGACTATAATGTTATATTAATCAATTAAATTAAATTAAACAATATGATTTTATTGAAGGCATATTTTTGCAAGGCTTAGAATATGAAGCTTACTGTTTTTGTTAAATTTTTATTTTTATACGTATATAAAATCATGCTGTTCTCAACTTATTATAGTTATGCTTACTTATAGGTACTAATATATAACAAAAGGCAAATTAAGCAATAGATGTAGCATTAATTAATTTTTATATAATATAATAATAATTATTATTATTTCGGTGAACGTTTCGTCAGTTTATATAATAGTTTCTTCAGCAACTCACGTTTTAGTTTTTCTTTTTGAATACGATTAAATGTGAGAAAAAAGTTGTTGAAGAAGCTACATATATTATTAAAGTGGCGAAACGTTAAACGAAATTTATTTAATAAAATGTATGAGAATTCAACCCCTTTATAGACTTTTCATTGAACTATAGCTGCAGCAACTTACCTGAAAAACGGTAACAGTGGCCCACAAGATGTCATTGAAGTGTTTTCTGTCACACTCGCATCTCTTGTCTTTCGTTACTATCATTACGCAGCTGCATTCTCTGACGATGCCCTCTGAATCAGTATACTTGCAAAACTTACCCCCAAACAGGTACATGCCCAGGATACTGCAGCCAAATACAACTCAAATTATCCTCGAAATTTTACTTTTTTAAATCAGACATAATTCAATACTAATTTAACAAAAATTAAATACAAAACGCGCCCTTTTCGTATTGCTATTCAAGCTTACAATAATAATGTAGAATCAGGTTAGGTTAGGTTAGGTTAGATCACTTCAGGTTTAGTTAGGTTTATTTTAGGTTATGTTACATTAATTTGGGTTTTATTTCTCCTGGATATATTCTTGCAGACTGATCCTTTAGGACGATAATGACAATAAAATTTAATGAAAGTAATTTAAGTCCTTGGTAGGGGTGACATAATTATAATCCTCAATTGATAGTCAATTAATTAATCTCCTACAGATGAATATTAATTTGTTAACATTCACAAATAATTTAGTTAGATGCGAATGATAAATAAAAAAAAGATTAAAGACATTCTCAGAAAAGGTAATTCTTCATGCATATCTAAATATTAACTAACATCAAATGTCATTCCATAAAACTAAAGTCACTTACCTTCTGATCAGATGAAATGAACGCACCTCTTAATGGCTTCCATTTATTTTGCAGATAAGCTTTCGATTTTATTTATTTATTTATTTATTTATTTTATTATTAATAAATAAAGAAACAAAGCAATTAATTTAGATTTTGTTAGTTAGTAGATAGGTACAGCAGCCCAAAATGCAGAAAGCTATTCGTGTTAACAAATAAATAATATTAATGTTATGGTAACATTTGAAATAGCGTGTGGTACAACTGTCACGCGTATTTCTAATGTGCAGCGCTAGATGGTACTGTACCGAAGGTAGGTAATAAAAAAGTACCTGAAAAACGGTAACAGTGGCCCATAATAAGGTGTCAAAATTTTTCCTATCTTTGTCTTCTTCGGCTGTGTTGGTACATTTACCTTTTGGCGTTTTTTCTTCGCAAAACTTGCACCCGAAAAGATTCATACCAAGGATACTAGAAAATCCAAAACACTACATTAAAAAGATGCACTTTCCATTGCCATCTTTACGATTAAGATTTTTTGTCAGCCACAGACTTTCGACTCTTTTCTGGTTTATATTTTAAATTACCTATGAATACCTTTTACCCAATAGCCAATTGTTGCTAATCGATTTAATATTTACAAATGGGTTAATCGTCTGATCAATTGTAGCCAAGCTTATTGATTTAAAAAATAATGTAATAAAGCTATTTAACAGCAAGAAAATTAATTTTTAATACGCTTTAGGACCTTTGTTTTTAAAAACGAGAGATAGACGAGTGGTTAGAGAGTTTATCAGTAGAGTGGACGATCCGGGTTCAATTCTCGGCCGGTGCAATTGTTTTTTATGTTTTTATTTATCATTTTTTTAAACTTTTATACTAAATAAAATCTTTAGAGAACCCTCCCAATTAATTGTTTTCTCCGTAGAGATCATTTAAATGTTGTTTCTGTCGTTGAATTTATTGTGAAGTGCTAATAAATAACGGTAGGTAACTGTAATGAATTGCCACCTAGTTCCACGTTAGAAACTTTGATATTAATGTTCGAAACGTGGAATAGGGAGAGCACAACTTTCCATATTAATTAATACAGTTTCTCTTCGTCTGAATGTGGGAACATCTAAATCAATCTTTTAAATTTGTCCAGTAGGTAGTAAATTCGATTACAAAGTTGTTTCCGTTATTATCTAGACTTAAAACGATGATCACGTAAAATAAATTAAAGTTTGGAACGAACGCGAAATAATTGAAACAAAAGGAGATAAAATGAATTAGAAAATGTCTGGAAATTCGTCGAGCATACAGTACGTATGTACACCCCAAATAAAAATAAATTCAAAGTGAGAAATTTAAAACAGGATTGCAAAAAATAATACTTGCTTTTCGTATATAATATGTAATTAATAATCCTGTTTTAATAGCCATAGAATCTCAGATGTCGCCCCCAAAAATTTAGAAGGTAATAATGATTAACGACAGTAATTATTTAGTCATGGAAAGAAGTATAACCAGGTGCTATTATTTTAATGAGATGTCATAAAAACGTACAAAATTAATGAAGTAATTAACTGAGTTGGTACTAACAATTTTGGCGAAGGCACTGGGTACGACGTAAACAATATTAATAAAATGTCTTGCTATATTAAATACTTCATGAAATATTTTCTGGGCGTAGAGGAATTAAATACAACTCTAATAAATTAAAGAACAGTATAGTTGAATTTCTTGATATTTTGTCTCTAAATGTTCTTGCGCATTTTACACCTCACGACATTTTGTACAATCTATAGGAGCTCATGAGATTTTGTACAACCTCTAGTAGCTTATGAGGTTTTGAACAATCGCTAAAAGCTCATGAAACTATATATTTTGAACAATTACTATCAAGAATTTCCAGCAACTCACGAAAAAACTTTAGTAGTTCAGAAGATTATGAACAAACTGTTCTAGGAGTTTTTCAGCTTTTAAACTCCTGAAATCACTTTGAACAACCTCTAGCAGCTCATGGAATTATTTTGAACAAACTCCAGCATCTCAAAAGACTTTGAAAAACCTCTCGTGGCTCATGAGATTTTGAACAGTCTATTCTAGCAGATAATCAGCTTTTAAACAACTTGTAGTAGCTCTTGAGATCCTGAAGAACCTCTAACAACTCCTGAAATCACTTTGAACAACCTCTAGCAGCTCATGGAATTATTTTGAACAAACTCCAGCATCTCAAAAGACTTTGAAAAACCTCTCGTGGCTCATGAGATTTTGAACAGTCTATTCTAGCAGATAATCAGCTTTTAAACAACTTGTAGTAGCTCTTGAGATCCTGAAGAACCACTAACAACTCCTGAAATCACTTTGAACAACCTCTAGCAGCTCATGGAATTATTTTGAACAAACTCCAGCATCTCAAAAGACTTTGAAAAACCTCTCGTGGCTCATGAGATTTTGAACAGTCTATTCTAGCAGATAATCAGCTTTTAAACAACTTGTAGTAGCTCTTGAGATCCTGAAGAACCTCTAACAACTCCTGAAATCACTTTGAACAACCTCTAGCAGCTCATGGAATTATTTTGAACAAACTCCAGCATCTCAAAAGACTTTGAAAAACCTCTCGTGGCTCATGAGATTTTGAACAGTCTATTCTAGCAGATAATCAGCTTTTAAACAACTTGTAGTAGCTCTTGAGATCCTGAAGAACCACTAACAACTCCTGAAATCACTTTGAACAACCTCTAGCAGCTCATGGAATTATTTTGAACAAACTCCAGCATCTCAAAAGACTTTGAAAAACCTCTCGTGGCTCATGAGATTTTGAACAGTCTATTCTAGCAGATTATCAGCTTTTAAACAACTTGTAGTAGCTCTTGAGATCCTGAAGAACCTCTAACAACTCCTGAAATCACTTTGAACAACCTCTAGCAGCTCATGGAATTATTTTGAACAAACTCCAGCATCTCAAAAGACTTTGAAAAACCTCTCGTGGCTCATGAGATTTTGAACAGTCTATTCTAGCAGATTATCAGCTTTTAAACAACTTGTAGTAGCTCTTGAGATCCTGAAGAACCTCTAACAACTCCTGAAATCACTTTGAACAACCTCTAGCAGCTCATGGAATTATTTTGAACAAACTCCAGCATCTCAAAAGACTTTGAAAAACCTCTCGTGGCTCATGAGATTTTGAACAGTCTATTCTAGCAGATAATCAGCTTTTAAACAACTTGTAGTAGCTCTTGAGATCCTGAAGAACCACTAACAACTCCTGAAATCACTTTGAACAACCTCTAGCAGCTCATGGAATTATTTTGAACAAACTCCAGCATCTCAAAAGACTTTGAAAAACCTCTCGTGGCTCATGAGATTTTGAACAGTCTATTCTAGCAGATTATCAGCTTTTAAACAACTTGTAGTAGCTCTTGAGATCCTGAAGAACCTCTAACAACTCCTGAAATCACTTTGAACAACCTCTAGCAGCTCATGGAATTATTTTGAACAAACTCCAGCATCTCAAAAGACTTTGAAAAACCTCTCGTGGCTCATGAGATTTTGAACAGTCTATTCTAGCAGATTATCAGCTTTTAAACAACTTGTAGTAGCTCTTGAGATCCTGAAGAACCTCTAACAACTCCTGAAATCACTTTGAACAACCTCTAGCAGCTCATGGAATTATTTTGAACAAACTCCAGCATCTCAAAAGACTTTGAAAAACCTCTCGTGGCTCATGAGATTTTGAATAATTTATTTTAGCAGCTCTTTAGATTATAAACTACCCCTAGAAGCTCTGGATATTTTAAGAACTTCTAGCAGGTCACGAAATTATTATTAAAAGTTTCAAGCAGATCTTGAAATTATCTAGCATCTTTCAAAATTATTTTGAGCAGCTTTGTGATTTAGAATAACAACAAGAATATTGGCAGATCGTGAGATTTTGAAGAACCTCTAGAAGCTCCTCAAATTATTTTGAACAATCTCTAGCAGCTCTTGAAATTATTTTGAACAATTTCTAGCAGTTCAAGAAATTATTTCGTGCAAGCTCTAGCAGGTCATGAGATTATGTACAACCTGTAGCAGCTTTTAAGATTTTGGCATCCCATGAGAATTTGAAACACCAGTAGTGACTTATGAGACTTTGAATAACCTAATTTAAAAGCACACGAGATTTTAAACAATTCAATATGGTAGTTCATAAAATTTTGAACATTCTCTAGCAGTTCATCAGATTGTGAACAAACTCTAACAGAATGTTTTACATATTCGTGCACGACAACAAAGATTAGGTATATAACAATCTACACATAAAACAATGTTGAGCACATGTTTGGTTTTCCGATTAATTATAATGTTATACAAAAGTTACAAGTGGCACAACTTTTGTACCTACGGAATTGTTTCCGGTTGTTCGATGGAGTTTTCGAACAGGCGAGCTGAGTGCATATATATGTGTCATAAGTTTGGTTAAGTTTATAATCCGAGACGCTTAAAGCGTTTTACAGCTAGCATTCGGAAAATATAGAACAAGTTTCAATCTGGCGCCATTTCAAGTTTGTCTCTGAGCTTTATACGTCAAGAAATTATTACCGAAACTTCAATAATAAATAAATAAATCAGAAGCAATCCAGAACGTAATATCATGTACGTATGATAGTTGATTTATTGACATTTATGTATATTAAATCAGAGTTGAGTTACTTCTGTTACTTCCGTGAAGCAAACGCTAGATCTCTGACTCTAATCTACTCGGTACTCGTCCTTTATAGTTATGCATCGTCTTTTGCTCATGCGCGGCGAAGAGACGCTTCCAACGCAAGCGCACAAAAATGCTTCTAGCGCTTTCGCACAGGGGAAAATGCTTGTAGCGCTTGCGTGAACGTTGTGCTGCACTCTATGATATAAACAACATACCGATTAACATCCTGTAAATGTTGATTTTTTTAAGTTAAACACATAACAGATAAACAACACAGGCTACAATTGATCAGACAATAACAATATCTGACAATCTGACAGCATTTGTTTTAAAGCAATATGTACAGCAACAATTATTAATAATAATGATAATAATAATAATAATAAGTAACACACATATAAATATACTTATATATATAGATAATAATTATGTACAGTTGTAATGTAATAAATTAATTAAGCCTTGAATGGTGCACACTAAAGTGGTGAAGAATTTAGAATAGTAATAAGTAGCTGTGTGGTAGAGGCAGAGACGTGTGTTGTAGTATTTATTAGACTTGTGGCGAAAGAAAGAGAGTAATAAAGATAAAGTGAATAGTGTTAGTCTTTTCTAATTTCTTGCCTTTTTTTTTGATGCAATTGCAATAATTATTTATTATTGTTATTAAATTGTTATTAGCAGATATATATACATAATATGTATTTACACAGAGGAATTTTGTTGTTTGTACAATCAAGCAATATTTATACGTAATATATATAAACAAGTACACCTAATTCCGTGCTTGAGGGGTAGGTACAAGTAGGGAGTCATAGTAGTAGTAAGTAAGTATATACAAAAGATATAGGTACGTAAGTATATAGGTAGTTTTTTTTGTTGCCACCCCTACCTGATTTTCTATTAAATAGGTATAATGTACAAATTTACAAATATATGAAAGGGGTGTGTAAAGGGGTTTTTATTAATGTGGTTTATGTGTATAAGAAATTTTTTGTTGTCATGTACAAAAAAATTCTTAAGAATTTAATTAAAAAAGTGTTTAAGTGTCACAAGTAAATTAGAACGCTAGAAACGTGCCATCCCGTTACTTGTCGAGGAGGTGGGCGTGGCTATAAGTGACGTCACTAAAGGCGGGAGTGTGTTGTTTTGGTGTGATGTCTTGGATTGTATTGTAACTGCATACGTCACGCGATATGACAGAGAAAGCAATACGTACGAGAGAGAAGGCTTTAGAGTGGGGAGTTGGCCACACCCACCTTCTCGACGACATTAAACACATTTCGCAAGAAGCCTTTGAGCAGTAGACTTCGTCATCCTGTTTCTAAAATTTGTGGTCAAAAATAGATAGAGTGGACTTAATTAATTGTAAATAATAAATAGAAAGGATTTTTTTTTAAGTTAAACGGTTTATGTAATTTTGTGATTACCCTATAAATATATATTTTTTTTTAAATTGTTATATGTAATTTGCCCAACAACACATTCACACAGAATATGTAATGAGGTCATAGTAAATATTAGGTTTGTAGGTATATAAAAATAAAAGAGCGTCACTTACCTAAAGATGAAAATAAACAAAATAAGTAAAGAAAAGAAAATCGCCACGTTGTCCATTGTTCGTAGCATAACGAACAATTGTCTCCTCAAATTGGGCATAAATCTCACAAGTTTCAAAATCCGTAACAAACGAAAAGTTCGTAACACTGATAAGCCAGAGTCTCCGTGGGAATCGCCCCAAAACTTCTGACATAATTCGACCACACTGAAAAGAAAGAAATTACAGTCATCGTCTAACTAAGCAGAAATGACATTCAGATAAGATAAAAAATAGCTGTCTCCTAAGAACTAATAAAACTTTGTATTGATGTAATACAGAATTCCAAATTTTAAAAATAATTGTTATATACAAGTTACGAAAAAGAGAACATTCTTGCACACTGTGTTGTACTTTCTATAGAAACATACAGGTTTTAAAAAGGAAAACCTTTACCAACATCCACATTTTCGCACATTGTAAGTATAAATATTTTGTAGAAAACTATGCAGGTGGCAATAAAGAGAACTTTCTATCAAGACCTACATTTTCACACACTGTATAGTATTTTCTGTAAAACTGTACAAGTTTCGTAAAGAAAACTCCAAATTTTCGTACACTGTATAATATTTTCTAGAAAAGTATACAGGTTGCGAAAAAAAATCTTCTATCAGGGTCTACATTTTCGCACACTGTATAGTACTTTTTAAAAAGCTACACAGGCTGAGAAAAATAGAACCTTTTACAAAAATCTGCATTTTCGTAAGCTATATTGCACATTCTTTAGAAACATACAGGTTTTGAAAAGGAACACCTTTTACCAACATCCACATTTTCGCACATTGTAACTATAATATTTTGTAGAAAACTATGCAGGTGGCAAAAAAGAGAACTTTCTATCAAGACCTACATTTTCACACACTGTATAGTATTTTCTGTAAAACTGTACAAGTTTCGTAAAGAAAACTCCAAATTTTCGTACACTGTATAATATTTTCTAGAAAAGTATACAGGTTGCGAAAAAAAATCTTTTATCAAGGACCACATTTTCGCACACTGTATAGTACTTGTTAGAAAGCTACACAGGCTGAGAAAAAGAGAACATTTTACAAAAATCTGCATTTTCGTAAGCTATATTGCACTTTCTATAGAAACATACAGGTTTTAAAAAGGAAAACCTTTTACCAACATTCACATTTTCGCACATTGTAAGTATAATTTTTGTAGAAAACTATGCAGGTGGCAATAAAGAGAACTTTCTATCAAGACCTACATTTTCACACACTGTATAGTATTTTCTGTAAAACTGTACAAGTTTCGTAAAGAAAACTCCAAATTTTCGTACACTGTATAATATTTTCTAGAAAAGTATACAGGTTGCGAAAAAAAATCTTTTATCAAGGACCACATTTTCGCACACTGTATAGTACTTGTTAGAAAGCTACACAGGCTGAGAAAAAGAGAACCTTTTACAAAAATCTGCATTTTCGTAAGCTATATTGCACTTTCTATAGAAACATACAGGTTTTAAAAAGGAAAACCTTTTACCAACATTCACATTTTCGCACATTGTAAGTATAATTTTTGTAGAAAACTATGCAGGTGACAATAAAGAGAACTTTCTATCAAGACCTACATTTTCACACACTGTATAGTATTTTCTGTAAAACTACAAGTTTCGTAAAGAAAACTCCAAATTTTCGTACACTGTATGATAATTTCCTAGAAAAGTATACAGGTTGCGAAAAAGATAATCTTATATCAAGGTCCCCATTTTCGCACACTTTTCTTTCCATTTCTATTTGACTTACCTTAAAATAACGATAACTCCATCGAAAACGTTGAAGCCATTAGCAATATATTTGAAAGGTCCTTCGGACAGGACCTTAAGCACCATTTCGACAGCAAAAATTGCAGAAAACACAACGTTACTAGTTTCTACTATAGCAGTCAATTCGTCGGGTTGTTTGTGGTATTCAATTCCCATCGAAAGCGTGTTTATCAGGATGGCCAAAAGGATTCCCTGCTGAAAATATTTGTGCTCCACCAACAGTCTGATGTACCTCCTCACGTATCGAATTCCCCTGAATATACCCTTTATTATTGTACAAATCACCACGTAAAGTCTTGACCTGAAAAGCATTAAAAGGATTAAAAAAAGGAGACTCGTATCATATAACTTTTTAGGTACCTCTTTTTATCCTTATATTCATCACCATTGTTTCCCCACAATTCCTGACAGCAGGCAAACTCGTCGTCCACACACTGCTGCTGTTGAACATAAGCATCTTCGTTGTGTAAACTTTTGGGATGACTTGCCACAACGCCTTTGGACAGGGTGTCGAAGAAGGTGTCCATCAGGGGTATTTGTCCTGTTGGCAGGGCAGCATTTATCGCACCCAGGGCTAATAATTCCTGGCAGGTCATTGCTTCTCCGTTTAGTAGATCACAGCATTCAGCGGCAATTTGTTGCTGGGTAACCAGAATTTGTTGCTGGTTCAGGGGACCACTGTTTACGTTGGTGGTGATTTGCCAAATATTTCCGTCACCTGGAACAAAAAAAAAATGTCCAGGTTTTTTTTTTTAATAAATTCGTATTCGGTTTTTGAATATAAAATTGCGGTTTAGGGGTGCCACATGGTACGAAAACAAATGACTGGCGATGACAATTAGCGTTGACGGTGACGGGTGTTGTGGTGAAATTTGAATCGACTGTGGCAAACCACCCTTCAGTTTAGTTAATTGAAACAGCATGCCGGGGTGTTACAAATTGCAAAAAATTGCCAGCATCAGTCTAGCCTTTATTAAAAAACTGTTTGTTGGTAGTTTAAGTACATGTTTTATTAATGGGAGATCCTTCTCTGAGTTTGTATCGTAAAATACAATCTATAGAAATTGCAAAAGCAAGATCCGCATTTTCGCACACCGTATAGTACTTTTTAGAAACTATACACGTTTCGAAAAAGGGAAGCTTATATTATTTTTTACTTTTTGTATAACAATTTTTAGAAATCTATATAGGTTGCGAAAAAGAGAACCTTCCACTAAATCCACATTTTCGTACACTGCATAACACTTTCTATAAAATTATACAGGTTGCGAAAAACTAAATATTCGCAAAGAATGTTGAGAGATTTCTAAAAAGAATTAAAATTTGATTTTAGAATAAATATACGATTGGTTCCTATCTGAAGATGAAAGTGATACCTTGAAAAATAGAAAAGTAAAAGTAAATGAAAGAAGAGGACCCTTTGGTAAACATGTGGTAGTACGTATGTATGCTTGAATGTATTTCAATTGCTAATCAGGCATATCGTCGTTATTGTCGATCAAAGTGGCGTTCTCTCTTTTGAAAAATCCTCTCGTTTCGCTCCTTATTTCGGTGAGAATCTTCTTTTGAGGAAATCCGACATCAGGCGAGGTGAACGCTAACGACCCTGAGGCTCTATTCATAAAAGCTTAGTGAAATCTTTTTCGGGAGAATCTTTTCACATATTGATCAAAGCCAGAAGTACATACGGGGTGCAATCCACAAATAATCTATTGAAAATTCAATCTCTGTATGCAGACAGTGTCTATTTTATTTCTCGGTCCGGTCCTGGATACGTGTACTCTAATTTTTGATACTACGTAAATAAATTACTTTTGTGGGTAAATAAATTTTCTATTCATGTAGGTGCTCTCGTGGATAGTTTTATGAAACAATTCATACAGAAATAGTAACAGAAACGTTAAGAAGCAAAATGAGCAATAACCAAACAAAATTGAAGACGTCTGGCTAGAAAATAATAAAATCCCAAGGGCAACAGAATCAAGCATAAGCTATGAATGAAAGTACGAGACGCTTTTAGCACAAAAGTTTCGCCCCTGAGCTTCACCAGTCTTTAGCATACTCAACGTTATTACAAATTAGTTTTCTTTGTTCTACAAAATTACTTTAGCTTCTTATCTATTTTATTTATAAGCTACTTATGTACATAGATCAACTTCTGATTAAATTTTCTTATTCAAGGAACATTTAAAACGGGACTTACCTGTCTGTGTCATTTTCTCACTGGAACAGACGTTTTTCTTTTCGACGGATGCCATATTGTCATTATTTAATAAGTCTGTTGAAGAACATGGTGACGTGGGCGACCCGTCTTGTTTATGCAACATTATTACGTCACTGAACATGACCGACGACCTTCTTCTTAAACCCTGACTTAGGGGAGGTGATAGTAAATTCGTAGGACTCTGAAAAATAAAATAAAAATTGGTTGGGTTTACTAGACCCAGAAGGCAAAATTAACAATCAGTAAGAGAAGTTGCCTACAGGCATACAAAATTAGTTTAGTTACAGGGTGAAAAACAGAAGTAAGAGGAGTATAAGTAAGAGGAAAAAGAGTAAAAAGGGAAAGAAGTGGTAAAAGAAAATGAAGAAGTGGAGATTTAAAAAAAAGGATGAAGAAGAATAAGTGAAGTAATGTAAGGAGAAGGAGGAAAAAGAAAAACGTGAGAGGAAGAAATGAGAGAATAAGGAGAAAGAAAAGGAGAAACAAAAGGAAAAGCAAGAGAGTAACAAGGGGGAAGAAAACGAGAACAAAAAATAAAAGAGGGAGGAAGAAGGGGTACCAGTAACAGAGGAGAAGGAGAAAGAAGTGTTAAAAGAGGAGTAAGGGGCGAAAGAGAAGGAATATGAGAGGATGAATAGGAGTAGAGGAAGGAAGAAGTGTAAAATTGAAGAGGGAGACTAAAAAAATTTGAATAGGAGAAAAAGACGGAGGAGAAGGAGAAAGAAACGGAGGAGTAGGAGAACAATGAGGATGAGGGTGAGGGTGAGGATGAGGATGAGGATGAGGATGAGGATAAGGACGAGGACGAGGACGAGGAGTAATAAAAGAGGAGGTGCAGGAGGAGAAAAGGAGCAAGAGGAGGAAAAGGAGAAGGAGAAGGAGAAGAAGGAGAAGGAGCTGGGAAGGGGATAAGGAGAAGGAGAAGACGAAGGAGAAGGAGAAGAAGGAGAAGGAGCTGGGAATGGGGAGGGATAAGGAGAAGGAGAAGGAGAAGGGGAAGAAGGAGAAGAAGAAGGAGCTGGAAAGGGGATAAGGAGAAGGAGAAGGAAAAGGAGAAGGAGAAGGAGCTGGGAAGGGGGAGGGATAAGGAGAAGGAGAAGGAGAAGAAGGAGAAGGAGCTGGGAAGGGGATAAGGAGAAGGAGAAGGAGCTGGGAAGGGGATAAGGAGAAGGAGAAGGAGAAGGAGAAGGGGAAGGAGAAGGAGAAGGAGCTGGGAAGGGGATAAGGAGAAGGAGAAGGAGCTGGGAAGGGGATAAGGAGAAGGAGAAGGAAAAAGAAAAGGACTAGGAGAAGGAGAAGGAGCTGGGAAGGGGGAGGGATAAGGAGAAGGAGAAGAAGAAGAAGGAGAAGAAAAAGGAGCTGGAAAGGGGATAAGGAGAAGGAGAAGGAAAAAGAAAAGGAGGAGAAGGAGAAGGAGCTGGGAAGGGGGAGGGATAAGGAGAAGGAGAAGGAGAAGAAGGAGAAGGAGCTGGGAAGGGGATAAGGAGAAGGAGAAGGAGAAGGAGCTGGGAATGGGGAGGGATAAGGAGAAGGAGAAGGAGAAGAAGGAGAAGGAGCTGGTAAGGGGGGAGGGATAAGGAGAAGGAGAAGGAGCTGGGGAGGGGGGAGGGATAAGGATAAGGAGAAGGAGAAGGAGAAGGAGAAGGAGAAGGAGAAGGAGAAGGAGAAGGAGGAGAAGGAGAAGGAGGAGAAGGAGAAGGAGGAGAAGGAGAAGGAGAAGGAGCTGGGAATGGGGAGGGATAAGGAGAAGGAGTAGGAGAAGGAGAAGGAGAAGGATCTGGGGAGGGGGAGGGATAATGAGAAAGAGAAGGCGAAGGAGAATGAGCTGGGGAGAAGGAGGGATAAGGAGAGGGGAGAGGGAGGGGGAGTAAGGAGGAGAGAGAGGTGTATATAAGAACAAGGAGACAAAGAGAAGGAAATAGAATGAGAATCAGGAAGGCTAAGAGAAGGAGTACTTTAAGGAGAAGCAGGAAGGAAAATGTAACGAGGAATAAATAAAAGGGGAAGTAGGAATAAAAGTTGTTACCTATCAATATAGAAATATATTGGATATAGTGTGGTTTACTGGTCCTAAAAGACAACAAATATTTTTTTTTCTTCGATTTTTATGAAGAGTACCCTCATGTATATTTAGATACAAAATTGTACACTTACTTCGATATTGTTGGTTGTCATGTCTTGGTTTGAAGTGCAGGAAGGGACTCGCAGTAAGCTCGGCCTTTTCGGAATAATCGCGGTCGTAGTGGGTGTAGTCGTCGTTTCTTCACCACCGTCCTCCACTTGTTTCAGTTCCTTCGAGGAGTTCTCCACCGTCGCTGGTGTACTAATTGAACCAGTTCTCGACGATACCACTTGGGGACTTGGAGAGCTCGAAAGTTGCTAGATAAGACGCCTCAAGTCATTAACATGTAATTTAATTGCACGCGAAAAATAGAATGGAGGAGTACCGGTGGATCTCATTGTTACTGTTAGGGAGGAAAAATTGGTTTAATATTTGTCTACAGATAGGAATGCCTAAAACAATCCCTCTTGGTTAAGTAATTGTGGGACAACCTGTATATGTGCCCCTTAGTAATTTAAAAGGTACTTATTTAGTTCAACGTTTTTAATTGGTCAAGATTTTATGGATAAAGTTAAACTGATAAAAAGTTTTAGTAACTCCTCCTCATTAAAAAATAAAAGAGAAGAGAAGTAAAACGTTTAGCCAACATACTAAAATTGTTACCCCAGGATCCTTTAATCTCTGCGACTGGCTGCGACCTGTAAAAATATCCTCGGACTCTAAAAGTGTTTAAAACGACTATTGGGAAGAGATAAAGCGCCGAAGTAATTACAGAACTTTTCAAAGTTTCCGCCTTTTCTTAAAGTTTCATTACATATACATGCCCTTATATTAAGGTTAGGTCACAGAGTTTAATTAAACCTTGTTTGGTGGTGTGCATTTGGTAGAAAACAAAGTTTGCATAACCGAATATGTTTATAAGGGTCGTTAATGAAAGAAAGGGGTGTTTTCTTGAACGGGGCTTGCTGTTATCTAATATTACGTTTGAAACTCTTTGGTACGAGGTTAGGAGGTACTATGTACATTATGTTTTCGTTAAGAGAGGCAAAAAGAAGAGAAAAAGGAATAAATAAATAGGGATGAAGAAAGGGAGTTAATATAAAGTGCAGGAGGAATAAAAGGACCAAATGGACTAAAAGGAATAAGAGTGGGAAGAAATGGTCAATGAGGAGGAGAAATATGAGAAAGAGAAAGGTAGAGGAATAAAAAGGGAAAACGAACAGCAAAAAAAGGAGGATGAAGAGGAGAAGGTTTAAGTAGGAATAGAAGTATAAAGAGGAGGTGAAAAATAATCAAGTGGAATAAGAAGAGAAATAAGGAAGATAAATAGGGAGGAAAAGAGAAAAAGGTTGTGTGAGTAAAAGGGGACGAAGAAAGAGATTAAATAAAAATAAGTGGAGAATGAAAATGACCATGAGAAGGAGGAATATCTGTAGCAGGAGAAAAAAGTGAAATATAAGGTAATGGAAGAATAACACGTAGGGAGAATATGGTAGTGGGAAGGAGGAAGAGGAGGCACAGAAAGAAAAGGAGAAGGAAAAGAGGATTAAGAGTGGAAGGAAGAGATATAAGAAGGAGAAGTTAGAGTAGAAGGAGGAAGAAGTGGAGAAGGGATAAAATGAGATGAGAAAGAATAATGAAGAAGAAGAAACTACTGGTGAGGAGAGGAGGAGTAAGAGGAACAAACGAAAGTGTGGAAGATAAGAGGAAGTAAAAGGAGAAAGAAGAGGATTTTGAGAAGGAGGAATAACAGCAGGAGGAAGAATTGAAGAAGAAAAAAGGCTCTCTCTTATTTTTCCTCGTCCTTCTGGATGGAAGGAATAATATTAGGAGAAAGTGGAATAATAAGAGGAGAAAGAAGAATGTGAAGAGAGGAGGATAATAGGACAGTTAGGAAGAGAAGGAGAAGAAACAAGGAGAGGATAATGAGGAATAGGAGGAAGTTGAGAAAAAGAAATAAAAGGAGGGGATGTAGGAAGCAGGAGGAGGAGGAAAAGGAAGGAAGAAGAGGAAGAGGAAAGAAAAAAATTAAATAGGAAAAAAGGGGAAAAAGATGAGGAGACATTATTGTTTATAAATCGCGTTCGTGCAACTGTATACAAAAGAAAACAAAAACTTCAATTAAAAAAAATTTTCTTCCTTTTTAAATCCCCTTTATAGTAAACACTAACCTAATCGGACGTTATTCACATCAGTTTATTATTATTTAATTTATATACGTAAAGATTTTTAGAATGATTAACAAAAATATGTACATATGCAGATTTAGTTGTTAAAATTCAATTTGTAACTGTCCTCTGCCATGTTAAGTGCCCTTTGGTAACATGCAGCGGATTGGGTTTCGTGAAAGGGAAACGAAAACATTCATTACTTTGTTACCGGATAATTCAAATTATACTAGCAAGCCCCTAAAATAAATTTAATATAATAGTACAAAGGCCCCACAACATTTACAATTTATTATTCTGTAATGAAATAACACAATTTCTGTCCATCAACTGAAATATCATTTGTAGATACGTTTTAACAAGATTACATTAATTTTCATATTTTTAAGCCTCTCGTGTGTTCGTCACTGAAAGAGGTGCTCGCAACAAAATTAATTTTACTACAAGCGGAAAAATTAATAGGGATGAAACTACCACAACAATTTATTATTATCATTAAATATAATTCCTTTATCGTGTATTTTAATTATAATTTGTTTAAGTTATTAATATGTATGAAGAATTTTTTACCCCTATAATAAATAAAAATAAATTTGTAAGACGTTTCAGCTAAAATTTCGGGTTGATTTTTATGTATTTATATAAGTACCTACTAAGGTTAATGGTAACTTTATTGCGATGACTTTGTCGGAAAAGCATTCATTCTTTTGCTTTATTTTTAGCTTGCAATTGCAAAAGCATTTCACAGCATCCATTAGCCTCTTCAGTGTTCTAGAGTAAAATAAAGGTCATTCTGTTCTATTTTGCAAAGTGAGGCATCTATAGGAGCATTTCTGTTACTTCTTTTTCTTTAAAAATAACGTTTCTCAAGTACGTGCATACGTACATACAAGTTTATGTATGAAAATTTTCAATTTAATTGAATTCCTATACGTAGATACTCCCTTACCATCCCCACTTATATTTCTCATATCGTCCCTTTTGTTGTATTATTAGTGTTTGTTAAAAAAAACAAAAAAATATAAAACAACAAGAACGAAGTGGGTTTTTTACGAAGTAGAATAGAAACACGAACGAAGCTTTTTTTGTATTCCACCAATTAATAAGCCAAGACAATTTTTTAGAAGGTGATGGTAGAATAGTTACGAATGTTATTGTGTCAGACAACTTAACGAATTTTTTGATTATGCAAGAAAAGACATAAAACCAGCTCTTTGTCATTTCCTAAACAATTCTTTTAAATTTATGGTAGAAAGCTATTAGAAACGAAGTGACTTTGTTGTACAATTAATTATTAGCAAGGATTTTTTTAAAGAAGTTAGGGTAGGAACAGACAACATGAACAAAGTTTTTGCTTTTATCCAATCAATTATTAAGTCAAAGACAATTTTTTAGAATGTTATGGTAGAAATAGTATCAAAAATGAAGTTATTGCTGTCTTGTCATCAATAATAGAGTCCTGACAATTTCTTTTGAAGGTTATGGCAAGAAAAGACAATATAAACCAGGCTGCCTTTGTCATTTCCCTAAAACAATTCTTTTAGAAGTTTATGGTAGAAAATGCTATTAGAAACGAAGTGACTTTGTTGTACAATTAATTATTGAGGCAATGGATTTTTTTAAAGAAGGTTAGGGTAGGAACAGACAACATGAACGAAGTTTTTGTTTTTATCCAATCAATTATTAAGTAAGACATTTTTTTAGAATGTTATGGTAGAAATAGTACACATAAATGAAGTTATCTGCTGTCTTGTCATCAATAATAGAGTTCTGACAATTTCTTTTGAAGGTTATGGCAAGAAAAGACAATATAAACCAGGCTGCCTTTGTCATTTCCCTAATTTATGGTAGAAAAGCTATTAGAAACGAAGTGACTTTGTTGTACAATTAATTATTAAGGCAGGGATTTTTTTAAAAAGGTTAGGGTAGGAACAGACAACATGAACGAACACATTAAAGAACCCTTTTTCAGTAAAAACTCTTATCATATCATCAATTATTGAGTCAAGAATTTTTGTTAGAAGGTTATGGTAGGAAAGGCTATTAAAAACGAAGTGACGTTGTCGTATCATAGATTATAAGGCAAGGGATTTTTTTTAAGAAGATTAGTGTAGGAATAGACAACATGAATGTTTTTGTTATCGTTCCTTATATTGTGGTGGCAAGACAATTGTTTAGAAGGTTATGGTAGGAAAGGCGAACACTAATGAGGTAATAATGTGATCAGTTACTGAGTCAAAATGTTATAATAGAAAATGTAATTGGAAACAAAGTGGCTGTTGTCGAATCGTTATTAATTATTAAGCTAAGGATTTTTCAGGGGGTTAAGGTAGGAAAAGACCACAGGAACGATAGTACTTATAATTAATTAATTTACCATTTGTTTCATTTTGGGGCAACATGGATGGTGTTTTCGATTAAAATTGAGTCGTATAGTGTCCCCGGCTATCATCCTCTCTTCCCTCCTCTGATCCCTCCGGTACCTTAACAGCCTTATTTTCTTCATGAGTTTCCTTTTGTGGCGTCTATAGAGATGAGCGATGTACTTGACTATTTCGGCGTAACAAGTCGTGGGTTCGCTATTGTTGGTGGACGAAGCCAAAGTGCTGGTACTCTGGAATCTCGCCCTTTCCATTCGCATCCGTTCCATTTCGCGTTTTTTCGTCTCCGAAAATTGGGTTGCTATAACGACTAGGCACAAGTTGATCATGAAGAAGGAACCAATCTGAAAAAAAAAATTAAAAAGAATAATGGAAAACGATAATACATTTAAAATTCTGGATGATGCTGAACGATTAGGTCGAAACTGCGTTGTACTTTCATATAACCTATAACCTAACTTAATGATTTTCACGTACTCTATTGAAGATGTCAGTCCATAGTTGCTGACGAAACGTCTGAACCTAATAATCCATAAGCAGCTCTCATGCTATTTTATAATGCATATTTTATTTTTTACCACGTTTCGTTACCTTGATTAGGACGTCCTCAGGTATTTAAAAAATTAGTGTTTGTATCAAAACTAATTTAAAAAAAAATGTTTGTTATATGTTAAGAATATTTATAAAGCATCGAAGTACTTTCATTAAAGGGGACGAAACGTTAAAAATTGCTTATTGTTGGCATTATTATTTTATAATACTTAATTAAAATTTATTTTTTTTTTGTTGGTTGTTTTTAATAATAATAAAATAAATAATACTTACAACAATAAGAAGAACAAAATATATCCAATCCCAAAAGCTGTGAGCATCCTGAACGTAGTACATGATATCTGACCACCCCTCCAACGAAATGACCTGCAAAAAAATTATTTATTAACAATAATGCTATATTTATATTCTTTTGGACTATATTTGCTTATTTTATCGTTATCCTTATTTTATTTTTAAGACATTCGCGATTTATTTATTTTTTAAATATTTGTTTACCGCGCGGTTAATTTTAAATAAGGTAACTAACCCGTGCTGCCATCTTACACTAGACCGTGGAACAGTTGGCAACTTGTTGCCACTTCCACTTCCACCTGATGTGGAAAACCACACGTGACAACATCGTGGTTAAGTGCCGGCCGGTATCGTGCAATAAATTTGAGTTTTGTGAATTTTCTGTGTTAAATTCTTTTCGTAATAACCGTTTAAGTGTTTTAATTACAATAAGACATCCGTTAAAAGTGACTGTCGTTAATGTTTTGAGTGTTTTTGGGCCCATCAAGCGAAGTACTTTTTCATGTTTGTTAATTTATCTACGAATTATACATACACAGGAAAAATGGCTGACCATAATTTATTGATGTCGTTCTCGGTAAGCAAATGATCTTGGCTTGTTATTTTACGTATTATAGTATTTTTTAATTGTTATGTTATGTAATTAACACTCGATGTTTAATATTTAATATGTTCCTGTGCCTGTCCATGAATGTATTTAGGTATCAGATGAACTTTTGTTTTAGGAGATATGAAGTTAAAGTAATTTATTATAAATTACGTTGTTATTGAATAAGTAACCCCTTGAGAGCATTTATCATCTATAAATTGTGATATTTCGTGCATAAAAATCTCCTGACAGTGTTGCCATTAAAATATTATTAGTTACAATAAAATACAATAAACTTGAGAAAAACATATAAAAATTTTTTTGAGGGTCTGTTAGGGGTTTTTAGGAAAATATCTTATGGTTACATTGAGGTTTTGTTTATTTATTTGATTATATGGTGGTAAAATAGCAACAATAATTTAGTTTACAACTTATAATATTTCTGTTACTTTGAGAAATTTATTATTATTTGAGCTTAAAACAGACAGGGGTAGGGGAGGCTGTAGCAGAGAATCTCACGAAATCTGATTCGGAGGGATGGAAGTCACTAAAAATCTCACATCAACTTTTTAAGTATTTCGAAGAATCTTTATTATTTTCTTCCCTGTTTTAATGTAGAACTAATTATGGGGTAAATTCAACATAAGGGTGATTGAGGGGCCCTAATACACCTTGCCAAGCCTTACTAAGGGGTAGGGGGTTAACTGATCCGTGCAGGCAGATTCGGCAATTGTATATATTTAATTATTTATTTGCACCCCCATTTATTAATACAAAACCATGAAAATTACTGAGGTGCATTCAATACAAATTTTGCTTTTGTGAATGATTTTAAAGTGGCATAAACCTTCAAAAAATATTACGTTACGTATAACATCCCCTTCATTTTGTCACGAGCCACCCCTAACAGTGGAAGTTGATGAAGATCTATTAATTTTTTAGTGGGATTAAATTCCAATGTGGACCATTTATTCGTTCGTAATCCATAGTTACACAAACGGCCTTTTTTTAAACGGATCCGAAAATTACGTGTTCGGAACTGTTTAATTGGACTGCATTTGTTTCCATATCCAATGGGTCGTGAGCACACGCGGGCGGGTGGGCAACAAAACAAGAGCAGGTATTAACGGGATTAATGTTTCGTAATTATCTATTATTTAAAGTTACGCCTAATGACGCTTTAAAACTGCTAACACGGGAGGCGAAATAACTCATTACTTTAATAGGCTCGTGGTTGACGCTAAACCCCGCGCTATTGTGTCCAATTTATGAATTAGATGCATATTCATATATGGTATATATTCGTACATGTATACGAGTAGCTTTGTTTTATATTTATATTTTCAAAGAGTTCGTTTGTAATAAATGTGTAATGTGCACATTACAAATTTTCCAAAAAATAACCCTCTCTACGATTCTCTTTTATACAACTTATCAATAATATCTGTAGCTGTTGAATTACAAGTGCAAGACCAATATTTGACTTTGGAGGAGGTGCAGGACACAGCTAGCTCAGAACGCTTAGACTAAATGAACAAAATCAAGAACTGATTCATTAGAAAGATTCTTGCAAAATTCTAAGACCAATACGTAGTGTTGAATATTAAGACCAAGAGCATGACTCTTAGACAAGATTCTCTCAAAATTCTGCCTTAAATTCTAAGGCCAAAACATACACTCAAGAAGAAAGACCAGGAGAATGACTCATGAACAAGATTCTCTCAAATTCTCCCTTAAAATCTAAGACCAAGACATACACTCGAGAAGAAAGACCAGGAGAATGACTCATGAACAAGATTCTCTCAAATTCTCTCTTTAATTCTAGGACCAAGACGTAGTGTTGAATATTAAGACCAAGAGCATGACTCGTAAGTAATTTTTGGACAAAATTCTCACATAAATTCCAAGACCAATACATAGTTTTAAATATTAAGACCAAGAGCAAGACTCTTAGACAAGATTCTCTCAAAATTCTCCCTTAAATTCTAAGGCCAAGACATACACTCGAGAAGAAAGACCAGGAGAATGACTCATGAACAAGATTCTCTCAAATTCTCTCTTTAATTCTAAGATCAAGACGTTGTGTTGAATATTAAGACCAAGAGCATGACTCGTAAGTAATTTTTGGACAAAATTCTCACATAAATTCCAAGACCAATACATAGTTTTAAATATTAAGACCAAGAGCAAGACTCTTAGACAAGATTCTCTCAAAATTCTCCCTTAAATTCTAAGACCAAGACATATACTCGAGAAGAAAGACCAGGAGAATGACTCATGAACAAGATTCTCTCAAATTCTCTCTTTAATTCTAAGATCAAGACGTTGTGTTGAATATTAAGACCAAGAGCATGACTCGTAAGTAATTTTTGGACAAAATTCTCACATAAATTTGATTACATATGATTCAAATTAAATAAAATATTTTATAAATAGTTAGTGTTCGATAAATTTGGTGTAGTGCTTGATAATAAAATTTATTGATGAAAGCCTGAGATCGTTAAAATGAAAGCGGATTTTATAAAGATGAAAATTTTTTGCGGTTAAGAAGCGCGATGTTTACGATAATGGGCCTTTTCCATATTACAAGCAATAAAGCTCGCTCCTACATCTGTAAAACATAAAAATGTAAACAGGAAACTTTATAGTCAATAAACATTTTGATGCTCGTTTCGTTGGTAGGCACCTACGTTCCTCCGTGTACTGAAGCAGTTGAAGATTTTGCATTTAGAGGTATCATTGTCACGTTGCACGTGTGCTACGGTTTTATGATTTCGTCATTTAAAAGTCAAATTACGTGGATATTAAATTTTTAGATTCACTCGTTAAGACTCTCTGCTTTGCGCTTCATAATATAAAAGCAACCCTTAATCCACTGGAACTCAAATTATGAAAAATAGTGTCAGAATAAAATAAGGTTTACGTTCTCTTCATCCTCGAGCCCACCATTCCTTGGTTAAAACTTGTGGACTTCACTATCAATAATTGATTTTCAAATGATGACTCGTTTCTGTTTCTGAAAGGGTTGAAAAATATTCTACTGTAAGCTACAAAGTGGGTAAATTTGTGTTTAAAATTTTTTCATCCCTTACACCCCCTTGTTGGCTACAATTAATAGTTATTTTTTAAATGAGAACTCATTTCTGTTTCGTAGAGGGATGAAAAGCATTTTACTGTAAGCTGCAACATTTAGAAAATTTGTGTAAATGTTTTTCATACCCTACATTTACCATGTGGGTTTCATTTACAAATCACCCTGTATTTTAAGCCTTTTTATTGGATAATAAGGTCGAGTTCTTCATTTTGCTTGAAAATAAAGTTTAGTGCTTCAACCCTATAAATAGATCCATATTTTTACTTAATACAAAATGCGATAGAAGTAGTGAGTGTGCCTATAATAATATCTACGTTAAATGTGAAATATCGGAGAGCTTGGAAACTAAGTTAGTTGTAGCATAAAAATAACAAGCTTGTAGGGCTCTAACTAGGTTAAACTACCTATTTCGGCTGCACTCCATTTAAATTATCTTTTACTTCTTTATGAATCAATTTATAAGTAAATTGAATTTTCGATATTGTGACGACGACGGAACGCTCAACTTCATGTTCATTAAACAATACAATAGCACCCTGTGGGCAACTAAATTAAAAAGAAAATACCCAAATTCATTTTTTGTTTAAAACTTTCCCAACAGATGGCGAAACTTTCTTAACCTAACAATAAGTAGTTCAACATAACCTCACACTTACCAGAAATATAGCCACCCATGCGAGTCCAATATTGTCAAACGAAATCGTCCCCTCGAAAGGATTTTGCCCCCCTTCCAGACAACTACTGTAATATTGATTCCAGTTGACACATCCGTCCCTGTTCTCGTAATGTGCCTGTTCGTATGTGAGATTGCAGGTTATGTTACCATCCTTATAAGGGGGTAAGTTGTTGCACTGGTGCATCCCCGCCGTGTCCTTCTTCGTGCAGATGTACTCCAACTCGCTGGACAACTTATAGTAATGAGATACTTCTCTGGAAATAGAATTAAAAAAATCGCTTAAATTTTTATAGTCGTAGGTAGGGATTATCTTGTTTAGGTGTAAATAAAGGGTTTAAAATCGTGTTCGCTTTTAATCCATCCGGGCCATTGTTGTTGGGTGTTTTTCTAATCCTGATACCGAAAACTACGTGCCACTGTATAAAACTGCCATCGGCAAATGAAATTTCCTGGAGAGATTCCGTCCCATGTCCTTTTTCGAGCTTACTCAGCCCTATTATGTCCACGTCCTGTAAATATTTGCTAACGAATCGCCCGACCCAACAAAACAACCGCCAGAGCTGTTTAATACACCATGTCCATCGCAAAATAGGCACTTAGTTGCACTGGGACGTGAAACAACGTTTTCTGAAAGCTATTCAAATACCTTAACACCACTGAATATTCTAAAAGTTACTACAGTACAAGTAATTTTTGAAAGGGGTGTACAGTCCAGCACAAAAGCATTGTCTTGGGACATTCAGAAAAATGGAGGTGGGGGTTGTCTAAAATACAATCCAAGAAGCAGTTTATTCAAAACTAGAAAAGAATAAGAAGTAATTATTTAAATTACATCTATAGACAAAGATTTCTTGAATTTTCAGAATTAACTGGAGGTGCGTTGGCTGACTGAACGACCCATAACCTAAGAAATAATTTACGTTGACATTTCATTGTTCTTGAGGAAGTATCCACAAGGTTTCGGTCCCCAAGTTAAATTTATTTTCAATTAACCAATTTCTATAGGGGCTTAATGATTTTACTCATGAATTGTTCCCAGTAATCTAACTGATTGACTGCCTTGGCTGACTGAACGACCCATAACCTAAGAAATAATTTACGTTGACATTTCATTGTTCTTGAGGAAGTATCCACAAGGTTTCGGTCCCCAAGTTAATTTATTTTCAATTAACATTCTATAACTTAAATTTCTCATGAATTTTCCATAATTAACGATTGTGCCTTGGCTGACTGAACGACCATAACCTAAGAAATAATTTACGTTGACATTTCATTGTTCTTGAGGAAGTATCCACAAGGTTTCGGTCCCCAAGTTAATTTATTTTCAATTAACATTCTATAACTTAAATTTCTCATGAATTTTCCATAATTAACGATTGTGCCTTGGCTGACTGAACGACCCATAACCTAAGAAATAATTTACGTTGACATTTCATTGTTCTTGAGGAAATATCCACAAGGTTTCGGTCCCCAAGTTTATTTATTTTCAATTAACATTCTATAACTTAAATTTCTCATGAATTTTCCATAATTAACGACTGTGCCTTGGCTGACTGAACGACCCATAACCTAAGAAATAATTTTTCGTTGGCATTTCATTGTTCTTGAGGAAATATCCACAAGGTTTCGGTCCCCAAGTTCATTTATTTTCATAATCTAACATTTCTATAACATTAAATTTTCCATCGTACGTGAAATGATTTGCATAAATTAACGACTTTCCGCCTAATGGGCTGACTGAACGACCCATAACCTAAGAAATAATTTACGTTGGCATTTCATTGTTCTTGAGGAAATATCCACAAGGTTTCGTTCTCCAAAGTCCAGCTATTTTATAATCTAAGTTGTTTCACATGAATTTTCCATCGTACGTAAATGATTTATAAATTGTTTCCCCTAATGGGTGAATAATTGCTCCATTTGGAGACGTCTTAAGTCCCGTTGCCCATTTCGTTTCTTTGTTCCATTCTAAGCAGATTAGGCATTAAAGAGCTATTGTTGAGGGAAAGAAAGTTCATCTGTTTCTTTGTATGTATACGGCAGCTATACGATATGTACATTCAGTACATACGTATGTATGTAAGTATATAGGTACTATACTGCATTGGTAGGCGATATGGATGGAGGTGGCGTGGCGCATTACATTCAACCCAAGACCAAGCATTGTTCTTGCTTTTTGCTTGTCCTCATCAACTCGGAATTATTAACGCACTGTGCACGGCTTTTGAGCTCGCACAATATAATAATAAACGCTCTCCGTCTTATGCGCCAGCCGTAGTGTAAAATATTTAACAACGAAAGGGTGGGGAGAGATAAGAGGGTAGGAGAGTGGGGGGGAGCTACAAACTCGTCCTGAATTTCCTAGTATGTACATGCAGGTTCGGTAAAATCATATTTATTTCCTCTTTATTAAGGAACTATCTATACTATTGTTGTGCTCTTTTAGACTTTATTTGAAGTTCTTGCCTGTTTGGCCTACATAAACTTTTTCACGAGACAACTTGAGTGTGGATCCCAACTCTTTTAACGCATGGTATAGATAAGTATTAAGTAATGGCGATAGATAATATTGTGATGGATTTCCAAATGTCATGATTCAAGTTTAATTGACCGGTTTGAGTGTTTTGACAACGGGAATGGTTCAGTACAGAGTGTGAGCCGACCAGATCGGCGCCCAAATAATTAATATCGACCGATTGCAATATTTCATAACGCAGATAGACTGCGGTGCCGATAATGCACGACCAAAATAAATCCATTAATATAAGGAGGTAGACCTAGACGAATTTAAACCAGATGCTCTCTCTAATTGAATTTTAAGTGCCTGCTACCAATTATAATATTGGTAATTGTAACCCCTTAACACCTCTCCGTTCAATACCCACACAATCAGCTAATTTACTTAATAATGGGGAGGAAAGTGCACCCCCTTTGAGAATGATCATCAGTAACCATTACATTAAATATTTATTTTTTAATAGTTACCCTTAAAAATATTCTAAATCCGCCCCTGAACACATCGTACGTTATAATAGGTAGGTATAACGTTGGTATTCTGAAGTACTCAAGTAGCACTTTGTTTAATTAATAACAATACAATAGTCGACGTATTCTAGGTATTAAGTAAGTATCTTATGGTGGTTTGGCTTCTGTTTTCTCATTTGGCGCTAATTGTTTGGTTTATTACTGGAACGGTAGATAATAAGAGGACTCGGATGTGCAACAGCCCAAAAGATGAGTTTGACAAAGAGAAAACCATCCACTACCTTGCAATAACGGCAGACGCTTTGCTGACCTCGCGAGACTAATCCCCATCTAACAAACTAACCAAGCTATGAACGTCGCGCTTATTTGTTTAATTAAAACGAAATCAACGAACTGTAATTTCGAGGGAAGAAACCCCTTTTAATCCAACTACATACACACACAGGTACATAAATGTACGTACCTACGTATGTATTAACAATGTAAACGCAATTTACCAACGTTTCGTATTCGGGTTCCCCAAGGTATACTAAACAACGCGATTAAGGCGAAAACGACATCTAGCGGCTAATTTTCACAACGTGCTGGTAATTGCAACGTAAACAAAATTGTCCTTTGTAAGAGTATTTACTATAATAAGTATATGGAGTGGTCATAACCCCATTACTTCATAGAGACGATGAAATGAAAATTTTAAGGTTACAGAATTTACCAGAAGTTTCGAGAACGTTTTAAAATTTATTTGTAGAAAGGTTGAGAATGTTCTAGAATTATCTATAATGTTGTAGAATATTTTAGAATGTTCGAAAATGTTCTTTTTAATTCCCCAAAAGTTTAGAAAATGTTCCAGAGAATGTAGCTTTAATTCCCAGAAGGTTCGATATTGTTCCAGCAAGTTTCAGAAAGTTTTTGAATGTTCTAGAAGATTCGAAAATGTTCTTGAATTTTCCAGAAGTTTAGAAAACGTTTTAAAAAAATTCCAGAAGATTCTAGCATGTTGCTTGAATTCCCAGAAGGTTCGAGAATGTTCTAGCAAGTTTCAGAAGGTTTTTGAATGTTCTAGAAGATTCGAAAATGTTCATGAATTTTCCAGAAATTTAGAGAATGTTCCAGAGTATGTTGCTTGAATTCTCAGAAGGTTTTTAAATGTTCTAGAAGATTAGAAAATGTTCTTGATTTCACAGAAGTTTAGAAAATGTTCTTAAAAACTTCCAGAAGATTCTAGTATGTTGCTTGAATTCCCAGAAGGTTCGAGAATGTTCTAGCAAGTTTCAGATGATCTTTGAATGTTCTAGAAGTTTCGAAAATGTTCTTGAATTTCCCAGAAGTATAGAAAATGTTCCAGAGTATGTTGCTTGAATTCCCAGAAGGTTTTTGAATGTTCTAGAAGATTCGAAAATGTTCTTGATTTCACAGAAGTTTAGAAAATGTTCTTAAAAACTTCCAGAAGATTCTAGTATGTTGCTTGAATTCCCAGAAGGTTCGAGAATGTTCTAGCAAGTTTCAGATGATCTTTGAATGTTCTAGAAGTTTCGAAAATGTTCTTGAATTTCCCAGAAGTAAAGAAAATGTTCCAGAGTATGTTGCTTGAATTCCCAGAAGGTTTTTGAATGTTCTAGAAGATTCGAAAATGTTCTTAATCTTTCCAGTAGTTTAGAGAATGCTCTAAAAAATTTCCAGAAGATTCTAGTATGCTTCTTAAATTCCCAGAAGGTTCGATAATGTTCTAGCAAGTTTCAGAAGGTTTTTGAATGTTCTAGAAGTTTCGAAAATGTTCTTGAATTTCCCAGATGTTTAGAAAATGTTCTAAAAAAATTCCAGAAGATTTTAGTATGTTGCTTGAATTCCCAGAAGGTTCGAGAGTGTTCTAGCAAGTTTCAGATGATCTTTGAATGTTCTAGAAGATTCGAAAATGTTGTTGAATTTCCCAGAAGTTTAGAAAATGTTCCAGAGTATGTTGCTTGAATTCCCAGAAGCTTTTTGAATGTTCTAGAAGATTCGAAAATGTTCTTGATCTTTCCAGAAGTTTAGAGAATGCTCTAAAAAATTTCCAGAAGATTCTAGTATGTTTCTTAAATTCCCAGAAGGTTCGATAATGTTCTAGCAAGTTTCAGAAGGTTTTTGAATGTTCTAGAAGTTTCGAAAATGTTCTTGAATTTCCCAGAAGTTTAGAAAATGTTCTAAAAAAATTCCAGAAGATTCTTGTATGTTGCAATTCCCAGAAGGTTTTTGAATGTTCTAGAAGATTCGAAAATGTTCTTGATTTGCCTAGAAGTTTAGACAATGTTCTAAAACATTTTGAGAAGGCTCCAGAAAATTCATGAGTTCCCTAAAACTCTTCGAGGATGCTCTAGAAATATTCAGAAGGTTTTAAAATGTTCTAGGAGATTCGAGAATTTAGCAGAAGGTTCGAGAATGTTTTTAGAAGGTTTTAATATGTTCTAGAAAACGAAGGTAGTTTAGCTAGTTTATAATAATAAAAAAAAATGTGTTTAAATTACCTATAAATTTATAGAGTAAGATACAGAAAATGTAGAGGAAGAATTTTTTCTGATTATCGCCCATAACACTAACAATTATAATAGGGGTTTTCTCAGAGCAGGGTAAAGGTCAAAATTATTATAGATAGTAACTGAACGATAACTACTCAATAAATTTCTGCTGCAATTTTATTGAATCGCCGGATAGCACTTTTCGGGTGCAATGTTTTAATAAGAAAACTCTTCTTGAAAATGAAGAGAGATCATAAATCATACGTAAGGTTAACGGGTGGTAGGGTAGATTTAATTTCTTAAAATGTGAATCCAACTTCCGGACATGTTCGATCGTAAACTTGCAGAGTTAAGGCCGATATATGTGACAGAACTTTATATAAGTTTTGAATTTAATGGGGTCCAAGTATGGGAAAGTTCTTATTTGGGACACGGTTTTAAAAAGAAAATCAAAATGCAGTCCTCTTTTCTTTTAAAATTTGCCGCTACTTTCAGAACAAAAATAAACAACTTAGAAACCGCAAAAATTAGGAATTCGAGAAATAAAATAGGTATAAAAAATTAAACGACCTAATTATTGAACATAATGTAACCTAACCTCACCCATTTACAAGAATATTACCGCTATTTAAACAGGGATTTGCAAAACAAAATCAATAAAGTTAAAAATTTATAAATTTTCCCTGTCATTGTATTTTAATTTTTTTATTCTCCCACCTACCCCTGCCCCTTTCCCAGTTCACAGGACATTACTCCGAATCTACGTCGTGTAATGTGATCATAAAATACGTTCACAAATGGCCCGTAACATCCGGTGTATAATGTTGCATCTGTATTAGTCAAAATGGGCTAATTACTGAGATAGTAATTTCACGTAATGTATGATATAAACAAACACACATTTGCGTACGTGGGCTTGTGCAAACACGTTTGACACACGCTGACCTGTAACATAGGTAAGCACATGTTCATACCCATATTATTAAAGCAATGGGATAATTAATGGCCTGGTACTTAGTACTTATAGTAACACGGTTTTCAAATTTTCGAAAATTACTTTGTATTATATGTACATATATAATCCACCACACAGCTTACAGTGAATTGCTTACATGTTACACATCTCCATGTAGCGTATGTTGGGTTGTCTACATATTACACCTCACAAGAATTTAGGTGTGTATGAGGTTGTCTACGTGCATTCGATAGCGACAATGTGGTAATACAGTGATTAAGCATTTGTTGCTCTATTATATATTGTCGAGAAGCTGGAAATTGTCCGCCTTAGTTTCAGGTAATTAGTGTGGAAATTTGCAAAGCATTTTGTCCGAGGATTTGCTTTCGGTATGGACAACGCGACAACTTTATACCTACCAGGTATTTACGAGCGTTTGAACACATTAATATATTCGCGTATGTACACTGTTTGTTCCAAAACAAAAAACAGTACATTTTACATTATTTCAACTTTCTCTCCGTATCTATACAAGGATTATGTTTGAATTTTAAGTTTGATTAAGTAGATAATTAAGGCAGGAATATACAGTGTGTCTAATATATGGATAGGATAGTACTAGGATCTCGTAAAGGGTGAGTAAGAGATACACAGTCGATTAAATTAGAAATAAGTCTTAAAATGTTAATGTTAGTTGCGGAAATATTCAGGAAAAACCGAAATGATCAAAATTGCTTTATTTTTTTTTTATATATTTTAGTTGAAAACGGATATTAAAATAAATTGCACTTTTGCATTGCCATTTATCCAATGGAATGGTGGTAACACTTTTGAAGTCCGACGTTTCGTTTTCGAGGGGCTAATATCAGTTTAATGTTGTTTTTACTAGAAAATCTAAGGCCATTTTAAATTCTTAATTAGATGATATTACATTTGTAATTGTTTAAACACATTTTTATACAACTTGTTTTGAGAATTATTTAAAACATTTCCTGAGTACAGCTCTGAACGTCACCAAAATTTCCTTTTGGGCGAAGTATAATAGTATAAAGTCATTTAAACCCAAAATATTTCGCAGTTTTCTTTTGCTGTTATTTTTTGAAGTGAAAACTTCTATACTATAGTACCGTTGTGATTTGAAAATCGATGAAACGAAAAAGCGACAGTAAAAAGAGACAGAGTGGGAGAAAATGAGATAGGAAGCATTATACAGTGTTTCTTATTTGTGCTCTGCATCGTACCCCCTCCACTCTTTTTGCCAAGGCATAGTAACCAAAATTTTTGAAGGTTTCACTTCTACCACGTGCGAATTGCACACTTTTTAAAAAAAAAAACCAATTTAGTAAAATTTATTAGATATTCTTTTTTTTAAAGGCATTTTATAAACGTTTCATTAATATTTATTATAATAATGATAAATAAATATTAAATGAAGTGCTTAATTTACTGTTTTAAACTAATTTACTTCATTTTAAACGTAATTTTTCTTAATTACATATTTTTACGTAATTACAACCTACAATTTGACGCAACGAAGTACACCCTACAAAGCACCGAGGATTACTGACTTAGAAATGCGGTTCCCAATGATTTAATTGGGCGCTATGCATTTGACTGCATCTGATTCGCTGTTGCGTCGGCGGCCATTATGGAATTTCGTAAAACTGGGTCACGGTCAATGCGCTGCACCTGCCACTGTAAACAGAGCCAGGCGCCACCTGTCCAGCCACCTGTCATGCTGACCGATTGACCCAGTTATATAACAATGAACTTGCATTCCTGAGTTAGTCACCCTCGATGCCGTGAAGAGTATACTTCGTTGCATTAAAAGTTAGGTTATGATAACGTAAAAGCGTATAAAAAGAAGAAAACTTTAAAGAGTGATATTATGATTAATTCTTAATCGATTTAGATGCGGTTTTTCCTAAAATAGATTAAATTTAACACTGATTATACAAATAATAAATAGATATTGTATAAAAAGGTATGTAAACCATAACAAAAATTCTTTTTTTTTTAATTTTTTACAAAAATATTTAACGATATCACATATTTTCGATCAGGCTGTGGTTGGGATTTTTTTTAAATTATCAATATTAAAAAGCATTTTTTTCCGCAATTTTTTGTTCTCGAATTTTTCAAAAAGGTTCGTGAATTTTCCAGAAGAGTCGAAAATGTTTTTGAATTTCCCAGAAGTATTAAAAATGCCCTTAAATTTTTCAGAATCACTAAGATGTAAATAATAAAACTATTCTTTATAGATACTACTTGTGTTATTACATTGTTTTTTTAATTACTTCATGATTAAAAAAATTTTGTTGTACTTTTATGAAAAATTGGATGGCGTTCAGAGCTGTACTTAGGAAAAATTGTAAATATTGCCTAAAACAAATTGTAAAAACTTTCTACACGGCATATTGTTATGGCCAAAATGTTCCACTTTTCTCTAATTTAATCGACTTCGTGTCGCTTACCGTTTACGAAATCCTAATGCTACCCCATCCTTATTTTGGACACACTGTATAATAAGGCTTTAATTTAGTGAAGGTTGTGATAAATAAAAATGGCGCTAGTAATAAGGTACACGTGACAATATTTAGAGACATACTTTTACAACTACATATTATTTTAAGAAATAAGAAAAGTAAGTCTCTTGTTAGTTGTACTTTTGAAAACTTTTTACGAATTGTTCAGGGAGGTTGTCTCCTGGTACTCAAGACAATCGTATTTTTATTTTTATAAGGGACGTGCAGTTAAAACGTTGGAGAAATAGCAGCATTTGTTATCACAAGTTGGAACAACAATAACAACGTCAACGCTTTTAAACTTTTGACCGTTACGGTTACGGTTGTTTACATTTATTACGTTCTTGTGTATACAAGCGGTTTAATAAAACTGGAACGAATTGCAAACTAAAATACGAGGCGTTCATTATAACCGGTATCCGTTATATCAAGTAGTCAATATTAAAATTAATGTCAGTTTCTTTATATATATATAATAACTCAAAAGAGTTGTAGCTTCTGTTGAATCCGATATTATTTGTTTCGGCTTTTGTTCCGTTTCCATCCCAGAGCACATTCCACACAGGGGTGATATGACACCGTGCTTTGATTTATGGGTAAACGGGGCCGGAAAACTGAAAATCTGCTGCATTGGAAATTGATTTTTGTTGACAAAGGTCAGGTGTTTATCTCTGCGCGAAAATTGCATGGTTATGGCGCGTTTTGTTATCTTCATCGGATTAGTTTTTCGTTCGTGTTTGTTGGATTGTTTAATCCAACATTCGGCTGATTTTGGCATATGGGACGAATAATGAAGTCCAAATTGACGATTCCTGTCACTCGTTATCTATAACTGATGCACGCAATATTTTAAATATAAATAATTTATTAATTGTCTATTCGATAATATAGTTGAGTTCGGATATAACGAACATGAAGGTATTGCAAAATTTAATCGTTATATCCGGGTGTTTATTTTTTATGGTGAGACATTCATTGCTATTAAAAAAGGTTTGAAAATGTCCTAGAATTTTTCAGAAAGATGTAGGATGTTATACAATGTTTAGAAACGTCGAAAATGTTCATGAATTTCCTAGAAGATTCGAAAATGTTTCAATTTCTCAGAAATTTCAAGAATGTCCTAAAAATTTCCTGAAGATTTGAGAATGTCCTAGAAATTTTCAGGATGATGTAGGAAGTTAAACAATATTTAGAAACTTCGAGAATGTTCATGAATATCCCAGAAAATTCGAAAATGTTTCAATTTCCCAGAAGTTTCAAGAATGCCCTAAAAATTTCCTGAAGATTTGAGAATGTCCTAAAAGTTTTCAGGATGATGTAGGAAGTTAAACAATATTTAGAAACGTCGAGAATGTTCATGAATTTCCCAGAAGATTCGAAAATGTTTCAATCTACCAGAAGTTTCAAGAATGTCCTAAAAATTTCCTGAAGGTTTGAGAATGCCCCAGAAATTTTCAGGATGATGTAGGAAGTTAAACAATATTTAGAAACGTCGAGAATGTTCATGAATTTCCCAGAAGATTCGAAAATGTTTCAATCTACCAGAAGTTTCAAGAATGTCCTAAAAATTTCCTGAAGGTTTGAGAATGCCCCAGAAATTTTCAGGATGATGTAGGAAGTTAAACAATATTTAGAAACGTCGAGAATGTTCATGAATTTCCCAGAAGATTCGAAAATGTTTCAATCTCCAGAAGTTTCAAGAATGTCCTAAAAATTTCCTAAGGTTTGAGAATGTCCTAAAATTTTCAGGATGATGTAGGAAGTTAAACAATATTTAGAAACGTCGAGAATGTTCATGAATTTCCCAGAAGATTCGAAAATGTTTCAATCTACCAGAAGTTTCAAGAATGTCCTAAAAATTTCCTGAAGGTTTGAGAATGCCCTAAAAATTTTCAGGATGATGTAGGAAGTTAAACAATATTTAGAAACGTCGAGAATGTTCATGAATTTCCCAGAAGATTCGAAAATGTTTCAATCTACCAGAAGTTTCAAGAATGTCCTAAAAATTTCCTGAAGGTTTGAGAATGCCCCAGAAATTTTCAGGATGATGTAGGAAGTTAAACAATATTTAGAAACGTCGAGAATGTTCATGAATTTCCCAGAAGATTCGAAAATGTTTTAATCTGCTAGAAGTTTCAAGAATGTCCTAAAAATTTCCTGAAGATTTGAGAATGCCCTAGAAATTTTCAGGATGATGTAGGAAGTTAAACAATATTTAGAAACGTCGAGAATGTTCATGAATTTCCCAGAAGATTCGAAAATGTTTCAATCTACCAGAAGTTTCAAGAATGTCCTAAAAATTTCCTGAAGGTTTGAGAATGCCCAGAAATTTTCAGGATGATGTAGGAAGTTAAACAATATTTAGAAACGTCGAGAATGTTCATGAATTTCCCAGAAGATTCGAAAATGTTTCAATCTACCAGAAGTTTCAAGAATGTCCTAAAAATTTCCTGAAGGTTTGAGAATGCCCCAGAAATTTTCAGGATGATGTAGGAAGTTAAACAATATTTAGAAACGTCGAGAATGTTCATGAATTTCCCAGAAGATTCGAAAATGTTTCAATCTACCAGAAGTTTCAAGAATGTCCTAAAAATTTCCTGAAGGTTTGAGAATGCTCCAGAAATTTTCAGGATGATGTAGGAAGTTAAACAATATTTAGAAACGTCGAGAATGTTCATGAATTTCCCAGAAGATTCGAAAATGTTTCAATCTACCAGAAGTTTCAAGAATGTCCTAAAAATTTCCTGAAGGTTTGAGAATGCCCCAGAAATTTTCAGGATGATGTAGGAAGTTAAACAATATTTAGAAACGTCGAGAATGTTCATGAATTTCCTAGAAGATTCGAAAATGTTTCAATTACTCAGAAATTTCAAGAATGTCCTAAAAATTTCCTGAAGATTTGAGAATGTCCTAGAAATTTTCAGGATGATGTAGGAAGTTAAACAATATTTAGAAACGTCGAGAATGTTCATGAATTTCCCAGAAGATTCGAAAATGTTTCAATCTCCAGAAGTTTCAAGAATGTCCTAAAAATTTCCTGAAGATTTGAGAATGTCCTAGAAATTTTCAGGATGATGTAGGAAGTTAAACAATATTTAGAAACGTCGAAAATGTTCATGAATTTCCCAGAAGATTCGAAAATGTTTCAATCTACCAGAAGTTTCAAGAATGTCCTAAAAATTTCCTGAAGATTTGAGAATGCCCTAGAAATTTTCAGGATGATGTAGGAAGTTAAACAATATTTAGAAACGTCAAAGAATGTTCATAAATTTTCCCCTAGAAGATTCGAAAATGTTTCAATTACTCAAAAAGTTTCAAGAATGTCCTAAAAATTTCCTGAAGATTTGAGAATGTCCTAGAAATTTTCAGGATGATGTAGGAAGTTAAACAATATTTAGAAACGTCGAGAATGTTCATGAATTTCCCAGAAGATTCGAAAATGTTTCAATTTCCCAGAAGTTTCAAGAATGTCCTAAAAATTTCCTGAAAATTTGAGAATGTCCTAGAAATTTTCAGGAAGATGTAGGAAGTTAAACAATATTAAGAAACGTCGAAAATGTTCATGAATTTCCCAGAAGATTCGAAAATGTTTTAATCTGCCAGAAGTTTCAAGAATGTCCTAAAAATTTCCTGAAGATTTGAGAATGCCCTAGAAATTTTCAGGAAGATGTAGGAAGTTAAACAATATTTAGAAACGTCGAGAATGTTCATGAATTTCCCAGAAGATTCGAAAATGTTTCAATCTACCAGAAGTTTCAAGAATGTCCTAAAAATTTCCTGAAGGTTTGAGAATGCACAAGAAATTTTCAGGATGATGTAGGAAGTTAAACAATATTTAGAAACGTCGAGAATGTTCATGAATTTCCCAGAAGATTCGGAAATGTTTGAAATGTTATAACCGAATTCAGCTGTATTATGTAATAGTAGATGGCCACTAACATTAAGTTTTCTTTCAAATTGATATTCCACGTCAGTTTCCTTTCCCGTGTAACTCTAAGCATCCCAATTTGCAACGGGGGGTGATTTATTTAATTCCAAAGTTCTCAAAGCCATCACCATAAATTATTACCTGATGAGAACAATTTTGTTTACCCGTAACGTAAACTTTGGTGCATTGCTGATGAAACAACACTGTATGAAAGGGTGATATATATCCGTGCACCCCCTGATGAATGCCACCAACTAATATGCATGCAAGCGGGTACCATACATGTATACAGTAAGGAGTTGCAAACTTCTCCGCTGGAAATCTATTCAAATTTCGCTTGGTCCCAGATATTGAATTTATTAGTGCTTATCGAGAAAGTTTCGTACCGGAAGTGCCTTTTGGACCCCATTGTTACACTCACTGGTCGAAACACAAAAGGGTATTTGCATGTTGCAGAAAATGAATTCTACGAAAGCTACCAACAAAAATAATAAAAATAAAAGTCAGTGAACAGTAGCGACCACCAAAACCAGATATTAATAAATATTATTCAATTATTACCCCCAACTTCCTCGTCTTTTTTAAACTTCTAATTTATGCTCATAAGTAAGTGTCTGAGAGAGTAAAGAAATTTTATTTTTGCCTGTCCCGATTAGTTAAGTATTCAGTCATCGTAGCGAAACGGGTGCGTTGGTAATATGGAGTTGAACGAAAGTTGCGTCCTGTGGGAAATTAAACAGCGAACGTTTTTACGTCCACATTATGTTTATTTAGCCAGTAGGTAGTATAAGAGATGTCTACTTCGCAAATTGAAGACAGATGGGGATTCGGGAAGCGTTGATAGGGCCGAAACGCCGCGCCGACCATCAGATGAAACATTCAGACACACATTCACTTTTAAATTATTCATCTCTTCTTTATCCTACTCGTTCGATTAGCCTTTTCTTTTTAATAAAGAGTAGAGCAGTAGACCAGCTTATGGGAAAATTCAATTTTATATAGGTAGGTACCTATAATATAATCGAAGTCGCCTATAACGAACACCGGTTATAATAAACACTAAACTTGATTGAAATAAACGGTTACATTTACAAAATTACGTTCCATTTAAAAACATACATATTTGTAACGAAAAATCGGCTTTAGCGAATGATTATGAATCGGTTATAACGAACTAATATTTTCATTCTATCACAATAAATGTAAGCACTACCTCATCTATTTTTTTAATTGCCTATCGAAAATATTAATACAAATTTCCAATAACGAACACCCGGCTATAACGAACCAAATTCGTAAGACTTGTTGTGCTTTTAGCAGTCATTTGTAATACTCTACAAAAATATGGACAACGAATTAACGTATGTAATTTAAATCACCGTTAAATTCCACTTTAGAAAGTACTCTGAAAGTGTTACATATTGTACCAATTGTTCACAAGCCTGCTATGTCATTAAACTTTGTACTTTCAAACAGCTGGCTCGTTGGTCTAGGGGTATGATTTTCGCTTAGGGTGCGAGAGGTCCCGGGTTCAAATCCCGGACGAGCCCAGATATTTTTTAACGTTTTTTTACCCAAAAATAATCACTAAACTTAAGTATTTCCAATTTTATAACCTGGACCTTCAAACAGACATTTTTAATTCTTGTAATTTACAATTCTAATACCTTTATTGTCTTTCTTTCTGTTGTGCGAATAAGATCATTTTTTATTATAATTTTTAATTCTCTTTGGTATCTATAAATAAATAATCATGTAATTTAGTTCGCCTTCCTAAACTGGCCCCACAACACTTCCTTCTACAAGGGATTTTGAAGATTTTACTGTTACACTTCGCATAATATTTAATATTAATTAGTTTACTTAACTACTAATTCCAGCGTCACACGTTAAAGTACATAATATGAAATAATTACATCTTTATACCTCAAGCAAATGTAATTAATTATAGAATTTAATTAAGCCCTTCGATGAAATAATGTGTTAAGGTACAAATAGTTTGTAAATTTGCAACTTTAATATTATGTAATTAATTTATAAAAAGAAGGAAAGAGTACCTACACTGTCAAAAAAAATGAGCAGCGTAACTTGTGTGACATATTGTATACCAAAAAAAAAGGAAATGTGTCATGTGACGTCTATAAAAAGGCGATCACGCATGCGTAACTCTCACTATAGTCGCGTCGTCAAAGGATACTCAAGTTACAAGTTTTGTCATTGGATAGCGCAGATATGTAATCCCCTCTCCGTTGCTTACGTAACGTTCGAACAAAAGCTCCGCCTCTAACAAATGTCGTACATTTCTCAGTTCAATATGAACACTCGGCCCGTCAACTTCACAGACGCTTGAAGATTCAAATTGCAGAATATTTTATGATTGAGTCAACGTTACACAATTCTTGGGTGTTACTTTTATTAATATTATGGAGTACTTACTCTGGGAATGTTATATTGATGCCCTTTGGAATGTAGCATCTTTGTCGGAGAATTCCTTGCCACAATTGTACCCCAACGATTCCAAAAATGAAAAATACGAAAAAACACAGAAGTAGAACGTTACCCAACATGGGCAACGTGTCTAGTAGCAACATGACAAGTATCCTCATGCCTGTAAAAAAACATAAAATAAAATTACTAATTATATTTTTATTTTTTCCCTTTTTTGAGGTAATACAAGTGAAGGGGTGTAAACCAAAAAGGAAGGCAAAAGTATTTTAAATACAATGTTCAAACGGACATTTTGATTTTTAGTTTAGATTTAGAAGATGCTACTGCTTTGATCTATCATAGAAATCACTCATTATTCATCTTTTATTTATGAGTTTACAGCATATTTTTTTATGACAAAGTTTATTTTATTAATAAAATCAGATTGTAGGGTTTCACAAAGTTTAAAAAGTAAGTAGGGTCATGAAAAAGAAAAAGAAAATCTGGGCTCGTCCGGGATTTGAACCCGGGACCTCTCGCACCCAAAGCGAGAATCATACCCCTAGACCAACGAGCCAATTGTTTAAACAATTACACTGAAATAATCAAGCAGGCTGGCAATAGATTTTGTTATTCTATACTTTCACTTGGTTCAGGTTTCAGCATCGTGGAATTTGTTATTCTAAATCGTAGTAGTTACAGCCTGGACCACATGTCTGACACAAGCTGTTGTTCGTAGCATTTTAAATTAATTGAACAAATTGACGTGTCGATGTTTATTTAAGGAAGGTGCAAAGGAGAGAGAGAATATTGCAAGTATTATGTACTTCTTGGTGGATTTATTTAATTGATCCCTATATTTTAATTACAATTAGTTAAACATTTCTTTTCATGTGTGACGCCCTGTAGTTTTTGGTGTATTTTATTATTATATTGCGGATAGAGGCAATTATACGTTTTACAATATCAGCATTTTAGAAATACTTACATTTACATTGTATTTATATTTATTGCTCTATTTATTGACAACAAAATTACCTACGCCTTTGTTTTATAATTAAAAAAAAAAAACGAGGTAAATATATATCTTCATTAAATTATTTTAAAGTTTATTGTAATACTACAACAAATTTCTATTTATATTCTTGGATATAATTTAAATTCGATAATAGTTTCTTTTTTTAAAAAAAACATACTCTGGGCTCGTCCGGGATTTGAACCCGGGACCTCTCGCACCCTAAGCGAAAATCATACCCCTAGACCAACGAGCCAGTTAAAATCAGTTTTTTATTTCATTCGTCGCTAGATTTTGGTGAAAAGTAATCTAACCATGAACGAGTTCATTTAAATTCTGTCACAGACAAAAGTTGTTGAACTAGTTAACACACCTGTGATATTTTGGAGTTCTTCGGTTTGTTTTAAGATACTCGTAAATAAATTACAGAAATGAAACATTCACTAAAATTAATCGAAAATAGCAAAATACATTTTTTTTATAGGATATATCATTTTCTTAATATTTTTCTTCAAAATTGAACCCAAAGTCAAAAAAAATATAATAATACCCTTATTTTACTATTAAAAAAAAAAAATAAGTTCGTATGTAAGACGTTGTTCAGATGCTCTACTTTTCTCTGGCATGCTGCCATGGCCACTGTAGATGGTGAAAGTTGAATATCGTGATAGCCAGCTCGATTATTTCGATGTATTTGTTTAAACAACTGGCTCGTTGGTCTAGGGGTATGATTCTCGCTTTGGTTGCGAGAGGTCCCGGGTTCAAATCCCGGACGAGCCCAAAACTTTTATTTTTTTCTTATCCAATTTGTAATAATAAGGCCAAATTTTGTTAAGTACTCTGTAGGAAAAAATGTGATGTGTCATTAATTTACTGCACGTTTAAAACAAAGCTGAGAAGCAGAACTAGTTTAGCACCGTTTAGCGAATAGTTAGTACAACATTTAATTAAGTTCCCTTTAGTAGATAGTTCAATATATAGTTGACGTATAGTTCTTTCTAGCACTCTTTAGGAAATATCTAAGGACCTCAAAGACGTGTTTAATATTCTGGTTGGGTTTCGCACTCTTTAGTAAATAGTTCAGCACTTAGTTGACATATAATTCTCGTTAGAACTCTTTGGGACATGATCTAGAATCCAAAAATCATACTAAATACTTTTTTTGAGTTTAGCATTCCTTGGGAAATAGTTCTGCGCTTAGTTAACATGCTACTCTCCTAAGCACTTTTTATTAAAGACTGTGGTACCTATGTCATTCCTATACTGCACTCTCCAGACAATAACTTAGGACATGAATCATTTTAACATTTTTTTGTAAATATTGTAATATATAATTGATGTATAGTTCTCTCTATGACTCTTAAGGAAATAGCTAAAGACGTCAAAGACGTGGTAAATATTCTGGTTCAGTTTTGCACTCTTTAGTAAATAGTTCAGCACTTAGTTGACATATAATTCTCGTTAGCACTCTTTGGGACATGATCTAGAATCCTAAAATTATTTTTTTTTTCGGTTTCAGTATTCATTGGGAAATAGTTCTGCACTTAGTTAAGATGCTATTCTCTTGAGCACTTTTTGTTAAAGACTGTGGTACTTATGTTATTCCTATACTGCACTCTCTAGAAAATAACTTACTAGGTATATGAACCACTTTAGTATCCTTTAGTAAATATTGTAATATATATTTGATATACAGTTCTCTCTAGGACTCTTTAGGAAGTAACTGAAGATCTCAAAGACTGGGTTAATATTCTGGTTCAATTTTGCACTCTTTAGTAAATAGTTCAACACTTAGTTGACATATAATTCTCGTTAGCACTTTCTGGGACATGATCTAGTATCCAAAAATTATAGTTTAAAGTTTTTAGAAGTTTAGCATTCCTTGGGAAATATTTCTGCACTAATTGTTAGTTAACATGCTATTTTTTTAAGCACTTTTTAGTAACCAGTTCAGCACTTATTTGACATCAGTCACCATTAACAATCTTTGAAAAGCTAACACTCTTTAGGAAGTTGTTTGAGTATCTGGCTGATACTTGATACATGTTTAGGAAGCATCCTTTGTTAAAACTGCTTGTTGTTGTCTGTTATGTGTATAATAAAACAAAAGAATGCATATTCAAATTAATTGTAAGAATTATAGTTTTCAGGCTTTCATTTATGAGAAAATTAAAAAATTAAAGGTAGATGTAATTTTCTGAATGATTAGTCTATTTTTTTTGTATGATTTTTAGATGCTTATATACACGTAATTCTGGATCGATTATTTATTTATAATATCTATTTGGGCATGGGTACGTAAGGAGAAGGTTAAATTATAAAGAGATAATGGCTTTATAATACCGCTTAAGGGCTTAAGCCTTATTAAAGTCGATAACTGTTTAGCAGTCTATCAACTTAATCGTGTAGACAAGCCTGGAGTACATATTATGATTTATGATCTGGGTAGGTGCTAACGTTAATATGAGCAGTTAATATTCCATTGGAATTTGATTCCTTAATGCAGAATTCTATAGGTACCTAAGCATTGTAGTTTTTTTATATTAAGGATAAAAATAAATAAAAAAATTATAAGGTCTAAATAATATTCATTTAATTGGAAAATGTTAAAAATTTGTAAAAAAAATAAAATAAAAAAAATTGATAATGGTAGGTTTCTTCTTTGTCAACAAGTTTTTAACGCTACATGCGATCTAACGATCAAAGTGGGCCACAATGACGTTACTGCAACTGTTTTTAGAGAAAGTAGAATAACGTTTTTTACCGGCCTGCATGATTATTTCGACGTATTTGTTTAAACAATTGGCTCGTTGGTCTAGGGGTATGATTCTCGCTTTGGGTGCGAGAGGTCCCGGGTTCAAATCCCGGACGAGCCCAATTTTTAAATACTTTTTAGACGGTATATTTATTTGTATTAAATATTTTGTTTTTTTTTTGTGGCAAATATAACATAAATATAATTACTTGTGAGTGATAATATGTAGTTTACAATTTCGTTGGGATTTAAATACAATTTAATTTATTTGCAATTTTTTGGCACTTTGGGGTTGTCAATATTATTGATAGGGGTTTGATAAAGTTAACGTGGAACGTGCAATAAGTAATATTAATGTGTGCAGAGGACAAACTACGATAGGAACAGAATAGGAAACGTTTCGAACTTACTTGGTATTCTATTTATTGCTCTAAGAGGTCTTAGCACCCGTATGGTCCTTATCGCGGACAAGTTCATATTGTCAACGTGAAGACAATACTCGAAAGCTCCTGCTAATACTATAAAGAGGTCTAGTCTATTCCAAGAGTCTGCTAAATACGAACCGGGACCCCACACACCCATCGCCACCATTTTTATCATCATCTCTAATGTAAAGAAGGCAAATATAAAATCGTCGAACACCTGAAAAAAAAATCGATCAAATAAGTATTTAAAAATCGATTAAATAGACATATTTAAAATCAATAATTAAAAAACTTGGGCTTTGCCTGATTTATTTGTAAAGAAAAAATACCAAAGAGACAAAAGATTGTTGATTAATTAAGGACACAGTTGTAGGAAGCTTGAGGAATAAGCAAAATCTAAATTTTCCTCGTTATCGTGGTCCATTAAGCAAACCGAATCGGCATCGGCGTAATCGATAATAACCAGAAGTTTGGAAAGTGAAAATCGAAAAAAGGAAAATTGAACATTTTCCTTTCCTTGATGGTGATACGATTTCAATTATTGATCCAAATCAGTCTCGGGACATTTATTATAATGTGGCAACTTTACTCAGGGGGTGGATGGTGTCAGGGAGAAAGCTCGTGGTGGTATTTTACGACCCAAATCAGTGCTCATTAGGGTTAAAAGGAATGAAAAGAAATTGGAGTAAAACAAAAGCAAAAATTCGATAACTCAAATCGACGTTCGAGTTATCGAAGTTTTGCGAAACTTATTAATAAAAAAATGTTGTAGAATAATTTACCTGAAGTATTTTACACCTATTCGTTCTGCATTCATCATCCACACAGGGCTGGTACATTCCTAAAGTAACACAGTTGAGCAAAATGACCATCATGGATATCCTTTCGAACCATGTATAGGGTAGTTAAGGAAAATTAAATATTTTCTTGTCATAATTAATACATCATTTGTAACACTTATTACAGGATAAAAATTAGTTTAAATAATGTAATGGTTTGTGTAGGGGTAGTTTGGAATTTTGAATGGTAACTGTGGATAAATTAATGTATGTAGATTTTAAATTACTTATGTACTTGTCATGTTATGTATTGGATAATACATACCTAGTAAAATTGCATTTTCTAACTCTAACAACGTTCATGCATTACTTATTTAAGATGTAGTGACCTCTACATACGTATATGTCGGAACAGGCGTAATTTCTCGAATGGTAGTATTTACTTGATTATTATCCATGATAATTAAAATAACAAGAACACTGAATACAACTGGACATATTAACAATCTTTCAATTTTATTACAAGTCGAAAACGAATACACGGGCTGTCCGTTCTATTTCGCAGTCAATACCGAAGTCCTCTTCAGCCGCCCCCTGCGGCAGGGATCATGCCAACACATGGCCCCTTTTCCTAAATTTCTCAGAAACACCACTACAGGACAGCCCGTGTCTACGTTCGATGATCTCACTCGTCATCTCGACTTTAAACATGGTTTCTAAATCTTATTATTCTGCTAATACAAACAATATCAACATCTGTAACCTAATAGCCTTTTAAAAAGGAACATGCACTAAACTTAAGGGTGACAGTAAATTGTGCCTCTATGTCACCATAAATAAGAAATAATCGCCTTCAGGCGCCATCTCCGACATATATATGTACCTAATATATGAATAGGAAAAACGTTAATCAATATTATTCAGTTAGCCCTTGTATGTTATGTAATTTGCTCTGGAAGTTCATTTTAAATTCTGCAGTTTATTGATGTTGACATATAGGTACCTACAACCTGCATAATAATAAAGGAAACAATTTATAAATAGAGAATATAATTTAAAAAAAGTGTATACAGAGTTGTCAATTTGATATTGAATTTTTGTAATTTTTTGAAAATGGTAGTATATATATATAATGGGCGAGATTACAACTAGGATTTGTACTGGAAATATTTGAATATATCCATTATTCAAAAAATATTTTAAATTTAAATATTCTTGAATTTAAGAATCGTAAATGGTTATAAAAATTTAAATCTTAGGATAGGTACTCAAAACGTATTCAAATTTTGATTTTTTAAATATTGGATTATTCAAATCAAAATATCCATAATTACAATTTTCAGATTTAAATTTTCAACCACTCAAAAGTTAAAATATTTTAATATTCCAAATTTCAAATATCTCAATGTTTTTTTTAAAGTATGCAAAGCATTTAAACATTTGATTGAATGCTCAAATATTTTAACAATTACATTAATTTGAATATATTGAAAAAAAAATATTTTAAATATAAATCTTCGACTACTTAAATATCCAAACAATTTAATATTTGATTGTTGCACTAGTCACTTGTTGAAACTTATCCATAATAGAAAAAAGACAAAGAAAAAAGTTTCAATAAACGTTTATTCGTATCACTACAGCCGTTTCGCTATACAATAGCTTCTTCAGGTGAAGATTGCAATATCTAATTGGTCATTAAGGATGATTTGTTGTTTATTGTATTTATTTATTTCAAGTTGTTCTAACAAATTTAATTTCTATTTAATTTAGTTCTAAGGTATAAATAGTGTTACAATAGGATTAGTTTGTATAATCTTCACCTGAAGAAGCTATTGTATAGCGAAACGGCTGTAGTGATACGAATAAACGTTTCTTGAAACTTTTTTCTTTGTCTTTTTTCTAATTTAATATTTAATATTTCAAATTTTAAATATCTTAACATTTGAACAACTTCGAAGTGTGAAAAGCAAATGCAAATTCAAAATTGTAATTATTCAAACATTTGGATTTCTACAATTGAAATACTTTCAAAATATATTTCAAACGTTTCTAATATCCATTCGTTTGAATATTCAAAATTTTCGAAATTTGATTATTTTTAAAAATACTCAAATATTTGAAAATCCATAATTGAAATGTTTCGAAAATAATATTTGAGATTAAACTTTCAGCTACTTACTTAAATATCCAAATATTTTAATATTCAAAATTTCAAATATCTAAACATTTGGATATTAAGAAATCCAAATTATGAAAAGTAAATTAATGCAAAAACGAAATTGCAAATATTCCAATTTTTGAGTTTTAACAATTAAAATACTCTCAAAATATATTTGAAACACATCTTTAAAATATTCAAATATCCATTTGTTTGAATATTCCAAATTTCCGAAATTTGAGTATTTTTAAAAAACATTCTAATATTTGGATACTCAAATATTTGAAAATCCATAATTGAAATGTTTCGAAAATAATATTTGAGATTAAACTTTCAACTACTTACTTAAATATCCAAATAATTTAATATTCAAAATTTCAAATATCTAAACATTTGGATATTAAGAAATCCAAATTATGAAAAGTAAATTAATGCAAAAACGAAATTGCAAATATTCCAATTTTTGAGTTTTAACAATTAAAATACTCTCAAAATATATTTGAAACACATCTTTAAAATATTCAAATATCCATTTGTTTGAATATTCCAAATTTCCGAAATTTGAGTATTTTTAAAAAACATTCTAATATTTGGATACTCAAATATTTGAAAATCCATAATTGAAATGTTTCGAAAATAATATTTGAGATTAAACTTTCAACTACTTACTTAAATATCCAAATAATTTAATATTCAAAATTTCAAATATCTAAACATTTGGATATTAAGAAATCCAAATTATGAAAAGTAAATTAATGCAAAAACGAAATTGCAAATATTCCAATTTTTGAGTTTTAACAATTAAAATACTCTCAAAATATATTTGAAACACATCTTTAAAATATTCAAATATCCATTTGTTTGAATATTCCAAATTTCCGAAATTTGAGTATTTTTAAAAAACATTCTAATATTTGGATACTCAAATATTTGAAAATCCATAATTGAAATGTTTCGAAAATAATATTTGAGATTAAACTTTCAACTACTTACTTAAATATCCAAATAATTTAATATTCAAAATTTCAAATATCTAAACATTTGGATATTAAGAAATCCAAATTATGAAAAGTAAATTAATGCAAAAACGAAATTGCAAATATTCCAATTTTTGAGTTTTAACAATTAAAATACTCTCAAAATATATTTGAAACACATCTTTAAAATATTTAAATATCCATTTGTTTGAATATTCAAAATTTCAGAAATCTAAATATTTTTGAAAAGCATTCAAATACACAAATATCAGAAAAATTAAAACTTCTAAATTTCGTATATTCTTATATTCATAATTTATTGTCAGATAATATGAAAAATCGTCGGTTTCCTAATGGTAGGACAACATCTCGAGAGACATATTAGAAGCAACATCAAGAGTATAGGGGGTTTACACACAATTGCGTGATGTTTTCGTGTAAAACAGAAAAACCGAAATACACAAAAGATGTTTTTTTGCTTTATTATTCAAAAGGGTAGTTAATAATTTATTGTTTTTTATGCAGTGTTCCAAAGACAACTAAAAATGGTCTATTTGTATGAGTACAATAGAACAGAACAGGGTATATTTTGCTAAAACCCAATACCAGTAGTGGCTTTCACAGGGCAATTAATTGAATTAGTTCGTGATCGGCTTGTGAATGCCCATTATTCCAAACAGAACCGTCATATAACAGCCCTTTATACTCTTTTCGAGAATTTTATCGGTCCTTTTATAACTCAATAGTCACCCTTAATGTCTCTAGAAGTATTTGCTATTAATGTTTCGTTTATTGCCACTAAGGGATTTTACTCTAACAGTAAAATAAATAAACAAATAAACGAAATGAGGGAGAGATTAGGGGGGAGGATAACTACAATATTTTTACTAATTTAATTTCATAATGTTGACGCAAAACTTGTTCTGATTAAAAACAATGAAATTGTGGTGTCTCCGGTAACGCCCACGGTCGACGCTCACATGTTTTCTTTTTTTACTCCCCAAGCGGGAGGGCGCGGATTGTACAGAAGCACTGTTCAAAAGTTTTTTTTTACATACCCTTGTGGGGTATCGTTGAAAAGAGCTTTGAAAGTAGATCACAAAAATTAACAAACTTGAAAATAATAAAAAAATGTTTTTGTTAATTTTTTGTATCAAAACTGACTTACAATTGTTACAAAATTCAATTATTCATCCCTGTATGATAATTATTGATCATTAACTTTTAGTTGGAAAGTATATAATTATTTTCAAATTTGAATTTTCCTCGTGATTGTTGAATTGGTTGTCTGATGCACAGAATGTTCTTGAAGTATATTTAGTTTGTTTTTCAATTTTCATAACTGGATGTCGTATTTTTCTTTGGGTTTCTTTCGAACGGATTGCATGCAACATCTGCCTTGTCGTACAAACTACAAAACAGAAAACAGGGCATTTTAGGTATGGGATCGTCCCTGAGTTCGTCGATGTACGAAGGCTCAATATATCGGGAATAATCTGTCTGCAAACGTATCCTTTCTTTATTGTTTTATTTTCAAACCGACGGACGACGCAAGGGCACTGTTGCTTTAGACGTGGAGATCTGACAAAAGGATTTTGTTTTCTCGACCCTGGAAATTCTTTTTTGAGGAGTTATGCTCAAATTTTTGCACTGCACTGAAATACAAAACAGTTTTTTTTTTGGTTTTCGTGTTTTTTGGCTTTTACTTACTTGCAAAAAAAAATTATAAAAAAATATTGTTACCCTCACATTTTTTTCAACATTATTTGATTATTTTACTCCCCATGTGGACGAGTGCGATCATTGTCTGTAAAGAAGCCTTGTCCAAAGAAATATCAATCAACTGTGAGATATTTATTCATTATGTATTAAATTAAAGCGAGTTTAATAGTCCTCTCAGCCAATTCGTGACATTGATAAGAACAAGGATTGGTGTCTTGACCAACAGACTGTTTGTTACTTAGACAGCAAATTTGACCTACCCTGCGGTCAGTCTGGTGTTTGGTTTTCATTAAACTATGTCGATTAAATGTACATTCCAGTACGACGAAAATCCTCCCCTGGCAAACTAACCCTTATTTGTACACATGTACACAAAGGCGTCGCGTCGTTTATTCGAAGCTCAGTTCCATTAACATCCCTGATGGTACTGAATGTTAAATGTTGATTACTTGACTCTGTTTACATCTTCAAAAAAAAAAATTTTTAGTCTGCATTACCTATACATTTTATATGAGCCAAAAAAAGGGCACGAAAGGTCAAGACTTAATGACCAAATACTGGCTAATGGGTCAGTGTCCAAATGACGAAAAAATAGTAGCCAAAATGAGCAACTAAACCAATTTTTGTGGCCTAAGAAATGGGAACATTTTAAGGTACCTACCTCCACCCTGTATATTCCCTCTAGTTTGTAATTCAATTGTTTTTGACGAGTTTCCTTGTCACAGTTATTGAACTGTTCCGATAATCGCGTCGACTGTTGCGGACGTAAAAATTGAAATGCTATAGCCGAATTCTGCGCTAATTTCCATTAGCATCCTGTCCTTAATTAACTAGCAATTTGCCGATAAAGTGACCAACATTAATTTCCGGCCCTGTACTTTTGACAAGCGAATTTCAGCTAGCTGATTAGTCGAAGTTGTTCGATTACGTTTCGGCCGTGTAACCATCAGATATACAGTTTCATAATGTTTCCCTAACATTACTTCACAATTTCCACGCTTAATTCATATTCTATAAATCAAATTGTTAATTAAAACCCTGCACGAAATTTGTTTTATTCCTTTTATATTAAATAATCGATTATTTATGTGTTTATATGTTTATCTAGTACAAAAATATAAACAAACACTTATTGTTGTACATTTAGCTAAAATAGACTGTTGCGAACGACAGCGACAGTAGGTCAGTCGTTAAAAAGCTCGCAAATCAAACGGACTACCCTGCAAGAACCGCGGGTTTAATTCCTTTTTCGATACACTTGTTTTTTTCTCCTCAAAATATCTTTTTTTCGTTTCTAGAGGTATTAAAGTTCAACTTCTTTTAGGTTCTACTCGTGCTAAAATTTTTTTAAAAAAAACATTTAAGGGCAGTAGAAATTTTTCAGGAATAAGGATAAATAAATTAAGTTCAATTATTACCACGTTTTACGTACATATAGTCAAAAAAATAATTTTATCGAAAAAAATTCCGCTTATTCGATGTAGGTATATTGACTAACTCGGTTTTAGTTTGAAAACAACCCCGTGGTGAAGTCGCGATTATTTTACAGAATTAACAGCTCACATAACATCAACATCGTGTTTACAGTTGGTTTATGTGAAACAGATTCAGTTCTCATTTCGAAACTTGTTTTAACGAGCTGCGCTTGTAGCAAAACTTTTCAAAAGGTCACCACCACCACTAGGGCACTTGATAAAGTTTAACAACATTCATCTAACAAGCGGACTCCTCCTGGAAGGATAACGAATGCTATAAAGTAAATACTGTCGTGGACGTTAAAAATTTACGGTTATAGAAACTTTGATGGAATTGTAAGGTTACTGGGGGAAAAGATAACCTGCACGAAATGAACCTCACCTAAAAACACTTAAATGTTGTCCTTTAACGTCTCCCCCAATCTTCCACCTCTTCTACGTAAATAAAAATATTTTCCAACCTTAGAGAGATTTTGTTCATATCCATAGACCTCTACAGTACCCTCAGGACATAACTCACCCTCATAACAGCACTATAACGTACAAGAGACTGTTATACAGCCTGGATCCTTTTCGCCTGCCTGCCTGCGAGTTATATCGTCGTCCTTTACAAGTTTCAGAGATATTGTCAATCAAAAGGTGATTGATAGACTCCCAGTAGTAAATACGTTAAGTTACGTTAAGCCATTCTAGTTAATTACCCATTAATTGTTGCAAATATTCTCGGTCTGAGAGGGCTTAAGCTTATCTTGAGGCTCTCGTCTTTGAGGGATGGAAATGGAATGCTTGACTTGCTCTAGACTATTATTAGGGGTTTCTTGTCCAAGATGCGATCATAATGTAGCCAGCGTCAATTGTATGGGTCGATAAAACATTATAATAAGGGTTGAAACGTTATAGTAATTAAATTGAATATTTTATTCGTGTCATTGGAGGTGGCGTATAGGGCGGAATATTTAGTACCCCCAAATATTTTATAACGATGTGGGTACCCCTCACTGATTTTCAAAGTCTTGATTAATTAGAAAAAGTTATAATTTGTTTAAGTCATTGAAATAATTAATTCCTAGTGTGAAACGGATAACGTGGTTGTAGAGCACAAGAATTTTGATTGGTATTGCTTTACTAATGACTCAGAACGAGAGGAAATTAGCGTGGAATTCCACGTTCTAGAATTTCAATTTTGAACGTCAACTACAGAACGCAAAGTTAAAATTACAAAAGGAACTCTATCGCAGTTTAAATAGCAGGGAAACTTTGTGCACATTTCCATTAAGTAACGAAATTTGTAAGAAAGTTAAATAAGTCTGCACAAAGCAAAATTCAATACCACCAATGTGTCAATTTTAACGAACAAATATAGATGGAGCTCTAGTTATTCACTGAAATCTATTAACTTATTTTTCTAACATACCAAAAATCACTCAGTTAGTAATCTATCGCTCAGCGAATCGCTCCCCCTTATTGACAGCCTTGCAGCTAGAACGGAAATGAGCTCCCGACCGCGTGACTACTACTTATAGGTCCCTCGGTGACGCACTATAGGCCACCCGTTATGCTTACATGCCTACCGGGTTGTTGCTGACTGACACGTGATACTTTATGATTCTTTATAATGGAGAAACGCTTTTTTTGTGACAGATGCTGCTTAATAAGAAAGAAAAAAGTTAACGAGAAATATCATTAAATATCTCTTTATATTTTTCAGAAGACATTATTCTTTGTTCTCCGGAAAATTTTAGCGTTTTTCTCGGTTGTAATTTCCCGGAAATCTTTCCTTTGTTCGACTGTCGCATGATCTAATTTTACCATTTAAGCAAACGTTTTCCATGAAAGATTGATGACTTCCGTTAAATATAGACGCCATAACGTCCTGTCTAAAAAGTTATCCCGTCAGGTTCCAAATTAAAGATAGATATATAGATAAAATGTGTCACGAAAAACGTTAAAAGAAATGATTAAGTGAATACTGTAGCTGACCGAAGCCATTTATAAAATTATCAACTCCTAATCGGCATTACGGCCCTTTTCCCCCATAAACGAGCCATTACCACTTATTAGGGCTGATCGAAAATGATCAACAGAATGATCTTAACACATTCTTTTTCAAAGTGGGGTAGTTTTGCTCAAAATGAACTGACAATTTAACCGAATGTGCTGATGAAGTAACAGGCAGATATCATAATGACGGCCGCTGCGCGCGCACGATGGCTGTGACGTCAGAGCAGGAGCGCTGAAGGTAAATTGAGATGAAATGTTTTAAGAAAATACAGTGGATCTCGTTCTAGAATTAATTAACTTTTTAAAATCGAAAACAATGGTTTATAAAAGTATTTTATTATTCTATTTTGTGCTGCACTTTAAGCTTATATCTTTTCCATTAATTTGCGACCAGGGCTACTCTAGTAGACAATAGAAATTCAAGAAAGCGTATTTTCTCGACGAAACGGCGATTCTTGAATCTTTTGTCCTTTAAGACAACAGAAAATAGAAGTCCAAACCACACGCCGTGCATAAATTGGTCTGTTGACAAAATTTAATTACTGACAAAGTGTTTCGTTAACAAAATAAAGAAAAATATCAGCGAGAGATGATAGAAATAATAATAAAAGGAATTAAATGAAACTTGGAATTTTAGCTCTCTAACAAGTACTTGAAATTAATTGTGCTTTGTATTTCCGGTTTTAAACATTTTAGAAATTCTATTATTACCTGCGTGGGTTTGCCAAGCAGCCGGTGACAAATGTCAGAGTTCAACTGCATAAGGTTGACCCATTAAACATTGAAAAATAAAGTCAATTCAGCTGCAAATTTGACTTATGCACAGCACTGTCAAATAAATAATAATTAAAAAAAAAATAGATTGTTTTCATCACAGTCCTGTCGTGGCTGAATTCTGCAAGGATTTTTTGAATGCCTTGTTATTTTTAAAGTTTAATCGAAATTATTTTTTTGTAACGTATATTGTTTATAGTTTGCAAAACTATGTAATGTGGTGGTCTAAAAATATAACTTCTACTGCATAGAGTATAGAATTTTTCTGTTTTCTTTTTGACCACGCAACATACAGGGATCACAAGCAGGATTGAAATGTTTGTATTCGTTCTATCCTAATTAATTGATTTCCGATGCCGCGATCGTAATCAAGTCATGCCGCGACCCAGTTTTTATTTTTATAAAATTAGAGATGAAATCGCAATCTACTACACAAGTAGATAACATTTAGGGAAGTCGTTTTACCGAAATCAACACGCTGCTGGCTGTCGCGAAAGCAAGAAAAAATAAGAAAAATAAACGATGTCGTTTTTCTACTTTTTTTTTTCTTTTTATTAAAACGTTTTCTTTTTTTCCTGCACGATTGAATTATAGCGTGTGCTATTATACAAACGTACCTATTAACGAGGACTCGCGTAGGTTTAAATAAACGCAGCCCGAAAAGTGCTATTAACCCGCCGAAATATGTAAATGAAGTTTTGTTAGGTCGAAGACGTATTATTTACATAGATCAGGAAATTTGATAGTGGTGGAATTTACCCACAATGTTTCTCTACCAAACAAATAAAGTCGAATCTTTCTTACTTTCAACGCTTGTGGAAATCGTCAAAATACTAGAATGCCTTCTGGAAAAACATATTGAGGAAAAATTTTTGTGAAAGACAAAATGATCAATAATTAGGTCACCAAAAGATGGTACCTCCAGCTTACGAGACTAGATGATACTACAGTAAACGTCATCTGAAGAGTCATCAAGCTGTCACTACATTTAGTTTATCCAGAAATTGAAATAGCTTTATAAAATACTACAAGGACCAATAGTTCGTTATTGGATGATGGTACCATAGTCAATATTGCCATGAATCCAGCCTCCAGTTTACGAGACAAGATGACACTCCAGCAAACGTCATCTGAAGAGTCGTCAAGTAGTCACTACAGATAGTTTATCCAGAAATTGAAATAGCTTTATAAAATACTACAAGGACCAATAATTTGTGACTGGATGATGGTACCATAGTCAATATTGTCATGAATCCAGCCTCCAGTTTACGAGACAAGATGATACTCCAGCAAACGTCATCTGAAGAGTCGTCAAGCTGTCACTACAGATAGTTTATCCAGAAATTGAAATAGCTTTATAAACTACTACAAGGACCAATAGTTCGTTATTGGATGATGGTACCATAGTCAATATTGTCATGAATCCAGCCTCCAGTTTACGAGACAAGATGACACTCCAGCAAACGTCATCTGAAGAGTCGTCAAGTAGTCACTACAGATAGTTTATCCAGAAATTGAAATAGCTTTATAAAATACTACAAGGACCAATAGTTCGTTATTGGATGATGGTACCATAGTCAATATTGTCATGAATCCAGCCTCCAGTTTACGAGACAAGATGACACTCCAGCAAACGTCATCTGAAGAGTCGTCAAGTAGTCACTACAGATAGTTTATCCAGAAATTGAAATAGCTTTATAAAATACTACAAGGACCAATAGTTCGTTATTGGATGATGGTACCATAGTCAATATTGTCATGAATCCAGCCTCCAGTTTACGAGACAAGATGACACTCCAGCAAACGTCATCTGAAGAGTCGTCAAGTAGTCACTACAGATAGTTTATCCAGAAATTGAAATAGCTTTATAAAATACTACAAGGACCAATAGTTCGTTATTGGATGATGGTACCATAGTCAATATTGTCATGAATCCAGCCTCCAGTTTACGAGACAAGATGACACTCCAGCAAACGTCATCTGAAGAGTCGTCAAGTAGTCACTACAGATAGTTTATCCAGAAATTGAAATAGCTTTATAAAATACTACAAGGACCAATAGTTCGTTATTGGATGATGGTACCATAGTCAATATTGTCATGAATCCAGCCTCCAGTTTACGAGACAAGATGACACTCCAGCAAACGTCATCTGAAGAGTCGTCAAGTAGTCACTACAGATAGTTTATCCAGAAATTGAAATAGCTTTATAAACTACTACAAGGACCAATAGTTCGTTATTGGATGATGGTACCATAGTCAATATTGTCATGAATCCAGCCTCCAGTTTACGAGACAAGATGACACTCCAGCAAACGTCATCTGAAGAGTCGTCAAGTAGTCACTACAGATAGTTTATCCAGAAATTGAAATAGCTTTATAAAATACTACAAGGACCAATAGTTCGTTATTGGATGATGGTACCATAGTCAATATTGTCATGAATCCAGCCTCCAGTTTACGAGACAAGATGACACTCCAGCAAACGTCATCTGAAGAGTCGTCAAGTAGTCACTACAGATAGTTTATCCAGAAATTGAAATAGCTTTATAAAATACTACAAGGACCAATAGTTCGTTATTGGATGATGGTACCATAGTCAATATTGTCATGAATCCAGCCTCCAGTTTACGAGACAAGATGACACTCCAGCAAACGTCATCTGAAGAGTCGTCAAGTAGTCACTACAGATAGTTTATCCAGAAATTGAAATAGCTTTATAAACTACTACAAGGACCAATAGTTCGTTATTGGATGATGGTACCATAGTCAATATTGTCATGAATCCAGCCTCCAGTTTACGAGACAAGATGACACTCCAGCAAACGTCATCTGAAGAGTCGTCAAGTAGTCACTACAGATAGTTTATCCAGAAATTGAAATAGCTTTATAAAATACTACAAGGACCAATAGTTCGTTATTGGATGATGGTACCATAGTCAATATTGTCATGAATCCAGCCTCCAGTTTACGAGACAAGATGACACTCCAGCAAACGTCATCTGAAGAGTCGTCAAGTAGTCACTACAGATAGTTTATCCAGAAATTGAAATAGCTTTATAAACTACTACAAGGACCAATAGTTCGTTATTGGATGATGGTACCATAGTCAATATTGTCATGAATCCAGCCTCCAGTTTACGAGACAAGATGACACTCCAGCAAACGTCATCTGAAGAGTCGTCAAGTAGTCACTACAGATAGTTTATCCAGAAATTGAAATAGCTTTATAAACTACTACAAGGACCAATAGTTCGTTATTGGATGATGGTACCATAGTCAATATTGTCATGAATCCAGCCTCCAGTTTACGAGACAAGATGACACTCCAGCAAACGTCATCTGAAGAGTCGTCAAGTAGTCACTACAGATAGTTTATCCAGAAATTGAAATAGCTTTATAAAATACTACAAGGACCAATAGTTCGTTATTGGATGATGGTACCATAGTCAATATTGTCATGAATCCAGCCTCCAGTTTACGAGACAAGATGACACTCCAGCAAACGTCATCTGAAGAGTCGTCAAGTAGTCACTACAGATAGTTTATCCAGAAATTGAAATAGCTTTAAAAAACTACTACAAGGACCAATAGTTCGTTATTGGATGATGGTACCATAGTCAATATTGTCATGAATCCAGCCTCCAGTTTACGAGACAAGATGACACTCCAGCAAACGTCATCTGAAGAGTCGTCAAGTAGTCACTACAGATAGTTTATCCAGAAATTGAAATAGCTTTATAAACTACTACAAGGACCAATAGTTCGTTATTGGATGATGGTACCATAGTCAATATTGTCATGAATCCAGCCTCCAGTTTACGAGACAAGATGACACTCCAGCAAACGTCATCTGAAGAGTCGTCAAGTAGTCACTACAGATAGTTTATCCAGAAATTGAAATAGCTTTATAAAATACTACAAGGACCAATAGTTCGTTATTGGATGATGGTACCATAGTCAATATTGTCATGAATCCAGCCTCCAGTTTACGAGACAAGATGACACTCCAGCAAACGTCATCTGAAGAGTCGTCAAGTAGTCACTACAGATAGTTTATCCAGAAATTGAAATAGCTTTAAAAAACTACTACAAGGACCAATAGTTCGTTATTGGATGATGGTACCATAGTCAATATTGTCATGAATCCAGCCTCCAGTTTACGAGACAAGATGACACTCCAGCAAACGTCATCTGAAGAGTCGTCAAGTAGTCACTACAGATAGTTTATCCAGAAATTGAAATAGCTTTATAAAATACTACAAGGACCAATAGTTCGTTATTGGATGATGGTACCATAGTCAATATTGTCATGAATCCAGCCTCCAGTTTACGAGACAAGATGACACTCCAGCAAACGTCATCTGAAGAGTCGTCAAGTGTCACTACAGATAGTTTATCCAGAAATTGAAATAGCTTTATAAAATACTACAAGGACCAATAGTTCGTTATTGGATGATGGTACCATAGTCAATATTGTCATGAATCCAGCCTCCAGTTTACGAGACAAGATGACACTCCAGCAAACGTCATCTGAAGAGTCGTCAAGTAGTCACTACAGATAGTTTATCCAGAAATTAAATAGCTTTATAAATACTACAAGGACCAATAGTTCGTTATTGGATGATGGTACCATAGTCAATATTGTCATGAATCCAGCCTCCAGTTTACGAGACAAGATGACACTCCAGCAAACGTCATCTGAAGAGTCGTCAAGTAGTCACTACAGATAGTTTATCCAGAAATTGAAATAGCTTTATAAAATACTACAAGGACCAATAGTTCGTTATTGGATGATGGTACCATAGTCAATATTGTCATGAATCCAGCCTCCAGTTTACGAGACAAGATGACACTCCAGCAAACGTCATCTGAAGAGTCGTCAAGTAGTCACTACAGATAGTTTATCCAGAAATTGAAATAGCTTTATAAAATACTACAAGGACCAATAGTTCGTTATTGGATGATGGTACCATAGTCAATATTGTCATGAATCCAGCCTCCAGTTTACGAGACAAGATGACACTCCAGCAAACGTCATCTGAAGAGTCGTCAAGTAGTCACTACAGATAGTTTATCCAGAAATTGAAATAGCTTTATAAACTACTACAAGGACCAATAGTTCGTTATTGGATGATGGTACCATAGTCAATATTGTCATGAATCCAGCCTCCAGTTTACGAGACAAGATGACACTCCAGCAAACGTCATCTGAAGAGTCGTCAAGTAGTCACTACAGATAGTTTATCCAGAAATTGAAATAGCTTTAAAAAACTACTACAAGGACCAATAGTTCGTTATTGGATGATGGTACCATAGTCAATATTGTCATGAATCCAGCCTCCAGTTTACGAGACAAGATGACACTCCAGCAAACGTCATCTGAAGAGTCGTCAAGTAGTCACTACAGATAGTTTATCCAGAAATTGAAATAGCTTTATAAAATACTACAAGGACCAATAGTTCGTTATTGGATGATGGTACCATAGTCAATATTGTCATGAATCCAGCCTCCAGTTTACGAGACAAGATGACACTCCAGCAAACGTCATCTGAAGAGTCGTCAAGTAGTCACTACAGATAGTTTATCCAGAAATTGAAATAGCTTTATAAAATACTACAAGGACCAATAGTTCGTTATTGGATGATGGTACCATAGTCAATATTGTCATGAATCCAGCCTCCAGTTTACGAGACAAGATGACACTCCAGCAAACGTCATCTGAAGAGTCGTCAAGTAGTCACTACAGATAGTTTATCCAGAAATTGAAATAGCTTTATAAAATACTACAAGGACCAATAGTTCGTTATTGGATGATGGTACCATAGTCAATATTGTCATGAATCCAGCCTCCAGTTTACGAGACAAGATGACACTCCAGCAAACGTCATCTGAAGAGTCGTCAAGTAGTCACTACAGATAGTTTATCCAGAAATTGAAATAGCTTTATAAACTACTACAAGGACCAATAGTTCGTTATTGGATGATGGTACCATAGTCAATATTGTCATGAATCCAGCCTCCAGTTTACGAGACAAGATGACACTCCAGCAAACGTCATCTGAAGAGTCGTCAAGTAGTCACTACAGATAGTTTATCCAGAAATTGAAATAGCTTTATAAAATACTACAAGGACCAATAGTTCGTTATTGGATGATGGTACCATAGTCAATATTGTCATGAATCCAGCCTCCAGTTTACGAGACAAGATGACACTCCAGCAAACGTCATCTGAAGAGTCGTCAAGTAGTCACTACAGATAGTTTATCCAGAAATTGAAATAGCTTTATAAAATACTACAAGGACCAATAGTTCGTTATTGGATGATGGTACCATAGTCAATATTGTCATGAATCCAGCCTCCAGTTTACGAGACAAGATGACACTCCAGCAAACGTCATCTGAAGAGTCGTCAAGTAGTCACTACAGATAGTTTATCCAGAAATTGAAATAGCTTTATAAACTACTACAAGGACCAATAGTTCGTTATTGGATGATGGTACCATAGTCAATATTGTCATGAATCCAGCCTCCAGTTTACGAGACAAGATGACACTCCAGCAAACGTCATCTGAAGAGTCGTCAAGTAGTCACTACAGATAGTTTATCCAGAAATTGAAATAGCTTTATAAAATACTACAAGGACCAATAGTTCGTTATTGGATGATGGTACCATAGTCAATATTGTCATGAATCCAGCCTCCAGTTTACGAGACAAGATGACACTCCAGCAAACGTCATCTGAAGAGTCGTCAAGTAGTCACTACAGATAGTTTATCCAGAAATTGAAATAGCTTTATAAAATACTACAAGGACCAATAGTTCGTTATTGGATGATGGTACCATAGTCAATATTGTCATGAATCCAGCCTCCAGTTTACGAGACAAGATGACACTCCAGCAAACGTCATCTGAAGAGTCGTCAAGTAGTCACTACAGATAGTTTATCCAGAAATTGAAATAGCTTTAAAAAACTACTACAAGGACCAATAGTTCGTTATTGGATGATGGTACCATAGTCAATATTGTCATGAATCCAGCCTCCAGTTTACGAGACAAGATGACACTCCAGCAAACGTCATCTGAAGAGTCGTCAAGTAGTCACTACAGATAGTTTATCCAGAAATTGAAATAGCTTTATAAAATACTACAAGGACCAATAGTTCGTTATTGGATGATGGTACCATAGTCAATATTGTCATGAATCCAGCCTCCAGTTTACGAGACAAGATGACACTCCAGCAAACGTCATCTGAAGAGTCGTCAAGTAGTCACTACAGATAGTTTATCCAGAAATTGAAATAGCTTTAAAAAACTACTACAAGGACCAATAGTTCGTTATTGGATGATGGTACCATAGTCAATATTGTCATGAATCCAGCCTCCAGTTTACGAGACAAGATGACACTCCAGCAAACGTCATCTGAAGAGTCGTCAAGTAGTCACTACAGATAGTTTATCCAGAAATTGAAATAGCTTTATAAAATACTACAAGGACCAATAGTTCGTTATTGGATGATGGTACCATAGTCAATACTGCCATGAATCCAGCCTCCAGTTTACGAGACAAGATGACACTCCAGCAAACGTCATCTGAAGAGTCGTCAAGCAGTCACTACAGATAGTTTATCCAGAAATAGAAATAGCTTTATAAAATACTGCAAGGCCCAACAATTCGTTCCTGGATGATGGTACCATAGTCATTTTTGTCACGACTCCAGCCTCCAGCTAGTCACACTAGAGAAATTTGAAGATGATACTCCAGCGACAATCGCCTTCAAAACCATCAAGCTTTTTTGCTGGTGGTGACAAAATGGAGATGTAGTAATGTTCCTGATGTTTTGCAATCTTTATTATTGTAGATAATTTATTTACTGAGGATATAAATCCGCCTAAAATTTACGATATGGAATTTGCTAACGACATAACCTAATCATTTTACTTTTAATCTCTATACGACGTAGATTTTATTTTAGCAAATTCTCGGATTTTCTTCGTTTTATTAGCAATAAATGTTCTTTTATGCGTTCGTAACGATTACTTAATGTATGAGTCACCGCACTTATGTATACCAGTCCACGTAGGAATGGCCCATTTGGACAGTTTATGGGTGATTGCCCGAAACTGCCTATTAAAAATAAGGTCCTCATGGGGGGAGAATAAACAATAATATTGAAATTTTCTGACCCAGTCGGAATTTATATTTGATCGTAAAACAAAGGCCACTTTTGCTTTTTCGATTGACATTAAGGAAAGGACCTTAAAGTTAGTTCAAAAAATTAAACGTTACACCACTTAATGGATGCTTGGAAATGTTTTTGTGTGTCCTGCTAGGCACAGAGCAAGAAAAACCACCCCCTGCTGACCACCACTTTTTTCGGTGATTCGATTAATTCTTTAGTAGTCCCATGGGTTCCATTTTTTATTTCCTAAGGGTTCCTAAGACGGAGAAACTACTTACGTTGAATTATCCAACACCCTAAGGGAAACAATAAATAAAAAAATGGATATGTGGTTCATTGGGACCCATTCTATGACTAACACTGAAACATTTAAAGAAATACAAAAGTGACCCTTAAGAATTAAATTTTAACTAAGCAGCACAATGTACAGGTTGCGAAAGAGAAGACTTTGGTCATGGGCCAATTTTTTTGTACTAGACTGTACATTGAACCTTCCTGTTGGACAGTTGTGGCAATAATTGTTAAGTAACCGGATGAGTGGTGGTGGTGGTGGTAGATACATCCTGTATCTTTCAAAGGCATACAATTATTCGATTATTGCGGTAATTGATTAATGAATCCGGACCGTGGTAGCAATTGGTCTGTGTTTCTCCGGGAATTACACAAAATAGCGCAATAATTGGAACCGCGTTTCGGGGGCGTTCGTCTAACGATTGTTCTGACAATTATGTTGTCGTGATTTATTGCCTGCCTTAATGGACTTTCCTAACGAAAATTTAGCTGGCATATCAGATCTCTCTGTCTATGCGCTTACGTACCTTGTCGTTGTCTCGCCACTCACCACAACGCCACACGTGGCCTTATTGATGAATTGTATTACTATCTAGAAAATGGTACAAATGGGGTTGCTAGGTACTACATACATTTATCAAATAAGGGGATTGTTCCTGTCGAACTGTGGGGAAAACGTAAACGTGATCCAATTAACAGTCAATAAATATGTAATGAAAATCGGTGCAGCTATCTCCTCCGATGATAAAGCACTCTACAAACAGCTGATCAATTAAATGTATAAAGGAAAGATTGTACTAACTAACCGGTATAAATTCGATATCCAGAATGTTGTTGTTTAGTCAGAATTTCTAATTAAAAATTGCAAATATTTTAAAGATTTTTTTACTTTAAATTAACTATTTATTTTACTTATTCCTAATTAATACTAATTCTAGTATATTGTTATAAATACGTTAGTGTACATAATAAGCAGCAATACAACTGATCAGACCCTACGTATTATGAGTGAGGGGAGTATAAAGCCCGAACTGACAGGACGATATCGGTTGCTAAGATGTTTCGTAATCGGTAAGCTCAACAAGCTTGATGATGAGCTTCATTATACTATATATACCTAATACATCTGTACGTAGTACGTAGGTATGTATTAGCTTTGCAATTTACTAGACGTCAAAGTTGTAATTTCGCTTTGGTTATGTATCTCACATCAGTTTGATAATCAGACAAACTAAACAATCGAGTCGTGTGGCACTTTATGATCAATGATAATTATCTCTGTTTGTAGACTGTGATCTACCAAAATTTTTTTACACTGGTCTGGTAAACCAGTTTGTACAAAAATACCAGACAAACCAGTTTGACCTAGGCAGAAGTGGTCCTTAGTAGAAACCGGTTTTTCCCAGGCAACATATTTTTATGTTCAATCAATATATTTCTAATAAATTTAGTAGAATTGCTCCTTTTTCACTTTTGATTGATGAAAGTATCTCACATGCTAATAGCCGAAAAGTGATGGATGATTCAACACTAATATTATCTCTTTTTTCTTTATTCGTATACTACTTGTCCTTGTTTTTGCGAATCGTGCCTTTAACCTTTCTAAAGAATATTTTTTCCTCCTCAAGGGGAACGATCGTTGAATTTTTTTTATGTAGACTGATAACCATGTAGGAAGCTGAGGGAACATTTGCATTTTACGACTTTTATCTTCTCTCTTACGTTTACTTATCGGCTTTGTGGTTTATGAAATAATTCCGCTGTCACCATTTTCGGTGACATTCTTTTTTCATGTCAAAACTTTCTTACATTTTTCAGGAAAATAATCTTAAAGGTTCTTAACTTTCTTTCATTATAAACTTTCATAAATAAAAATGTTGTATAATATCTAATGGGAATATTTTTTTGTCCAAAATTAAAGCCTTTCTAAAATTTAAAAAAAAAATCTCAAAATTTAATTTATATAATTTAATAAAAAATATTTTCGTACGTTATAAAATAACCCCTATAAAAGTCGAATACGGTAACGCCCTAATAACACGAAAATCCCCGAATAATACTTAGCACTTCTACAACACGGTTTTGCTCTACCGCCATTTAAGATTTTGGGGAAATTCCCTCATAAAAGGAGACACATTTCTGAATGTAAGGAAGGTATCATAAATGCGTTTGAAAGCTTTCAACGTCTTTCTCCTTGGTTTTTTTTCTACTTCCACGACTATTATAACGTAAGTACAAAAATAGAAAAAAAAAATACTCCCCAATTCTAATAGGTACATATTTTAAAACGTAGGTATTGGCTATTCGATAACAAAGTCCCATTTTCAGATTTATTTCCCAAGTGCAGATTTAATGCTTTAGTTAGAGTTATGTGACCCAACATACACCCTTTATATGCATATTGCATAGATTCGTTGTACGAAGTTTTGCACCATGATAATAAGTATAATTTCAAAATTAATTCAATTATCTACTCATGTTAATTAAATCCAAACTTGTGATACAAGTCGTTATGGCAAAAGGACACGATATATCTTGCCTTAACACGAATTTCCTCTTCCATAACGAGCGTTTCAATGTAAACATGTATGGGAAACATTTCCACCTGTTCAGTACTCCATCTCCTTCCATCTTTATCTCTCTTTGTTTCTGCATAGATACATATTTGCTTAAACAACTTTAACAACCAAGTTGTTTGACGGCTGTAGTTGTAGTTGCATAGGTTTATTTGTGTTTCATAGTTCGTACATACCTATCTGTGTTAGTCTCCTTCTCAAAGCAGTTAACCAGAATTTCCCAAATACGAGTACCGCGTCTGTTATCCTCTTCAACAACCTCTGAAACTCGGGTCCCAGCTAGTCAAATTTTACAACGTGCAAAGTGCAAATAAGTAATCCCGCTACAGGGAGATAGATAATCCTCGTGCTGCTTTTCATAATCCCACTTTCTTGGGGCACGAAGTAAAAGTGTAGCTACGTCTTCAACTTGTAAAAATGATTAACTAAGTTAAGGCACTTTCTTGTACTAATTTATATACAGGGTTATACCAAAGAAGGTTTTACAATGAACTATTATTGAAACTTTGTCTACCATAAGTCAAATTAGTTCGCCTGAGTAGCAGAATGAACAAAATGTGATATCTAGAGAGAAGTAGAATAAACCAGTTTATCCTAATTCAAACTGGTTTCCTTTTTAATCAATCACAGATCAAACTACATACCTTGTTTGGAGATTGGTAGGAAGAACCAGTCTGTCTCATATCACAAGTCAAACTAGATTATCTGAAGATTGTCAGGATGAACCAGTTTGTTTCAGCCAAAACTGTTTTGCCTCTAAATTAATTACAGGTCAAACTGGTTCATTCCGGGAGTGGTGGGATGAACCAGATTGTCCCAATTCCAACTGGTACGTTTTTGAGTCGGTTATATGTCGAATGTGAGATCTGGGGAGTAGTACAATGAACCAGTTTATCCTAATTCAAACTGGTTTGCATCTGAGTCTGTCACAGATTAAACTGGTTCATTTAGAAAGTGGTAGGATGGACTTGTTTGACCCAAATTAATCTGATCTGCCTCTAAGTCTGTCACAAGCCAAAATAGTTCATCTAAATACTGTCAGGATGAACCAGTTTGTTGCAGCCAAAACTATTTTGCCTCTAAATTAATTGCAATTCAAACTGGTTCATTCCGGGAGTGGTGGGATGAACCAGATTGTCCCAATTCCAACTGGTATGTTCTTGAGTCAGTTATATGTCGAATGAGAGATCTGGGGAGTGGTACAATGAACCAGTTTATCCTAATTCAAACTGGTTTGCATCTGAGTCTGTCACAGAGCAAACTAGTTCATTTAGAAAGTGGTAGGATGAGCCTGTTTGACCCAAATTAAACTGATCTGCCTCTAAGTCTGTCACAAGTCAAACTAGTTCATCTAAACATTGTCAGAATGAACCAGTTTGTTGCAGCCAAAACTGTTTTGCCTCTAAATTGATTACGAGTGAAACTGGTTCATTCCGGAAGTGGTGGGATGAACCAGATTGTCCCAATTCCAACTGGTATGTTCTTGAGTCAGTTATATGTCGAATGAGAGATCTGGGGAGTGGTACAATGAACCAGTTTATCCTAATTCAAACTGGTTTGCATCTGAGTCTGTCACAGATCAAATTGGTTCATTTAGAAAGTGATAGGATGAACCTGTTTGACCCAAATTAATCTGATCGGCCTCTAAGTCTGTCACAAGCCAAACTAGTTCATCTAAAGACTGTCAGGATGAATCAGTTTGTTTCAGACAAAACTATTTTGCCTCTCAATTAATTACAAGTCAAACTGGTTCATTTCGGGAGTGGTGGGATGAACCAGATTGTCCCAATTCCAACTGGTATGTTCTCGAGTCAGTTATATGTCGAATGTGAGATCTGGGGAGTGGTACAATGAACCTGTTAATCCTAATTCAAACTGGTTTGCATCTGAGTCTGTCACAGAGCAAACTAGTTCATTTAGAAAGTGATAGGATGAGCCTGTTTGACCCAAATTAAACTGATCTGGCTCTAAGTCTGTCACAAGTCAAACTAGTTCATTAAAACATTGTCAGAATGAACCAGTTTGTTGCAGCCAAAACTGTTTTGCCTCTAAATTGATTACGAGTGAAACTGGTTCATTCCGGGAGTGGTGGGATGAACCAGATTGTCCCAATTCCAACTGGTATGTTCTTGAGTCAGTTATATGTCGAATGTGAGATCTGGGGAGTGGTACAATGAACCAGTTTATCCTAATTCAAACTGGTTTGCATCTGAGTCTGTCACAGATCAAATTGGTTCATTTAGAAAGTGATAGGATGAACCTGTTTGACCCAAATTAATCTGATCGGCCTCTAAGTCTGTCACAAGCTAGTTCATCTAAAGACTGTCAGGATGAATCAGTTTGTTTCAGACAAAACTATTTTGCCTCTAAATTAATTACAAGTCAAACTGGTTCATTCCGGAAGTGGTAGAATGAACTAGTGAAAACTTTTAGGACTAACTGGTTTTGCTTTGACCAATTTTTTATTGTGTCCCATGCCAAAATATTTTTGTAGATCCGCCCCTGTTTGTAATTTACTTTATGTTTGGCCAGGATATAAAATTAAAGCACGACTTTTCAATTCTTATCAAACTTCTTAAACTAGAATATGTAAATGCAGGTTGCAGGGCCAGTTTGCAAATGTTTAAAAGTTAATAAGTGACATGGAAGGCATCTTTTGTAAAGATAGTTTTCCTTTTAACAGTTTTTCTCTTTTTCTGTACACACAGGTCCGTCCATGAGAGAGCGTGTTTCAAAGGCCCCATTCTGCCACTTTCTGTATGGTCGGCGCCAGATATTCTGTCGCCGGAGGATCTGCAAACGCTCCAGTCAATCCGGCAGAAATGTTACGGTAAGACACGCCATTATGTGTGCAACTTCTTTTTTACTGGAAACGTTCCCGTTTTCAACTTCCGAAACAAAAACGCCGCTTTTACTTCCTGCATTGTCGTCGTTACAGCTATTCACTTTGAATAGATTGTCTGTCACCCCTGTTTAAATGTTTACAAGCTACATCACTTATCACAACAAACAGGAATTTGGGAGTACCTGCAAGGATCACAAAATGTTTAGAACGAATCGTATTTTATTTTGCTTTGAGTGCGTCTGCTTCGGGTATTAATTAAACATTCGAGCTTTTCTATTTCATTGATGCTAACAATTTTACCGCTCCTAAAATAATTTCGATCAATATTTCAATTTCAATTCTTTTGGGAATCACTTGTTGCATGGACGAAACTTTCGACTCGAACACCAATGGGGTGAGGGGTTGTGCCAACTGTGTATGCTATAGGGAGTTGAATTAATACAAAATTGATTAGCTGATGCTCGTTTAAATTTTAATTGGTAGCAGAGTCCATTTTGGGATCGTTATTTTCGAAGTCAGCTTGGAAATGAAAATTTAACAAAAAAAAAACTATTTATTTTTTGTTCTGAATATTACTAGTATTGGAAAGAATATTTAGATTCGAACAGGCACAAGTATTCGCATACAGTATAAATTTTTACCTTTTTTGTCATAATTCACTCAGTAGATCTAAATACTAAAAATCTCGAAAACGTAGCGTGAAATATGACGAGTATTAGACGCCAAAACGAGCACATTTACATACGTACTCCAGCATTTAATAATAAACTGCTTTGGAGCATCAACTTAATATCCTGCGCCTTATCTGAAGTACACTGTGTGTATAAATAAATATATGTATACAGGATTTCGCCAAGCATCCCGTTCACCCGATTTATTATTATACACTGATATGATGGCGTCGTGACGGCGCGCAATAGAACGCGGCTAAATGAACAAATGTGTGCTCTGTGGCCAAAAACAACGTAACGTTAGGATCAGTGTATACAGTAGAGCTAAAAGTTTAACAGACTGTTGCTTAGGAAGATTATTTTAGGTACATGAATTTTAAATATCAAATTGATGACGATTATGATGCTTTTGTTATAGCTCATAGGGATATCAGGTCCGTACTGCATTTTGGGATAAAAGAAATCGTAAATTAACATTTATTTTAATCGATATTCAATAAGCATACAATTATAACTGTGAAATTTGAAACGAACCAAATTTTTTGAGTCCTCATTTTCAAAATTCTAGGCTCGTTCCTGGAACTTGTACTCCCCTAGAATGATCGAGTAGTTCCAGTACTACATTAATTAGTAATTCCGGTACTGTGGGACACCCTGTATGTATTTTAGACGATATTTAATTATCACACCCATAACTGTGGAATATGAAGTAGGAAAAATTTTTTGGAAGTCCCCTATTTAAAACTCTAGATCCACTCCTGGAACTTGTACTCCCCTAGACTGATCGAGTAGTTCCAGTACTACATTAATTAGTAATTCCGGTACTGTGGGACACCCTGTATGTATTTTAGACGATATTTAATTAGCACACTCATAACTGTGGAATGTGAAATAAGAAAAAATTTTTGTGAGTCCCCTACTTAAAACTCTAGATCCACTCCTGGAACTTGTACTCCCCTGGACTAATCGAGTAGTTCCAGTACTACATTAATTAGTAATTCCGGTACTGTGGGACACCCTGTATGTATTTTAGACGATATTTAATTAGCACACTCATAACTGTGGAATGTGAAATAAGAAAAAATTTTTGTGAGTCCCCTATTCAAAACTCTAGATCCACTCCTGGAACTTGTACTCCCCTAGACTTATCGAGTAGTTCCAGTACTACATTAATTAGTAATTCCGGTACTGTGGGACACCCTGTATGTATTTTAGACGATATTTAATTAGCACACTCATAACTGTGGAATGTGAAATAAGAAAAAATTTTTGTGAGTCCCCTACTTAAAACTCTAGATCCACTCCTGGAACTTGTACTCCCCTGGACTAATCGAGTAGTTCCAGTACTACATTAATTAGTAATTCCGGTACTGTGGGACACCCTGTATGTATTTTAGACGATATTTAATTAGCACACTCATAACTGTGGAATGTGAAATAAGAAAAAATTTTTGTGAGTCCCCTATTCAAAACTCTAGATCCACTCCTGGAACTTGTACTCTCCTAGACTAATCGAGTAGTTCCAGTACTACATTAATTAGTAATTCCGGTACTGTGGGACACCCTGTATGTATTTTAGACGATATTTAATTAGCACACTCATAACTGTGGAATGTGAAATAAGAAAAAATTTTTGTGAGTCCCCTATTCAAAACTCTAGATCCACTCCTGGAACTTGTACTCTCCTAGACTAATCGAGTAGTTCCAGTACTACATTAATTAGTAATTCCGGTACTGTGGGACACCCTGTATGTATTTTAGACGATATTTAATTAGCACACTCATAACTGTGGAATGTGAAATAAGAAAAAATTTTTGTGAGTCCCCTATTCAAAACTCTAGATCCACTCCTGGAACTTGTACTCTCCTAGACTAATCGAGTAGTTCCAGTACTACATTAATTAGTAATTCCGGTACTGTGGGACACCCTGTATGTATTTAAGACGATATTTAATTAGCACACTCATAACTGTGGAATGTGAAATAAGAAAAAATTTTTGTGAGTCCCCTATTCAAAACTCTAGATCCACTCCTGGAACTTGTACTCCCCTAGACTGATCGAGTAGTTCCAGTACTACATTAATTAGTAATTCCGGTACTGTGGGACACCCTGTATGTATTTTAGACGATATTTAATTAGCACACTCATAACTGTGGAATGTGAAATAAGAAAAAATTTTTGTGAGTCCCCTATTCAAAACTCTAGATCCACTCCTGGAACTTGTACTCCCCTAGACTTATCGAGTAGTTCCAGTACTACATTAATTAGTAATTCCGGTACTGTGGGACACCCTGTATGTATTTTAGACGATATTTAATTATCACACTCATAACTGTGGAATATGAAGTAGGAAAAATTTTTTGGAAGTCCCCTATTTAAAACTCTAGATCCACTCCTGGAACTTGTACTCCCCTAGACTGATCGAGTAGTTCCAGTACTACATTAATTAGTAATTCCGGTACTGTGGGACACCCTGTATGTATTTTAGACGATATTTAATTAGCACACTCATAACTGTGGAATGTGAAATAAGAAAAAATTTTTGTGAGTCCCCTATTCAAAACTCTAGATCCACTCCTGGAACTTGTACTCCCCTAGACTTATCGAGTAGTTCCAGTACTACATTAATTAGTAATTCCGGTACTGTGGGACACCCTGTATGTATTTTAGACGATATTTAATTAGCACACTCATAACTGTGGAATGTGAAATAAGAAAAAATTTTTGTGAGTCCCCTATTCAAAACTCTAGATCCACTCCTGGAACTTGTACTCTCCTAGACTAATCGAGTAGTTCCAGTACTACATTAATTAGTAATTCCAGTACTGTGGGACACTCTGTATGTATTTTGGACAATATTTAATTATCACACTCATAACTGTGGAATATGAAGTAGGAAAAATTTTTTGGAAGTCCCCTATTTAAAACTCTAGATCCACTCCTGGAACTTGTACTCCCCTAGACTGATCGAGTAGGTCCAGTACTACATTAATTAGTAATTCCGGTACTGTGGGACACCCTGTATGTATTTTAGACGATATTTAATTAGCACACTCATAACTGTGGAATGTGAAATAAGAAAAAATTTTTGTGAGTCCCCTATTCAAAACTCTAGATCCACTCCTGGAACTTGTACTCTCCTAGACTAATCGAGTAGTTCCAGTACTACATTAATTAGTAATTCCGGTACTGTGGGACACCCTGTATGTATTTTAGACGATATTTAATTAGCACACTCATAACTGTGGAATGTGAAATAAGAAAATTTTGGAGTCCCCTATTCAAAACTCTAGACCACTCCTGGAACTTGTACTCCCCTAGACTTATCGAGTAGTTCCAGTACTACATTAATTAGTAATTCCGGTACTGTGGGACACCCTGTATGTATTTTAGACGATATTTAATTAGCACACCATAACTGTGGAATGTGAAATAAGAAAAAATTTTTGTGAGTCCCCTATTAAAACTCTAGATCCACTCCTGGAACTTGTACTCCCTAGACTAATCGAGTAGTTCCAGTACTACATTAATTAGTAATTCCGTACTGTGGGACACCTGTATGTATTTTGACATATTTAATTACACACTCATAACTGTGGAATTGAATAGGAAAAATTTTTTGGAGTCCCCTATTTAAAACTCTAGATCCACTCCTGGAACTTGTACTCCCTAGACTATCGAGTAGTTCCAGTACTACATTAATTAGTAATTCCGTACTGTGGGACACCTGTATGTATTTTGGACAATATTTAATTATCACACTCATAACTGTGGAATATGAAGAAGGAAAAATTTTTTGGAAGTCCCCTATTTAAAACTCTAGATCCACTCCTGGAACTTGTACTCCCCTAGACTTATCGAGTAGTTCCAGTACTACATTAATTAGTAATTCCGGTACTGTGGGACACCCTGTATGTATTTTAGACGATATTTAATTAGCACACTCATAACTGTGGAATGTGAAATAAGAAAAATTTTTGGAGTCCCCTATTCAAAACTCTAGATCCACTCCTGGAACTTGTACTCTCCTAGACTAATCGAGTAGTTCCAGTACTACATTAATTAGTAATTCCAGTACTGTGGGACACTCTGTATGTATTTTGGACAATATTTAATTATCACACTCATAACTGTGGAATATGAAGTAGGAAAAATTTTTTGGAAGTCCCCTATTAAAACTCTAGATCCACTCCTGGAACTTGTACTCCCCTAGACTGATCGAGTAGTTCCAGTACTACATTAATTAGTAATTCCAGTACTGTGGGACACTCTGTATGTATTTTGGACAATATTTAATTATCACACTCATAACTGTGGAATATGAAGAAGGAAAAATTTTTTGGAATTTTTTTTTTTTTTTTTTTTTTTTTTTTTTTTTTTTTTTTTTTTTTTTTTTTTTTTTTTTTTTTTTTTTTTTTTTTTTTTTTTTTTTTTTTTTTTTTTTTTTTTTTTTTTTTTTTTTTTTTTTTTTTTTTTTTTTTTTTTTTTTTTTTTTTTTTTTTTTTTTTTTTTTTTTTTTTTTTTTTTTTTTTTTTTTTTTTTTTTTTTTTTTTTTTTTTTTTTTTTTTTTTTTTTTTTTTTTTTTTTTTTTTTTTTTTTTTTTTTTTTTTTTTTTTTTTTTTTTTTTTTTTTTTTTTTTTTTTTTTTTTTTTTTTTTTTTTTTTTTTTTTTTTTTTTTTTTTTTTTTTTTTTTTTTTTTTTTTTTTTTTTTTTTTTTTTTTTTTTTTTTTTTTTTTTTTTTTTTTTTTTTTTTTTTTTTTTTTTTTTTTTTTTTTTTTTTTTTTTTTTTTTTTTTTTTTTTTTTTTTTTTTTTTTTTTTTTTTTTTTTTTTTTTTTTTTTTTTTTTTTTTTTTTTTTTTTTTTTTTTTTTTTTTTTTTTTTTTTTTTTTTTTTTTTTTTTTTTTTTTTTTTTTTTTTTTTTTTTTTTTTTTTTTTTTTTTTTTTTTTTTTTTTTTTTTTTTTTTTTTTTTTTTTTTTTTTTTTTTTTTTTTTTTTTTTTTTTTTTTTTTTTTTTTTTTTTTTTTTTTTTTTTTTTTTTTTTTTTTTTTTTTTTTTTTTTTTTTTTTTTTTTTTTTTTTTTTTTTTTTTTTTTTTTTTTTTTTTTTTTTTTTTTTTTTTTTTTTTTTTTTTTTTTTTTTTTTTTTTTTTTTTTTTTTTTTTTTTTTTTTTTTTTTTTTTTTTTTTTTTTTTTTTTTTTTTTTTTTTTTTTTTTTTTTTTTTTTTTTTTTTTTTTTTTTTTTTTTTTTTTTTTTTTTTTTTTTTTTTTTTTTTTTTTTTTTTTTTTTTTTTTTTTTTTTTTTTTTTTTTTTTTTTTTTTTTTTTTTTTTTTTTTTTTTTTTTTTTTTTTTTTTTTTTTTTTTTTTTTTTTTTTTTTTTTTTTTTTTTTTTTTTTTTTTTTTTTTTTTTTTTTTTTTTTTTTTTTTTTTTTTTTTTTTTTTTTTTTTTTTTTTTTTTTTTTTTTTTTTTTTTTTTTTTTTTTTTTTTTTTTTTTTTTTTTTTTTTTTTCCCCCCCCCCCCCCCCCCCCCCCCCCCCCCCCCCCCCCCCCCCCCCCCCCCCCCCCCCCCCCCCCCCCCCCCCCCCCCCCCCCCCCCCCCCCCCCCCCCCCCCCCCCCCCCCCCCCCCCCCCCCCCCCCCCCCCCCCCCCCCCCCCCCCCCCCCCCCCCCCCCCCCCCCCCCCCCCCCCCCCCCCCCCCCCCCCCCCCCCCCCCCCCCCCCCCCCCCCCCCCCCCCCCCCCCCCCCCCCCCCCCCCCCCCCCCCCCCCCCCCCCCCCCCCCCCCCCCCCCCCCCCCCCCCCCCCCCCCCCCCCCCCCCCCCCCCCCCCCCCCCCCCCCCCCCCCCCCCCCCCCCCCCCCCCCCCCCCCCCCCCCCCCCCCCCCCCCCCCCCCCCCCCCCCCCCCCCCCCCCCCCCCCCCCCCCCCCCCCCCCCCCCCCCCCCCCCCCCCCCCCCCCCCCCCCCCCCCCCCCCCCCCCCCCCCCCCCCCCCCCCCCCCCCCCCCCCCCCCCCCCCCCCCCCCCCCCCCCCCCCCCCCCCCCCCCCCCCCCCCCCCCCCCCCCCCCCCCCCCCCCCCCCCCCCCCCCCCCCCCCCCCCCCCCCCCCCCCCCCCCCCCCCCCCCCCCCCCCCCCCCCCCAAATTTATCCGCCCTCTGATTGTATTCATAACTATAGTATTGTATTGGAACCTTTGTGACTATTATTGACACTCTAATGATTAGAAATTTGTACCATTAATTAATCCCTAGTTCCCTGATTACATTCATATCATTAATTATATAGTGGACTGTTGATTTAATTTAATTACACATGATATAGAATTTTTAGACTATTTAACCTATCCATCGGGACCCCTGATTGATTTCATACTATTATTGAATATGGAATTCTGTAGATCATTTTTAAACTATACTGGGATATAGAAATTTTTAAGTACCATTTAATAATCATTGGACTCTCCTAACGATCTATTAGACCTTAATTGAATTGTATTGAACTTTGTATTATCAATTTAGACACCCTAATTGATTCAAAGAATTTGACACTTTTAAATCCACTCTGGAACTTTTCTCATATTTTAGACTCATAATTGAATTCATAGAGATCGTAGTCTTATCAATTATCACCTAACTTGAACCAAATAGAATTCAGAATTTTAGATCCTATTGAACCTGTATCTGAATTATTCCAACTAATTATATACTATTGAATCCGTATGTTTTACAATTATTTGACATCTAATTTATTAAAGAATTGACAATTATTGATCCTTGAACTTGATTCTAACTTTATTCAACTATAATTGATCATAATAGAATCTGTAGTTTGCATATTATTTACTTAATTGATATAAGAAATTGAAGTACAATTATATTCCTTGAACACCCTGGACGTATTCAGACTATAATTGAATTTATGAATTCTGTAGTTTTACAATTATTCACATTAATTGATCAATAAATTTTGAGCATTTAATCCTATGGAACTGATCTTGAATTTATCCATAATGGGAATTCTAATGGAACTTTGTGTACTATTTAATTGACATTAATTGACCAAAGAATTTGGAACTTTTGAATTCCTATTGAACTCTATCTTAACTATCCTAGACACATATTAGTAAAATAATTTTTGCGTCCTGGACTTGTATTATTTTAGACAATCTTAACTTGACTTCCAACTATGATATCAGAAAATTTTTGAATCCCTTTAATATGATCCACTCCTGGAACTTGTACTCCCCTAGACTGATCGAGTAGTTCCAGTACTACATTAATTAGTAATTCCGGTACTGTGGGACACCCTGTATGTATTTTAGACGATATTTAATTAGCACACTCATAACTGTGGAATGTGAAATAAGAAAAAATTTTTGTGAGTCCCCTATTCAAAACTCTAGATCCACTCCTGGAACTTGTACTCCCCTAGACTTATCGAGTAGTTCCAGTACTACATTAATTAGTAATTCCGGTACTGTGGGACACCCTGTATGTATTTTAGACGATATTTAATTATCACACTCATAACTGTGGAATATGAAGTAGGAAAAATTTTTTGGAAGTCCCCTATTTAAAACTCTAGATCCACTCCTGGAACTTGTACTCCCCTAGACTGATCGAGTAGTTCCAGTACTACATTAATTAGTAATTCCGGTACTGTGGGACACCCTGTATGTATTTTAGACGATATTTAATTAGCACACTCATAACTGTGGAATGTGAAATAAGAAAAAATTTTTGTGAGTCCCCTATTCAAAACTCTAGATCCACTCCTGGAACTTGTACTCTCCTAGACTAATCGAGTAGTTCCAGTACTACATTAATTAGTAATTCCAGTACTGTGGGACACTCTGTATGTATTTTGGACAATATTTAATTATCACACTCATAACTGTGGAATATGAAGTAGGAAAAATTTTTTGGAAGTCCCCTATTTAAAACTCTAGATCCACTCCTGGAACTTGTACTCCCCTAGACTGATCGAGTAGTTCCAGTACTACATTAATTAGTAATTCCAGTACTGTGGGACACTCTGTATGTATTTTGGACAATATTTAATTATCACACTCATAACTGTGGAATATGAAGAAGGAAAAATTTTTTGGAAGTCCCCTATTTAAAACTCTAGATCCACTCCTGGAACTTGTACTCCCCTAGACTGATCGAGTAGTTCCAGTACTACATTAATTAGTAATTCCGGTACTGTGGGACACCCTGTATGTATTTTAGACGATATTTAATTAGCACACTCATAACTGTGGAATGTGAAATAAGAAAAAATTTTTGTGAGTCCCCTATTCAAAACTCTAGATCCACTCCTGGAACTTGTACTCTCCTAGACTAATCGAGTAGTTCCAGTACTACATTAATTAGTAATTCCAGTACTGTGGGACACTCTGTATGTATTTTGGACAATATTTAATTATCACACTCATAACTGTGGAATATGAAGTAGGAAAAATTTTTTGGAAGTCCCCTATTTAAAACTCTAGATCCACTCCTGGAACTTGTACTCCCCTAGACTGATCGAGTAGTTCCAGTACTACATTAATTAGTAATTCCGGTACTGTGGGACACCCTGTATGTATTTTAGACGATATTTAATTAGCACACTCATAACTGTGGAATGTGAAATAAGAAAAAATTTTTGTGAGTCCCCTATTCAAAACTCTAGATCCACTCCTGGAACTTGTACTCTCCTAGACTAATCGAGTAGTTCCAGTACTACATTAATTAGTAATTCCGGTACTGTGGGACACCCTGTATGTATTTTAGACGATATTTAATTAGCACACTCATAACTGTGGAATGTGAAATAAGAAAAAAATTTTGTGAGTCCCCTATTCAAAACTCTAGATCCACTCCTGGAACTTGTACTCCCCTAGACTTATCGAGTAGTTCCAGTACTACATTAATTAGTAATTCCGGTACTGTGGGACACCCTGTATGTATTTTAGACGATATTTAATTAGCACACTCATAACTGTGGAATGTGAAATAAGAAAAAATTTTTGTGAGTCCCCTATTCAAAACTCTAGATCCACTCCTGGAACTTGTACTCCCCTAGACTGATCGAGTAGTTCCAGTACTACATTAATTAGTAATTCCGGTACTGTGGGACACCCTGTATGTATTTTAGACGATATTTAATTAACACACTCATAACTGTGGAATGTGAAATAGAAAGAATTTTTTATGAGTCCCGTATTCAAAACTCTAGATAAGCCCCTGGAACTTGTACTCCCCTAGATTAATCGAGTGGTTCCAGTACTACATCAGTTAATATTGTGAGTTGTAATTTGAAAAAGACAGAACCTTTTGTGGCCCCTATTACAAAATTCTAGCTTCACCCCTGGCACTTGTATTCCCCTACACTTATCGAGCGCTTCCAGTGCTCCATTAATTAGTAACATTCAGCTACTTAGCAATATTTCGTTGATCGGGAACACCCTGTACATAGTCCTCTCAGGTTATTACGATTGGTGTGCAAGGCATGCAACTACTTCGTATTATGTTGCATAATAAAGTGATTGCTGTCGTCACCGTAGCCGTGATCGTAATAGTAGTAGGCGATGCATATTACGTACTTACTTATACATAGATACATAACGAATAGTATACGTGTACATAGGTTCGTACACATCTAGCCATACAAAGTACAATCACTTTTATAACCTGGGAACATCTGCTGGGAACATGGAGCAATTTAGAGAGTACCAGGACCTGGTTTACGAGCCCAATTTTATAGACTGAAACGGTCCCAGATTGCACATTAACTGGGTCACACAATTAAGATGTAACCCACTGGTCTTAATTAAACGGAAATGTACAAATTATACAGTTTACTTAAAAAGTTTCCACAAAATTGCTTAATTTAAAACAGCAAAGTTATTGATATAAAAAATAAATAAATAAATACTTAAAAATTTGTTTAGTCAAAAAAGTTTTAATAATAATAATCATCATCATCATGATAACTAGATAAGTCAATAGGTAATTTTATTAAATCGTTATTCAAAATAATATGCTTATGAGGGTTTTTATCACCAAAACTTTTTGAGTATCCCTCGTATATAATTTGTTAAATGTTTATTTTACTCTATTAAATCTTAACACAAACTTGCCTCTATAATTCGTTAGATTATATATTTTAAATCTTTACAATATTTGAAATTTATTTAAATTACTTTAATTTATCCATTTAAAAATTATAAATGGAATGTATAATATACATTAGCTTTATAAGTCAAATTAGTAGTTTGTTCTACAACTGGCTCGTTGGTCTAGGGGTATGATTTTCGCTTAGGGTGCGAGAGGTCCCGGGTTCAAATCCCGGACGAGCCCACTAATTTTTTTGTTGTTTTAAAGCCTTTTTTAATATTAAATGATTTATTTAACGATAGAATAAGATACTGTGCAGTTTTATTTAGTATTCTTTAAATAAAACAAGTTATATCTGCATAATGGAACTTATAATTAAATAATAAAATCAAATGAAAACGCTTATTTTCAAGTTTTCTAATATTTGTCATTAAAAGTGATAACAAAATTTCTATAACTTATTTTTGTTACAGAATTTTCTTATTAAAAACAATGTTTTACAACCAATGCATAAAGAAATATTAAATTTATTGATATGTTTAGAAATAAAATATTTGTAAGCCAGTCATCTCTACAACTAATTAATCATCTTAAGTAATTAAATAAGGAAAATCCCAATAGAAAATTAATTATTTACAGTGTATTTAGCAGAAGATGGTACTTTTATTATCACATAATACTATCTATACCATAAAATATGTTTTTGTCTCAATTATAAAAACTGTTCCATTCGAAGTATTTTTTAATTAGATTTTTCATAATTAACCAAAAACGTTGTTAATACGATTAAAAAAAAGAAAAAAAGAAAAAAAGAAGCGGGCTCAACCGGGATTTGAACCCGGGACCTCTCGCACCCAAAGCGAGAATCATACCCCTAGACCATTGAGCCTGACTGAAAGAAGCGTTTCTAATATAAGAACTTAAAGATACGTAACAAGTATAATAAGAAATGTATTTGGAAGACCATAGTACAGGCTAGATGGTAATTTCTCATTTAGTTTTCACAAATACTTCAAATTGAAATAAAAATGAAGAATTTGAACACGTATTAAGTTGTCTAAATGCTTATTTCGCAATCTAAATACCTTTTTTTCTATTTTTTTAACCTACTCATATTTTTTAGTGTATTATAAATTATTTTATTCTGGCTTTTCTATTTAAATTTGTTATATGTACCTGCGTATGCGTAAAGAAAGAGTTTATTCATGCACAGTAGCATGCTACCTTTTGTATCAGTATGAAAATATTCCTAAGGAATTGCTTAGTGAGAACGCCCTTTTTCGAAAATGAATTTTTCAAAGAAAATGAACTTTCTTACAAAAAGGCGCGGCAAAAGACAAAGGCAAAATGGGTACGTCTCGTTTCTTTGATGTTCCACCTACAAATCCAACTTTAAAATTAGAACTGGAGTGCGTCGATCTCAGAAGTTCGACTTCAAAAGTTATCCTAAGAATTTCACTTTCGCTACTTCGACTTAAAGGTGTAATAGAGAATGGCATTAAACGCACCAAATACAACCACAATTGTAAAATTATCAGATATGTGGAACCATTTTTTAAATCTCCTTAAAAAATAGGGTTGTTGTAGGTACTTAAAACATGGAGAAGTTTAAAATTGTCTGTTTGACATTACATATGAAAAACGAGATGGTCTAATCCGTTTGAAAACATCAAGGTTAATCCTCATAAGCGGACATGTCGACTATTATTGCTCAAACTTGAAGCCCATCCTGCAATAAATTCCGGATCTATGCAGAGTTATGACGACAGAAGGTCAGTTATATTTCATGAGGATTGATCGCAGTAGTAGGCAAAAAACCTGGACACACTTCCGGGTCAGCTTGCAGCAGTAGCGAGAATTGCAAACATACATGTATTTGTACAACTACCGAAATTAACGATTAAATGTTCATTATGAAAGTTTAATTAATTTATAAATAATTGTGGATTTTGTTTGGTTTCATTAGAAAAGGCCATTAGTCCGGACAATGATTAGACACCACCACCCCAACCCCTTCATATTATTAGTTCGTTTTGCCCTTTTGAGCAAACGCCTGTCCAATATAAGACCAATGAAGTCATGGTATTGTCTTAGTCTTTCATAAATAGTCTTGGTCAAGGTATTTTTCATTTGATCAAAGTCTTAGTCCTGTCGTTTGCTCTTGGTGCAGAATTATGATTAAAACAAGATGGATAAATTTTTCATGTCTGAAAGAAGTTCTTAAACATTAGACTCTTCGTTGAGATGGGGATCTTGCTAATCAGTCTTGATTTTAGTCTTGATAAATTTGCAAGACCAAGACCATGACGAGGCAAACTAAAAAACCTAGACTCTTTTTTTTCATTCTTCACTGATGGATTGATCCTTATTCAAATTTAAAACAAGTTTTTGATACCTGTATGAAGTCCTGAATCATTAGGCTCATTTCTGAAGTGAAACTGTTGCTAATAAGTCTTGCACTTGGTCTTACGAGCATAGCAATGTTTTGGTCTTGATAAATATGCAAGACCAAGACAATGACAAGGCAAACTAAAAAACCAAGACCCTCTTTCTTTGTTTGTCACTGATGGATTGACCCTGATTCAAGTTTCAAATAAATTTTTGATGACTGTATGAAGTCCTGAATCGTTAGAATCCTTTCTGAAGTGAAAATGTTGCTGATAAGTCTTGCTCTTGGTCTTACGAACATAGCCATCTCATAATCTTGATAAATAAGCAAGACCAAGACCATTATAAGGCAAAATTAAAAGACCAAGACTATTTTTTTTGGTTCATCACTGCAGGATTGATCCTAATTCAAATTTAAAACAAGTTTTTGATACCTGTATGAAGTCCTGAATCATTAGGCTCATTTCTGAAGTGAAAATGTTGCCAATAAGTCTTGCTCTTGGTCTTACGAACATAGCCATGTCTTAGTCTTGATAAATATGCAAGACCAAGACAATTACAAGGCAAAACTAAAAGGCCAAGACTCTTTTTCTTTGCTCATTGTTGATGGATTGATCCTAATTCAAATTTAAAACAAGTTTTTGATACCTGTATGAAGTCCTGAATCATTAGGCTCATTTCTGAAGTGAAAATGTTGCCAATAAGTCTTGCTCTTGGTCTTACAAACATAGCCATGTCTTAGTCTTAATAAATATGCAAGACCAAGACAATTACAAGGCAAAACTAAAAGGCCAAGACTCTTTTTCTTTGCTCATTGTTGATGGATTGATCCTAATTCAAATTTAAAACAAGTTTTTGATACCTGTATGAAGTCCTGAATCATTAGGCTCATTTCTGAAGTGAAAATGTTGCTAATAAGTCTTGCTCTTGGTCTTACGAACATAGCCATGTCTTAGTCTTGATAAATATGCAAGACCAAGACAATTACAAGGCAAAACTAAAAGACCAAGACTCTTTTTCTTTGCTCATTGTTGATGGATTGATCCTAATTCAAATTTAAAACGAGTTTTTGATACCTGTGTGAAGTCCTGAATCATTAGGCTCATTTCTGAAGTGAAAATGTTGCCAATAAGTCTTGCTCTTGGTCTTACAAACATAGCCATGTCTTAGTCTTGATAAATATGCAAGACCAAGACAATTACAAGGCAAAACTAAAAGACCAAGACTCTTTTTCTTTGCTCATTGTTGATGGATTGATCCTAATTCAAATTTAAAACGAGTTTTTGATACCTGTGTGAAGTCCTGAATCATTAGGCTCATTTCTGAAGTGAAAATGTTGCCAATAAGTCTTGCTCTTGGTCTTACGAACATAGCCATGTCTTAGTCTTGATAAATATGCAAGACCAAGACAATTACAAGGCAAAACTAAAAGACCAAGACTCTTTTTCTTTGCTCATTGTTGATGGATTGATCCTAATTCAAATTTAAAACAAGTTTTTGATACCTGTATGAAGTCCTGAATCATTAGGCTCATTTCTGAAGTGAAAATGTTGCTAATAAGTCTTGCTCTTGGTCTTACGAACATAGCCATGTCTTAGTCTTGATAAATATGCAAGACCAAGACAATTACAAGGCAAAACTAAAAGACCAAGACTCTTTTTCTTTGCTCATTGTTGATGGATTGATCCTAATTCAAATTTAAAACAAGTTTTTGATACCTGTATGAAGTCCTGAATCATTAGGCTCATTTCTGAAGTGAAAATGTTGCTAATAAGTCTTGCTCTTGGTCTTACGAACATAGCCATGTCTTAGTCTTGATAAATATGCAAGACCAAGACCATGACAAGGCAAGCTAAAAGACCAAGGCTTTTGGGTTGATCCTGATTCAAGTTTGAAATAAATTTTTGGTGCCTGTATGAAGTCCTGAAACATTAGCAAGGTCAAAAAATTTTTGTTTTGCCCATCAGTAATTAATTGATTCTGATTTATGTTTATTTTTTTTATGTCTCAGTGAAGACTTGAATGATTAGGTTCGTTTTTGATATGAGAGACTATCTAAGTAGTCTTGCTCTTGGTCATCATACTAAATGTTTAAGACCAAAACAAGTCGAAAAGTAATACCTAAAGCAACGTTTTATTTGCTCTTAATGAAAGAAATACATGAGAGTAGATACAATTTAATTTTGCTTACTTTGAACAAGGTGAAAAACAAAGCTGGAGGCTATTTCGCGGACGGGACTTCGAAAGGGCATTCTAGGGATGTAATTGATTTTATGTCAACGTCGAAACGCTCCTGGAGAGCCCGCTGGGATATGGAATTCGAGTCGATAAAACAGCGATAGACAGTCTGTAATAATATTAAACAGTACACCATAAAAACCGAACTATTTCATCATATCGCGGAATGCTTTATTACGATCGCCATAAAAGGGTTGTTTGCACCCATTTTACGAATTTATCTCAACAATTTATTGTCCGTTTATTACCTACAACAAAAAAATTTGTTGTTGTTCAACTAGGAACTAAAGAATATTTTTATTATAATAGTTTGAAAATAAAATATACTTTTTTGTACCTATAAAAGGGTAAAGGCAGGGGGTAGAACTCAAATAACTTTTATTTTGTGAATCAACAAGGCTTTGAAGTTTTGTGTCATCAGTTTTGTCATTTAGGTCCAAATTTTCTCAACAAGAGTTGTGTTTGTTATTTTACCCCTGTGTGTACCTTCAGCCCTCGTTTTCTAAATAAAAATGCAGAACATGCAGTCGCGTGTAATCGGCAACAGTTTGGTGAACCATTTGGTCGAACCGGCCAGGAAATTGGCTCCTTCTGTTGGGAAATCTGAGCCCGCAATAGCCAGGAAAATGCTCACCCCCGAAAACGAAGGTAGCAGGGGCGACGAAGAGGGGGACGAAAGAATCGGAACAGGGGAAGAAGTCGATTATAATAAGGGCACAAGTAAATTATGCAACATGTCTAAAAAATCGAAATTAGGGATGCCGAGGCAATGTCGATCCATCGCCACTGAGGGGTTTAAAAGTATTCTAGAAGATGCCCCCACCAAAGAGGACGACTTGATGAAAAATCACAATTAATGTCACCCAATTTTTATGACAGTAGATTTTTTTCTAATATAAAAAAAGGTAATTAATGGCAAACAGATACCCTAAATCTTTTGTTATGTGTGGTGAATAAGCACCCAAACAAAAATTTTTATTTTTCAGACAAAAATATTTTGTGGCAATGTTCAGTGGTTGTGATTTTATGGAAATATTTAAAGGACCCCAAAGGACTTATTTTTAAATTAATTATTTTTTCATATAATGAATGTACTTAATAAACTTTGAATACGTCATTGCATTCATTATTAATATTTAAAAAACTATTTAGTCTATAAAATTTATAAACATTAAAAAGTATCTTTTTATTTTATACCTATTACAAAATTAATATTATTTTATCACATTTTATTTATTTATTGCATATTGCATAGTTCGGCCCTGAATTTTATTAATTGAGTACATAATTACATTTTTCATTAATTCATCAATTAAAGTTATAATGATTTCTCTAAATGATGAAGAACTACGAACGAACCAAAGTGGTTATTTTTTTATTTTTGGAACCGTCTAGCCGTATTTGAAAATATCGAAGTTTTCAGATTTAGGTAAAAATAAAAAAAAAAGAAAGAAAAAGTTGGAGTAATATTCCGATATTAAATCGTTTCATGTCACGAGATTTTTCAACTCGTTCTTTAATTTTTCTTTTTACCTCTGAAATCCTTATAATGTCCCGATTCACAATGAATGAACATTACGGATTGAATGGAAATGAGAAGGTGCCGGAAATGAACTTTGTCCTTTGACGTACATTTTGTAATCTGAGCTTGAATAGAATAGAAATAAACCGAAAAAATCAACAATACCTTCCTTTATAATCAAATAAAATTGTTTGAATCGATATTAAATGTACAGGGTGTCACTCAATTTAATGCTAAATTAATATAGGTAACAAGGATCCGTTTACAAAATAGGATTGAAAAAAAAAAGATATTATACAATATATATCTATTTCTTATTAATATAATCAATGTAAAATTTCATCTATTTTAGGGAAAACCCGAAACCGCATCTAAATCGATTAAGAATTAATCATAATATCGCTCTTTAAAGTTTTCTTATTTTTATACGCTTTTACGTAATCATAACCTAACTTTTAATGCAACGAAGTATACTCCTCGCAGCATCGAGGGTGACTAACTCAGGAATGCAAGTTCATAGTTATATAACTGGGTCAATCGGTCAGCGTAACAGGTGGCTGGACAGGTGGCGCCTGGCTCTGTTTACAGTGGCAGGTGCAGCGCATTGACCGTGACCCAGTTTTACGAAATTCCATGATGGCCGCCGACGCAACAACGAATCAGATGCAGCCAAATGCATAGCGCCCAATTAAATCATTGGGAACCGCATTCCTAAGTCAGTAATCCTCGATGCTTTGTAGATGTACTTCGTTGCGTCAAATTGTAGGTTGTAATTACGTAAAAAATATGTAATTAAGGAAAATTACGTTTAAAATGAAGTAAATTAGTTTAAAAAAGTAAATTAAGCACTTCATTTAATATTTATTTATCATTATTATAATAAATATTAATGAAACGTTTATAAAATGCCTTTAAAAAAAAGAATATCTAATAAATTTTACTAAATTGGTTTTTTTTTAAAAAAAAGTGTGCAATTCACACGTGGTAGAAGTGAAACCTTCAAAAATTTTGGTTACTATGCCTTGGTAAACACGAGTAGAGAGGGTACGATCGCTTTTTCGTTTCATCGACTTTCAACTCACACCGGTACTATAGAAGTTTTCACTTCAAAAAAATTCAATGATAATATTTGGTAGAAGTTGGCGTTGAAACAGTTGTTTTGACAGGTCGTTACACAGACACCCTTGATAAATGAGAACCTCCTAGAACACAGCCTTCACGTGATTGATCGCATCTTGTTTGCATCCCTTAAAGAGCAAACAACGTTTCCTTAGACCTGCCTTATTTCAGCCAAATGTTGGCTATTTGTCTTAATTATTCTTTCGTTTCACCCAACAAATAAATAGATACGTACGTACATACGTAAGTATCAACCAAAATCATTCAGTTTTTATTTATTATCTCTAAAAACAAGTTGTTTAGGGTAAAGAGAACAAGAAATATTTGTAGATATCCACGGAATTTAAATATTTAATATGTAATGATTCTAATTAAAAAAATAAAATAAAAATCCAAACAACTTTTGAGGTACTAAAGGGACAATATAAATAATAATAGTATTTGGCCCTGTATTTATTGTAAATTCTTGGAAACAACGTTAAACATAAAACCAAGTACAGCCCTTTAAGGAGCCATTCATAAAATACGTTCGCATACAGGGGGGGGGGGAGGAGTCTTGCTTATGAGCCACCCTATTAACTCACTTTTGCCATATCTAAAATTAGTCTAGTCGTCACTGTGTTCAATTCATTGTAAACACCTACGCAATCCTTTCAAAAAATACTTCTTATAGACGTGCTATTCCTTTTAGCTACTAATTCTAAAATATTTCGATTTTATCACCATGCAGTGGGTAGTTCCGAAGTACATAACTACCTACCGAAAAATTAAAAAAATAGAGAACGAAACAACTTTATAAATAGATGTTACATCTACCTGACAGAAGTGAGAAGAAAAAACTTTTAAACAAAAATTCGCGGTCATAAATTTTGAAAACGGCAACAAACAGACGGAAATCGCCGTGTCGGTTTGTTTTAAAGGCGGTATATTTAAACCGTAGATTGACCTTCGGTCGAACAGATGTAAGAAACGCGTTATTGATCAGATGAATTGATTCATCATGACTGCACTTCATGACGGGAAATATTTCAGGAGAATTTTAGTTTTATGATTGTGACGCATCGATTTGAGAACTTCCAATAAAATTCAGTGAAGTATTTCTTTGTCTATCTTCTCACGAAGACTTTATAAGATCAAATGAGGAGAAGGGGGGGAGATGCAGCTAAATCTCATCCCTCATTGAAAATATATTGTTTCTAAGTTGAAATTGGGGGGAGGAAATTAGCAATATCTCATTCAATCTTGTATAAAATTGGAAGGGATAGTATAAAATCTTACTTCAGCTTATTAAGCAAAAAAAAAGGGACAGGATGTAGCTAAACTTCATCTAATTTTACTTAAAGAGAAGAAAGATAATTGGAAATCTCTTGTCAAGTTTGTAAGTAGAATATGAGGGGACGGAAACGGCAAAATCTCATTCAAACTTGTATAAATTGAGGAGGGACCATATCGAATCTTACGTCAACTTATTAAGCCCAAAATGAGGGGCAGGATGCAGCTAAACTTCATCTAATTTTACTTAAAGAGAAGAAAGATAATTGGAAATCTCTTGTCAAGTTTGTAAGTAGAATATGAGGGGACGGAAACGGCAAAATCTCATTCAACCTTTAATAAATTGAGGAGGGACCATACAGAATCTTACGTCAACTTATTAAGCCCAAAGTGGGGGGCAGGATGTAGCTAAACTTCATCTAATTTTACTTAAATAGAAGAAGAATCATTGGAAATCGCTTGTGAAGTTTGTAAGTAGAATATGTGGGGAGGGAAACGGCAAAATCTCATTCAATATTGTATAAATTTTACGTCAACTTATTAAGCCCAAAAAGGGGAAGCAGGATGCTGCCTACTGCATCTAATTATATATAAAGAGAGGAGAAATCATTGAAATTTTCTTGTCAACTTTAAAAATTGAAAAAGGGGGGGCATGCTGGTTCCCCCTCCAATTTCTCACCTAGTCTTGTATAAATTAAAGAGGGATCACCTTTTAAAGCTCAAAGTAAGGGGCAGGATGTAGCAAAATTGATTCCAATTTTATATAAAGCGACGAGTGATAATTAAAAATCTCTTGTCAAAAAATTCAAAATAGGTAAGTAGGTCAACTGAGTCTCACCCAATCTCGTTTACAGGGGGGGGGGCAGAGATCACTTTAACACTCTTGTCAACTTATTAATCTCAAAACAGGGAGGAGGAATGATACAGCTAAACCTTATCCAATTTTATATAGAAAGGGATGAGAGATCTGAAAATCTCTTGTCAAATTTTTAATTATTCTTTATCTATTTTTTATATGGTGTCAAACAATTTTTTAAAACCAATTAAAATTTATTTCCTCATCCGGTTACCTTTTTAGAATCGTCTTAAGGCACGCGGAAATACTATTTTCCACTTGTTGCTAATCGATTTTCGTGGATGGTGTAGAATCTCGGATAAGTTGAGGAACACCCCATAATTCTCACGTTACTTTTTCGTCCGTGGCGAGCAAAAATAGGAAAATTGTTCGACGTTGCGGCGAAAAGGGCCACTATTAAAGAGTTCCACACTCTTCTCTCACCCACACACTTTTACTCATTGCATTTAGAGCCTTCCCCGAAATTCGGTTCCTCACTCAGGATTAAATTTACTGTCTAGTGGAAAAGATTGCCCTCGTTCGATTCCCACGGGTATATTCCCCATTGTATGCTGATTGCTTTTCCTTTTCTCAATATGTTTTTCCAGGTTTTGAATAATTTAAACGTGCTCTGCAGTTTAATGGGATCCAAGCGGAAGTATCTACGTAAGCTATTTTCTACCTTATTATTTAATTTATCTGTCTACTAGATTGAGACGAAAAATTAAGTAAAGGTGCATGACTCTGTGGTACTTACGAATCTTTCAAAATTTTGTGAGCTATAGAATTGGCGAGAACTGCAAGAGGCGGAGCTTATTATCGAACTGTTAGTTAATTGTGGGCGGAGCTAAGACTCTGCGCATCTCAAGGACGAAACTCATGAGATTCTAAAACGTTTTATAAGTAGTAGAATTATCTGTTAATTGCAACTACCATACTGTAGCGACCAGTGACACAGTACGTGTGTGCGATAACAATTTGTGGCATGTACTTGTTATCGCGAACATGCTTACACGGTACTATTCGTGTTATCAACTTACAAGATGTAAATCATTCTCCGGCGACAAGTAACAAGTTCAATTCTGGAATAATCGAGGACTTTCTAATTATTACTCATCATTCGGGAATAGTCAGGATTTCTTCGAGTGTATATATAAGTGATCATCTTTAGACCGAAAAACAGTTTAACTAGAAAATTCGTTACAATACATTAAAATAAAATCCCCTAAAAAAATACTCTCCTTATTCTATTGATTTATTCCCATTTTCTTCCGGAAACACTTTTCTTGGTCCCTTTTTTTTTTCAAAAGTTCGATGTGATACAAACGTGTATTATTTACAATAAGTAAGTGAATTTATCTGAAATATTTCAAACGATTTATAGGGAAAACGATAATGTGACTGACCTCTTAAATATACGCCGAAATAAATCTTTTTTTTTTTTTGGTACACAGTCAGGAACACCATATTTATTCGCGATCACGAACGGCTTTTAAAAACTGCCAGACAAAAAAGATCGAGCAGCTACGTTTCCCGATGTATGAAATTTATGACTGGCAAAATCGTTTTAAATCGATCTCATAAATTTAACATCGATGTTGTTCCATGTTCTGCATACACGAACATTTGTACGAATGTCAATTGTTTTATCTGATAACACAGTGCATATGATTTACAAATTTATGTACAAACAACAATATAATTATTATTTTAATTAATTAATTTCGTCTCTAGTTAGTGAAGAAACAATTAAATAATTTGTATAAGGCTTAATGAAAAATAAAAAAATATAGTTGACCCTGACTCCGGACCTGGACCGGACCGTTCATCAATTTAGCGTGACGTATTTTATGAACAAAGAATATTTATTGCACTTATTTTTGCACGATACACGTATGGAACAGTTTTAATATTTTTTCAACACAATAGCCTAGCGGTTGGTTCAGTGTTGCCCTTTGGTAATAAAACTTTTTTTATGGACTACAAAAAGTGGACGTGTTTCGATGAGGGATGGATGGCGTTATAGAACACTTTTTTCTAACCCGATACTTAATCAACCGCAATCGTTTTTGTTACCGCACCGTTGGGGTGGTGGTGGTGGTAGTTTGACTCCATTTCACACCGCAGATATCGGGTAGCAGGTGGTTTGACCCCAATGAAAATAGCTTTTCCTCGTAAACGGACCAATGAAAACGCAACAGGCTATCAGAAGCAACAAGATTTCAATTTTAATCCTAAATACGTAAATCCCATGGTGTAACACAAAAAAAAACTAAATAAATAATAAAAATGTTGATGAACCTTTCAGTAGATTAGGTTCAGTATAATAAAAATAATTAAATATATTTTTTTTGTTTTGGCAGTTGTAGAGCTCTGTAGCACTCATAATATAATGTAAAGTCACCCCCAGGGACTTTTATATTCTTCTAACAAAAGGAAATTTCATCGCAAGCTTTCCCCTAATTTTTCTTATGTGCATTTATTGCATTTGTAAAAATTTTAAAAAAATAAAACCGAAACAAAACAAATATTTTCATCCCTCTGGAAAGACAATAGATAGATAATAATCCTCCTAGATTGCGGTATTTACCTAGATTACAGTTCATGTTTCATGAGATTCTGCAGCTTGCATGCAAACCCTCCTTAGACCAGATTATCCGGAGTAATACCGGAGAACATTGTTTCGAATTTTGTTCCTTTTCTTTGATCCGATTACAACCCTCTAAAAGAGTTTACTTCAATTCAGTAACGGGCGATAAAAGCAAAATAAAAACTCGTATTATTATGTCCAAACACAAATGAAAAATTTAAAAATTTTAAAATTTGAAAATTTTCTTATCCAAAGCTACAATATAAATATATACAGGGTGCCCTTTTATTATTACAATGGTTTCTTTCGAACTTTTTTGCCGTGGTCCATGGAAACTTCTTCTTCCAGACGTTTCGCCGTTCTTATCTGACTGCATCTTCAGTGGTGACCTGATTGATGTCATCAGTCACGACTCAGCAAGTCACCACTGGTGTTAAATTTCATTGATTTTTTGATAAGCTGGCTGATGTATTTTATTGATTTTCCATCCTTGTACGTATGTATATATGATTAGTGTCATGAGTTGAACGACGCGAGAATTCGATAAGTTGTGATTCTTGTTCAGATAGTCTGAAATCTGTCTCCCCAACGCCATCGATCAGCTCAAGATTTCAGGCTTGAAGCTGTTAAGGAAATTGGTCTGTCAACTACTTAATTACCGAAATTAATCCAAATAAATCACGTTTAAAATTAAGAGGTGTAACAAGGTGAAGGGGATTCAGGGTGAGAACAATTACAACACCTATAAATTGCATATTTGTTACACTTCTCCCTTTGTATGAGATTGAACGAGATTTTAAGGAACGTATATCTCATTTTGAGCTTAAAAAGTAGAAGTGAGATTTTCAATTATCCCCCGCCCCTTGATATGAAATCGTATGATATTTTCCTGAGTAGTGCCTTCCCTTTTTGAGCTCAAAATATTCATCCCTTCCCATTCTGCTGGATCCCTCTCCCCCAACTTTACCTTACAAGATATTCTTTAGATTTTCAACGATTCAAAGATTTGGGTGGACCTTTCTACAAATTTTGTGAAAAGAGGGTTGACAAGAGATTTTTTTTAATTCTTCTCTTTTATGGGATTTAATGAGATTTTGCAGCCTCACTCTCCCTTATCTGAAGCTTTAAAAAAATGTCTGGAGATTTTTAATGATCCCTTCTGTTTTTCCATAAAATTACATGAGATTTAGTTGGACCTTTCTCCCAATTCTGTGATTAGGAAGTTGACAAGATATTTTTAATTAATTTTCCTTCCTTTTATGGAATTTAATGAGCTTTTTCTAGTCGGCTCTCCCCTATATGAACTTTAAGCTATTGTCTAGATGTTTTCAATGATCCATCCACTCTTCATATAAAATTGAATGAGATTTAGCTGGACCTTTCTCCCAATTTTGTGATTAGGAAGTTGACAAGATATTTTTAATTAATTTTCCTCCCTTTTATGGGATTTAATGAGATTTTACTGGCTCATTCACCCTTATCTGGACCTTAAAAACTCGTCTGGAGATTTTCGGTGATCCTTCCACCTTTTATATAAATTGAACGAGTTTTAACTGGACCGCTTTTCCAATTTTGAACTCAAAAAATGACTCAAGACTTTCAACAAGTCTTTCTCTTGTTATATAGGATTGGACGAGATTTTTCTGATCCCCTTTTTCTCCTGTTTTGAGGTTAAATGGTTGAGAAGAGAATCTCAGTAGTTTCTTCTTTCTGTATGTGATTTAGGTTTTCTTTCCGTGTTACTAAAGACTGGGCCACAAGCTTCTTGAAGCCGTTAATGTCACGGCAACAATAAACCTTCCAGATTTCCATAATATAAGGGTGAAATGAACCCCTCGCTTACAATCACGTACATACATATATGTAGTCGTATATAAACAGAAACAGATGACTACAATTTTCAAAGATCGTGTTTGGGGATGAAAAATATCGATGTTTGTATTTGTACATACTCTTTTATATTAGAACGTGTTTTCTTTTGGGGGTTTGTTTAGAAAATAGAGGACTAAATTTTTAATAAACCTCAAATTTGTGAGGTCAAGGGAAAAAAAAGTTCGAAGCTCATTCGCTAAGTGCACCAACAAGAGAGAGGTCACAATAGTTTTGAGGAATATGATGCAATTTTATACCATAAAGGGAAGCTATTAGCAAATGTCTGCAAACAATGTAGGGTGTCTCTCAATACGAATTTGATTGATTTCTTTTATGATAAAAAGTCAGCACATTTTAGAGAAGGATTGTAATGAAATTTATTTTCTTTTGGAATATTTGAAGAGGAAAAAACCACACAACAGAGGCGCAGAAAAAGTTTTAGGGAAAAAATTTACACAGAGGCAGTAAGATCTCCGATAATCTCATATGTTTCATCATTAAATTTATTTTTCTTTGAAATGTTATCATAGTGAAGAAAAATACATATTTTACAGTCAATCTTACTCCAAAACCATTTGAAGTATTTTATCTACAAGCAGATATATATTTGTCTCATTGAGGGGGTTAAGCGAAGCACGACGTGGTAATGGAGACGGGCGAATAGGGGATAATGAGCAAGCAAAGTTTTCAGTTGTCTGTTTCACACTTTCGCATAACATATCCGGTCACAAATGTAGCAGAAAATTGGAGTTCCAAACTGTTGATGTTTATGTATTATATGCGGTACAAAAAGTTTCCTTTATATACGTAAAAATGTCACACAAGAATAAGTCATCGATGTTTATACTCCCGCAAACGGACGAGTAATGTAACGAGTAAGAAGAGACAGTGTGTAATGGTCACGCCCAGTGAAAAGCGAAGCCAATGGCGCGCATTCGCTGCGTTACGTCAGGGCTTACGAGCCAATGGGGACTTGTCAGACAGAGACATTTGTTTCCCTTTCTTTCTACTTATTTTAATGCGCAGAAGTACACCAAAGGTGCAGTATATAAACGTGGTAACATTTTTACGGCTTTGCAGAGCTTATGCTGTCTGCAATCATGAATTATTCCTGATTACTATTGAAAATTTCCGGGAGTTCCTTTCGGGTGCATCAAGATATAACTAAAAGCCCTAATACCCAGTCGTTTCAATTTGCTTGAACTAAATATTTGGTTGCAAAAGTTTCCTCCAAATTTCAGCCCCTGCGAATTTTTCTTTCCGAACGTCTCCTTCATTTCCTGTCTAATTCCCAAACAGCTTCCTGTTTAACCGTATCGTCGCCCTGATTGCCAGTAAAAGTTGCAAATAAGATAATAAACTTTTCTTGTTATTCCGAATAACAAAAGAGTGTAAACGTCAAGCCTGTCGAATTCGATTTCCCGCAGGAACAGAAGGGACTTCGACAACTTATCGTGATCCTGTCGTCGTTCGGAATCTGATTACGCCATAAAAACGCCATAAAACGTCTGCCTCAAAGCCAACAACTTTATCTTCGTACTGACACGTAATGTCGGATAGTTGATACTGTTATCAAATCAAATAATGTTAAGGCCTTTTGATGAGAAAGAAATTATAAAATTTCTATAAATAAATAAATAAATAAATAAATAAATAACATCATAAGCCTTGACTTTGAGAGAGGTTAAGCTCCTCCTTTCGCAGTTCTCGAGCATTTTAGGGCTTAAGAAATTTTGAGATCGATGATATTAATAGTAAGGGGGTGCAAAATGGAATTCTACTTAATTGTAGCTACCAGGATAGTGAGCCTATTCATACAAGGCGTTTGAATTTATTGGTTGATTCATTAATTTTCGTGGGAAGTTATTTGCGTGATGTGATGACAACGAATGGGGTTGAGGGTGAGTTCAAGGGTACGAAAGTTATCACCTTCTCTCTGTGGGCGCGGACTTCCAGCATTAATGTCAATTTCTGAGATGAACGTGCAAGTAGAATTCCGTTCAACAATGTTCTCTCTCTCTCTCTCTCTCTCTCTGTCTCTGTCTGTTAAAAACACCTGTTGGGTTTTCACCTTGATTCTGACTCTTGCTTGTGGCGAACCTCATTTTGTCTTCTTCTTCCGGAAATCGATTTCGACTAACAATAAGTGTGCTCCTCCATTCTTTCGAACCAATCGAATAACTTTTTACAACTTTCTCCACTCTTACATGAAGCTATTGAAACGTAAACTGGAGAAAGTTTTCTCTTGACAACGAAAAATTACATTGTGAGAGATGAAAGGGTTGATTCAGGATTTGTTTATAGATGTACTTCGAACATGTTGAATTATTTCAATTACATATCGTCAGCCCGTTCTGTCCGGAGTACTTCAGAGAGCAGGAGTGCCCGCTAAGACCAAAACCACTAGTAGCAGAACTTTTTTATTGCTTTTTAGTTACAGTAAAGGTATCTACTGGCAAAAAAACACTTAATCTTCACGTACAATTTTTTTTTGTTAAACAAGGGTTGAAAATTAAACGAAGTTGACGTTACCCTATTTTTGGAACTAACTGAATCTGTTTACACCAAAACAAAGACTGAGTTAAGTTGCTTTCCCTCATCGTCCTTCCTTCTACAACCCATGGACCATTGCCAAGTTTCTTTTACAATTTCATTTCATGTTTCATTATACAACTGTGTTCAAATTTATTCAAATGTAATACACATATGTGTGATGTAACAGTATTTGTTGTTTTGTGGCATACAAACGACCCAATTTTGCAATTCATTTTAATAAATTTAAAATTTCAAGTTTCTTAATAGTTTTCCAATAGTGTGGAGTTATTTATTGAAACTATCATACACAGATAATTTATTTTATACATTTAGACAGGCAACCCACCATACGTGAGGTCGACACGTATAGTGGGTTGCCTATATTCAATTAAAATTAAATTACTTCGAATGAGGAATGTGTTATTAGTTAACAAAAAGAGTGTAAGGACCTTGGGGTAGTGTGTTAATTTGTTTAAATGGTTCCTGCCCCACTTGTTGAAACTTTTTACATTTTTTTTTTGTAATTAATCTGGATATTAGTCATTCAGTTTAACAGACATGATGTTGGAATGGAATAATTTTCTCCTAAAAGAAAGAATTAAATTAGGGTGAAAGTAAGGACGGTCCGCATTCCTTTGTTTATTAAAACATTAGTTGTAAAAAGGCCGTTTAGCGGCTTCCACTCTCGCACACACAAGATAAATTGTAGTAATCTCGTTCCGCTTTAAATTATCACGATTAAATTGAATAAAGTCCTCTGGAACCATAAGTACCGGGCGAAATGACTTTATGACAAATCCGAAGATTAGAGACGTAATGAATTGTCATCCGGGGTACCAAAAATTTTGTAGGGGTATTAAAACTCCAACCTCTTTTAAATTTTTCTCTTTTTTTTGTTTAACTGAAATTTCTTCTTTAGGTATTGATTTTCATTTGGTAAAGTGGTTTGTTTACGTAGGGATATATTTGTGGCTGCAATAGTGCTACACCCATCAAAAATTCCAATCTCATTGATTTGTTTTATTTATTGGGTATTGATATTCATTTTGTAGATTCAAAGAACTGTCTAACGTGATTTATTTACAAGTCCATATTTTGTGGCTGCAATAGTGCCATGCCCCGATGTCCATAATCATCCCCATCAATCGTAACCCTGTAATTTTGTTTTCAAAACGTGTACCCACCTACCTACACATAATTTGAACGTACGTAACACGTAATTGCTGATAACATTTTGATTATTTGATTTCATATTACATTCAATCAGTTGGCAAATTACTGTCGACTTCAATTTGTATTTCGAAATGGACGTATTGCTTATGTAACGTCACATTATAATTAAATGATTTAAGTACACTTGACGTCAGTTTAATTGCGTTACGTGCGATTAGATTAAATCTAAATGGCATGGCGTCACAAATTATTGGGGGTTGAAATTACTAATATAACACAGTAAATATTAGAAAAAAAAGAATTCTAATATCGTAACGTGTGCTACCATCTAATAATTATTTCTTTTTTTAACGCTTCCGGTTCGCTTAGTCTGAATGTAGCTTTAGGGGTAAAATTATTTCCACGAACGTATTTTAAATTCACACTATATCCCATCTCATGGTGGCTGTTTTGGATAATAATTTTAATTAAAATCAACTCATATTTGTTGGACGTTTTTAAACCGCTGCTTAATTAGTGAATCGTCATATCTCCGAATTATTTTGCTGCAGGTAATGTCGTTTAAATTACTCAATTTTTAGTGAAAATATTCAAATTTTAATTTACGTTTACACAAATTTACATACTTGTTTTTATTGGCAATGGGCAGTGGCGTATGCAAGAGGGGGAGGGATACAGGGGACATATGCCCCCATTGGTAGTAAACATTAATCCTTTAAAAGGCGCAAACAAAAACAATCCGCGTCTGAAAAAATATTACAGGGTGACCGTTTTCAGCTTACCCCCTTCCCTACAAGTAATAATATCGAAAGAACAAATCTTAAACATTTATACTCCCGCAAATGTACTGGTGATGTCAAAAGTTCGCTCTAATATAAGGAGACAGAGTGTATTGGTCCCGCCCAGTGAAAAGCGAAGCCAATGACGCGCCTTAGCTGCGTTACGTCACAGCTAGCGAGCCAATAAGAACACGTCAGACGGAGAGGGAACGCTGCTTTCTACTCGTTTTAATGCGCAGAAGTACGTTACATATTGAGTACCTATATAAGTGTGGTACGAATTCTACAACTCTGCAGAACTTTTGCACCAGCCTTTCCATTATATACGTGAAGAAATCACCAACGTTTATACCCACGTAAATTGACCAGTAATGTAGAAAACGCAAGTGGGAATTAAAAATGTGTAAGTAATGACAATTAAGACGATTAAGAGTCCTTTTTATGTTTTGTTTTTGTACCCCACATACCTACGTAATAATCAATAGAAAATAATTAAGTGTGTCACATTTTCCAAAAACTGGGTCGTCCATATTTGATGCATTACAGACAAACGGTTTTTGCCACTTAACAATCGAAATTATTCGAATGCAAACTGGAGATGGAGTAAGAGGAGGAGAGGGCCTCTCCACTCACTACATTTCCTCCCTCAGTTCTTTAAAACTTATGTGTAGATATGTACAAGTCCTGAAAGCGTTTTTGAACTCCAACATCAAAAAAACCTTTCATCAAGCAGGCTTTGATACAAAAGTACTGCATACTGGAGCGCAGTAGTCTTTAGGTAATAGTCTTGGGAAAGCGTTTTCCTGTTAATTGGATTTCTGTGCCGCCTGGTGGTGGCCTTCTTCCCTTTTTCCGATTCGATACGAACAATATGGAATGAAGTGTTTTCCTTTTCCTCGCGTCCCACTCGAACCCCCTCGTGGTAAACGTGGGAGGACTTGCGCGTGTTCAAATTAAAGCCAACGAACCGGCCCTTCCGGAACAATAATTGTCCCTTTTGTCGCTACCAATTAGGCGGAATTTTTGATAAAGTTTTCACAAAGCCGATGAAAAATTATTTAGCGGTTTATTCAGTCGGCACAAATGGACTACTGCAAAAAAATGCGCTCCAAAAGGGGCTCTCACTATGTACAGCTCACGATGAAAAATTAGTTTCGTTCTAGATATGCCTGAGTCGAACAGGAAATGCGGTTATAATGAAACTGACTTTGAGGTCGTCGCAAATTAATTTTGAGCTTCAGTTTTAAAAAATTGCAAAAGGAGTCTGATCTTTCAATGCTTCATTTGGACGTCAATTAGGTTGTCATCTTTAGTTTTCGTTTTGCAGATTTGTTTTGTCTTGGCCCTGTAAATTTAGCAAGACCAAGATTTTTACTATTTTACCCTTTTATGCTAACAGTTTTCTCTATTTTTCCTTTATCATCCCCTAATAACACTAATCAACAGAGAAGGTTAAAAGGTTATCTATTTTTAGACCATAAAAAAAATAGTTCTGTTTTCCTGAAAAAATCTAGTAAAACTCATCGACCAAAACCAGACATCTCATCTTCATAAAAAATTCAAACCAACGTAATAGAGCTTTTCAATCAGAACAACGTTTGTAAGAATAATAGAATGAAGAAGCAACGACCCCTTGAAAATTCATTAAAGTGAGGAAGCTTCGATTTTTCGTACAATCGGACAAACAATTCAAAGATTTGTATGCCGACTTGTTGGCGTCGTTCCCTGAAATGTCACATTCTCCACGTCTACCATTTCTTATCAGACAAAATAAACTTTTATTTTAATGCCCCCTACACTTTTATTTTCTTTTAATTTTTATCTTTGACCACCAGTTCATTTTTATCTTTACTAAAAAAGAAAAAAATTTGGACTCAACTCAAAAGATTAATTGCTAAATATTTAAGGGTATATTCCAGTAAAAGCTTTCTAATGAGAGCAACTGAGCAATTGCACCCCTTCGATTTTTAAACATAACCCTTATATAGATGTGGTCTTCTTCGTCATTCCTGTCTGAACGATATTTTTATATCATTATTTCTTTTAGGCGCCTTTCCCTTAAGATTCTTTTCATAATAAATTGTTTTCCAGTCTCAAGTTGCTTGGGATGCCTGAACTGAATGAAAAGGACTAAAGAAAATATTTGGCGAGGCTTTTAGATTTATTTGAATAGCATCGGACAATCCCTTTCTTTGTTAAACTTTTAATTTAATTTCACTTCCTTTGATTGGCCACACTGACTTTTATATTGCATTTGTTTAACTAAGAGAACCAACAAAAGAGACGAACATTGTTAAAAGTTTCTTTGTTGTAAAGTCTACCTATTTAGGACGTGTAGTACTACATCTACTTTGACAGCTGTCACAACCTAACCTAACAGTTTTGACAGTTGTTCGTGCCGTTCTAAAAACATTCCCATCAAATACGTTTCTCTCTTATTTTTTCAATACCGAATACCTCCCTTAAAAATATTATAAACAGAACAGTAATAAAGTTATTAATGTCTACTTGTATAAATCGAGGGTAAGAAGCGAAATAAAGATTCACTTTCGAGTTAACCGTAACCCCAGTAAAATATCTGTTTATATGAGACTAAGCCTTGGGGCTTTATTAATTTTGTATTTTAATGTCGGTATATACGCATGTAAAAGACACTATGTTCGTCTGATATAATAGGATTAGAATATTCAATTCACTTTTAATGTTGTTCATCTTCTCCGTTCACATTGATACAGATGGGACAGAGCAACCCCTCGAAACTTTTAATAAGATTGAATATATAATACGAGGGTAAGTGTGTATACGTAACTATACAGGGTGGTTCGCAAAGGTTGGAATATTAGCAAAGTCATCCAATTCTTACCAATGATAGGCTTCAAATATGCCTGATAAGGTTATTCTTTACCTGAAGAAGTTTCCAGGGTTTTTCTTCAACTGAAGAAGTTCTTCAATAAGTCATGCTACAGCTGAAGAAGTTTCAAAATCCTTCCTCAACTGAAGGAGTTTCAAGATCCTTCCTCAGCTGAAGAGGTTTCAAAATTCTTCCTCAGCTGAAGAAGTTTTCAGAGTTCTTCTTCAGGTGAGGAAGTGCTTCAAGCATGTCCTTTAAGATGCTTCTTCAGCTGAAGCTTTTAAGTAAGTCATGCTTCAGCTGAAGATGCTGTTGCAGCTGAAGAAGTTTCCAGGGTTTTTCTTCAACTGAAGAAGTTCTTTAGTAAGTCATGCTACAGCTGGAGAAGTTTCAAAATCCTTGCTCAACTGAAGGAGTTTCAAGATCCTTCCTCAGCTGAAGAGGTTTCAAAATTCTTCCTCAGCTTAAGTAGTTTTCAGAGTTTTTCTTCAGGTGAGGAAGTTCTTCAGGCATGTCCTTTAAGACGCTTCTTCAGCTGAAGTTCTTCAGTAAGTTATGCTTCAGCTGAAGATGCTGTTGCAGCTGAAGAAGTTTTCAGGGTTTTTCTTCAACTGAAGAAGTTCTTCAATAAGTCATGCTATAGCTGGAGAAGTTTCAAAATCCTTGCTCAACTGAAGGAGTTTCAAGATCCTTCCTCAGCTGAAGAGGTTTCAAGATTCTTCCTCAGCTGAAGAAGTTTTCAGAGTTGTTCTTCAGGTGAGGAAGTTCTTCAGGCATGTCCTTTAAGACGCTTCTTCAGCTGAAGTTCTTCAGTAAGTTATGCTTCAGCTGAAGATGCTGTTGCAGCTGAAGAAGTTTCCAGGGTTTTTCTTAAACTGAAGAAGTTCTTTAGTAAGTCATGCTACAGCTGGAGAAGTTTCAAAATCCTTCCTCAACTGAAGGAGTTTCAAGATCCTTCCTCAGCTGAAGAGGTTTCAAAATTCTTCCTCAGCTTAAGTAGTTTTCAGAGTTTTTCTTCAGGTGAGGAAGTTCTTCAGGCATGTCCTTTAAGACGCTTCTTCAGCTGAAGTTCTTCAGTAAGTTATGCTTCAGCTGAAGATGCTGTTGCAGCTGAAGAAGTTTTCAGGGTTTTTCTTCAACTGAAGAAGTTCTTCAATAAGTCATGCTATAGCTGGAGAAGTTTCAAAATCCTTGCTCAACTGAAGGAGTTTCAAGATCCTTCCTCAGCTGAAGAGGTTTCAAGATTCTTCCTCAGCTGAAGAAGTTTTCAGAGTTGTTCTTCAGGTGAGGAAGTTCTTCAGGCATGTCCTTTAAGACGCTTCTTCAGCTGAAGTTCTTCAGTAAGTTATGCTTCAGCTGAAGATGCTGTTGCAGCTGAAGAAGTTTCCAGGGTTTTTCTTAAACTGAAGAAGTTCTTTAGTAAGTCATGCTACAGCTGGAGAAGTTTCAAAATCCTTGCTCAACTGAAGGAGTTTCAAGATCCTTCCTCAGCTGAAGAGGTTTCAAGATTCTTCCTCAGCTGAAGAAGTTTTCAGAGTTGTTCTTCAGGTGAGGAAGTTCTTCAGGCATGTCCTTTAAGACGCTTCTTCAGCTGAAGTTCTTCAGTAAGTTATGCTTCAGCTGAAGATGCTGTTGCAGCTGAAGAAGTTTCCAGGGTTTTTCTTAAACTGAAGAAGTTCTTTAGTAAGTCATGCTACAGCTGGAGAAGTTTCAAAATCCTTGCTCAACTGAAGGAGTTTCAAGATCCTTCCTCAGCTGAAGAGGTTTCAAGATTCTTCCTCAGCTGAAGAAGTTTTCAGAGTTGTTCTTCAGGTGAGGAAGTTCTTCAGGCATGTCCTTTAAGACGCTTCTTCAGCTGAAGTTCTTCAGTAAGTTATGCTTCAGCTGAAGATGCTGTTGCAGCTGAAGAAGTTTCCAGGGTTTTTCTTAAACTGAAGAAGTTCTTTAGTAAGTCATGCTACAGCTGGAGAAGTTTCAAAATCCTTCCTCAACTGAAGGAGTTTCAAGATCCTTCCTCAGCTGAAGAGGTTTCAAAATTCTTCCTCAGCTTAAGTAGTTTTCAGAGTTTTTCTTCAGGTGAGGAAGTTCTTCAGGCATGTCCTTTAAGACGCTTCTTCAGCTGAAGTTCTTCAGTAAGTTATGCTTCAGCTGAAGATGCTGTTGCAGCTGAAGAAGTTTTCAGGGTTTTTCTTCAACTGAAGAAGTTCTTCAATAAGTCATGCTATAGCTGGAGAAGTTTCAAAATCCTTGCTCAACTGAAGGAGTTTCAAGATCCTTCCTCAGCTGAAGAGGTTTCAAGATTCTTCCTCAGCTGAAGAAGTTTTCAGAGTTGTTCTTCAGGTGAGGAAGTTCTTCAGGCATGTCCTTTAAGACGCTTCTTCAGCTGAAGTTCTTCAGTAAGTTATGCTTCAGCTGAAGATGCTGTTGCAGCTGAAGAAGTTTCCAGGGTTTTTCTTAAACTGAAGAAGTTCTTTAGTAAGTCATGCTACAGCTGGAGAAGTTTCAAAATCCTTGCTCAACTGAAGGAGTTTCAAGATCCTTCCTCAGCTGAAGAGGTTTCAAGATTCTTCCTCAGCTGAAGAAGTTTTCAGAGTTGTTCTTCAGGTGAGGAAGTTCTTCAGGCATGTCCTTTAAGACGCTTCTTCAGCTGAAGTTCTTCAGTAAGTTATGCTTCAGCTGAAGATGCTGTTGCAGCTGAAGAAGTTTCCAGGGTTTTTCTTAAACTGAAGAAGTTCTTTAGTAAGTCATGCTACAGCTGGAGAAGTTTCAAAATCCTTGCTCAACTGAAGGAGTTTCAAGATCCTTCCTCAGCTGAAGAGGTTTCAAGATTCTTCCTCAGCTGAAGAAGTTTTCAGAGTGTTTCTTCAGGTGAGGAAGTTCTTCAGGCATGTCCTTTAAGATGCTTCTTCAGCTGAAGTTTTTCAGTAAGTCATGCTTCAGCTGAAGATGCTGCTGCAGCTGAAGAAGTTTCCAGGGTTTTTCTTCAACTGAAGAAGTTCTTTAGTAAGTCATGCTACAGCTGAAGAAGTTTCAAAATCCTTGCTCAACTGAAGGAGTTTCAAGATCCTTCCTCAGCTGAAGAGGTTTAAAAGATTCTTCCTCAGCTGAAGAAGTTTTCAGAGTTCTTCTTCAGATGAGGAAATTCTTCAGGCATGTCCTTCAAGATGCTTCTTCAGCTGAAGTTTTTCAGTAAGTCATGCTTCAGCTGAAGCTGCTGCTGCAGCTGAAGAAGTTTTCAGGGTTTTTCTTCAACTGAAGAAGTTCTTCAATAAGGCATGCTACAGCTGAAGAAATTTCAAAATCCTTGCTCAACTGAAGGAGTTTCAAGATTCTTCCTCAGCTGAAGAGGTTTCAAAATTCTTCCTCAGCTGAAGAAGTTTTCAGAGTTCTTCTTCAGATGAGGAAATTCTTCAGGCATGTCCTTCAAGATGCTTCTTCAGCTGAAGTTTTTCAGTAAGTCATGCTTCAGCTGAAGCTGCTGCTGCAGCTGAAGAAGTTTTCAGGGTTTTTCTTCAACTGAAGAAGTTCTTCAATAAGGCATGCTACAGCTGAAGAAATTTCAAAATCCTTGCTCAACTGAAGGAGTTTCAAGATTCCTACTCAGCTGAAGAGGTTTCAAAATTCTTGCTCAGCTGAAGAAGTTTTCAGAGTTCTTCTTCAGATGAGGAAATTCTTCAGGCATGTCCTTCAAGATGCTTCTTCAGCTGAAGTTTTTCAGTAAGTCATGCTTCAGCTGAAGCTGCTGCTGCAGCTGAAGAAGTTTTCAGGGTTTTTCTTCAACTGAAGAAGTTCTTCAATAAGGCATGCTACAGCTGAAGAAATTTCAAAATCCTTGCTCAACTGAAGGAGTTTCAAGATTCTTCCTCAGCTGAAGAGGTTTCAAAATTCTTCCTCAGCTGAAGAAGTTTTCAGAGTTCTTCTTCAGATGAGGAAATTCTTCAGGCATGTCCTTCAAGATGCTTCTTCAGCTGAAGTTTTTCAGTAAGTCATGCTTCAGCTGAAGCTGCTGCTGCAGCTGAAGAAGTTTTCAGGGTTTTTCTTCAACTGAAGAAGTTCTTCAATAAGGCATGCTACAGCTGAAGAAATTTTAAAATCCTTGCTCAACTGAAGGAGTTTCAAGATTCCTACTCAGCTGAAGAGGTTTCAAAATTCTTGCTCAGCTGAAGAAGTTTTCAGAGTTCTTCTTCAGATGAGGAAGTTCTTCAGGCATGTCTTTCAAGATGCTTCTTCAGCTGAAGTTCTTCAGTAAGTCATGCTTCAGCTGAAGAAATTTCAAAATCCTTGCTCAACTGCAGGAGTTTCAAGATCCTTCGTTTTACAGCTGAGGAAGTTTTCCAAGTAATTCTTCGGCTGAAGAGGTGCTTCTTCTTCTTCTTCAATTGAAGAAGTTGCCAGGGCTCCGCCTTGACCCCCCCCCCCCCCGGCCCCTTGTTGCTACTTTGTCAAGGTTCATGAGATTCTGAAATACCTCTACGTATGTAACTGACAATTTTGTTTACAGTTCGGTTCGTTTCCAACATTGCATAACCATTGTGCTTTACTTTCGTTTGTTTCTGACCTACTTACGAAACAATTGTTTTGTTAAAACTCGCTTAAAACAAAACATATTGAGATTGTGATGGTTTTTGAACGGATGGATGCAATGGGAATTAACCTCTCTCAAAATCCCACAATGCCAAAACATTTAGATGTTTAAGTTCCCTGCTGCTTAACTTTAAATTAATCTTTTGGAAAAATTCCAGATTATATTTTCTCATATATATATATATATATATTTGTATGGTTGTAAACGCGTGTGTATGTCAAGTAGCCTGGATTTGTTCCAAACGGGATTCGACCTGGGAATGGTTTATTACGTTCGGGTCATTTTAGAGGGTCAAGTGGATGAGGAACTTGAATGGTCATTTCGTAACGATAGGAAAAATAATACCGAGAATAATTTTCGATTTGAAATAAAAGCATTGCATTTTTTTACAAGAATAAGTGACAACGAGCAAATGTAAACGTAATAAATAAAACCAAAATTTAAGATGTTTCGACAATGATCTATTTATTTATTGTGTCGACCTACATGTGGTTATTTTCAAGAGTAAACAAGTACTTGTTTATTTACTTACTTACTTTAGTTTTATTTATTACATTACATTTATTAAAAATGTTTCTTCAAATGGTCACTAGCGATAGTTTGAGGAAATGTAAATAAATCAATTGTATACATTTAAACATAAATCTTTAGGACGACTAGTAGAAAACCTAACACTTTGACAGATGGTCATGCCGTCCTGAAAACATTTACATCAAAATATAGTTTGGTCTCTATGAAATATCTTCCTAACGTCACTTATATTGCAACATCGTTTATAAATAACGTAGAGTTTTTTTTTTAATAAATATATTTATATTTACCCACTCTATTCAGAAACAGATTGAGGAAGGAAAGAATAAAAAAGTTAGGTTAGTGTAATTTCCATCAAAAACCCATTTCCGTTCCCGTTCCCGTGTCGCTTAATAATAAAAAAGCGTTTTCCACTGCCCCACACATTTTTTACGTCACCCTCCGATATAACAATATATTTTTTGGGGATGTCGTGGAATAACCTTCTCGTTTTCCTTTAATAATCCTTTTGGGGTAAATTATTACTTTGACTACCAAGATATTACCACCGTTACATTTCAAAGCTTATCAGATCTGTTCTTTCTTTTATTTTTTCTTCTGTGAAAGGTAAAAACCTTAGATAAGAAAGGAAAATTTCATGTTGATAATTGCGAGAAAATATAAAAGGACGTTATTTTTTTAATAACATGTTTATTAGTTATTATTTATTCCTATTAGGAATTATATTATAGTTAGTAAGTCCTAGTATCAGCTTGCTAAGTAAACATTAATCTGGAGTGAACGACGGCCAATATGTTTAAATTGGGGTGGTAAGTGAAAAGCGTAGATATAGGAGAGAGGAGGAATTTTGTCAGACAATGGGTTTATTGGCTGGAGGCTGCAAACAATAATTAACGATTTATTGTTAACTTGCTCTGTATCTGATAGGAAATACTATCGAATTAATAGTCATTGTGTCGGTTCTATTCGGCCGATTCCATTCTACGAATTTAATCAGTTGCCTATAGATATAATAGTGAAATACGCTAATTGCCATTTTCGAAGCAAATTCGCAATTCTACAGCATCAACCGCACAATAAACAAACGTATTACCTACACTTAAATACAATAACTAAGTATACTCCAGCTAAACACAAATTTCAATGCTATTTTTTTTTTTTTTTGATTCGCTATACAACAATAATCGATTGGCGGCCCACTTGTGTTTAGTAAAATCTACACGTACATGGAAGATTGCCTTATCCAAAAAAAGTAAAAGATTCGCATTAATTGAAAAAGAATTTTAAAAACCAGCTTCAGAGGGATTGAAAAACCTCTTCAGTTGAGAAAGGATCATGAAAACTTCTTCAGTTTCAGAAACTTCTTTGGGTGAAGCATGATATACTGATGAACTTCTTCAGCTTAGGGAGAATCTTGAAATATTTCTCAGCCCCATCAACTCCTTCAGCTAAAGCTTAAAATATTTAAGAACCATCTCAGCTGAAGAAGAACGCTGAAAACTTGTGCAGTTGTGGAAGAATCTTGAAAACTTTTTCTGCTGAAGTATGACATTCTGTAGAACTTCTTCAGCTAAAAAAGGATTTTGAAAACTTCATCAGCCCCATCAACTTCTTCAGTTGAAGCATGAGATGCTGAAGAAGAACAGTAAAAACTTCTGCAGTTGAGGAAGAATCTTAAAAACTTCTTCAGATGCAATATGACTTATGAATAATTCTTCAGGAGAAGAATGATTTTGACAGATATACCTTAAGAACTTCCTCAGCTTCAGAGGGATCGTAAAAACCTCTTCAGTTGAGAAAGGATCATGAAAAGTTCTTTAGTTTCAGAAACTTCTTCAAGTTAAGCATGATATACTGATGAACTTCTTCAGCTTAGGGAGAATCTTGAAATATTTCTCAGCCCCATCAACTCCTTCAGCTAAAGCTTAAAATATTTAAGAACCACCTCAGCTGAAGAAGAACGCTGAAAACTTGTGCAGTTGTGGAAGAATCTTGAAAACTTTTTCTGCTGAAGTATGACATTCTGTAGAACTTCTTCAGCTAAAAAAGGATTTTGAAAACTTCATCAGCCCCATCAACTTCTTCAGTTGAAGCATGAGATGCTGAAGAAGAACAGTAAAAACTTCTGCAGTTGAGGAAGAATCTTAAAAACTTCTTCAGATGCAATATGACTTATGAATAATTCTTCAGGAGAAGAATGATTTTGACAGATATACCTTAAGAACTTCCTCAGCTTCAGAGGGATCGTAAAAACCTCTTCAGTTGAGAAAGGATCATGAAAAGTTCTTTAGTTTCAGAAACTTCTTCAAGTTAAGCATGATATACTGATGAACTTCTTCAGCTTAGGAAGTATCTTGAAATATTTCTCAGCCCCATCAACTCCTTCAGCTAAAGCTTAAAATATTTAAGAACCACCTCAGCTAAAGAAGAACGCTGGAAACTTCTGCAGTTGTGGAACAATCTTGAAAACTTTTTCAGCTGAAGTATGACATTCTGAAGAAATTCTTTAGCTGTAGAATGATCTTAAGAGACATATCTGAAGAACTTCTTCAGCTGAAGTATGACATTCTGTAGAACTTCTTCAGCTAAAGAAGGATTTTGAAAACTTCATCAGCCCCATTAACTTCTTCAGTTAAAGCATGAGATGCTGAAGAAGAACAGTAAAAACTTCTGCAGTTAAGGAAAATTCTTGAAAACTTCTTCAGATGCAATATGACTTATGGATAATTTTTCAGGAGAAGAATGATCTTGACAGATATACCTTAAGAACTTACTCAGCTTCAGAGGGATTGAAAAACCTCTTCAGTTGAGAAAGGATCATGAAAACTTCTTCAGTTTCAGAAACTGCTTCAGGTGAAGCATGATATACTGATAAACTTCTTCAGCTTAGGAAGCATCTTGAAATATGTCTCATTGCCATCAACTCCTTCAGCTGAAGCTTGAAATATTTAAGAATAACCTCAGCTGAAAAACAACGCTGGAAACTTCTGCAGTTGTGGAAGAATCTTGAAAACTTTTTCAGCTGAAGTATGACATTCTGAAGAAATTCTTTAGCTGAAGAATGATCTTCAGAGACATATATGAAGAACTTCTTCAGCTGAAGTATGACATTCTGTAGAACTTCTTCAGCTAAAGAAGGATTTGAAAACTTCATCAGCCCCATTAACTTCTTCAGTTAAAGCATGAGATGCTGAAGAAGAACAGTAAAAACTTCTGCAGTTAAGGAAAATTCTTGAAAACTTCTTCAGATGCAATATGACTTATGGATAATTTTTCAGGAGAAGAATGATCTTGACAGATATACCTTAAGAACTTCCTCAGCTTCAGAGGGATTGAAAAACCTCTTCAGTTGAGAAAGGATCATGAAAACTTCTTCAGTTTCAGAAACTGCTTCAGGTGAAGCATGATATACTGATAAACTTCTTCAGCTTAGGAAGCATCTTGAAATATGTCTCATTGCCATCAACTCCTTCAGCTGAAGCTTGAAATATTTAAGAATAACCTCAGCTGAAAAACAACGCTGGAAACTTTTGCAGTTGTGGAAGAATCTTGAAAACTTTTTCAGCTGAAGTATGACATTCTGAAGAAATTCTTTAGCTGAAGAATGATCTTAAAAGACATATCTGAAGAACTTCTTCAGCTAAAGTATGACATTCTGTAGAACTTCTTCAGCTAAAGAAGGATTTTGAAAACTTCATCAGCCCCATCAACTTCTTCAGTTAAAGCATGAGATGCTGAAGAAGAACAGTAAAAACTTCTGCAGTTAAGGAAATATCTTGAAAACTTCTTCAGATGCAATATGACTTATGAATAATTCTGCATGAGAAGAATGATATTGAGAGATATACCTGAAGATTTTCCTCAGCTTCAAAGGGATCTTACAAACCTCTTCAGTTGAGAAAGGATCATGAAAACTTCTCTAGTTTCAGAAACTTCTTCAGGTGAAGCATGATATACTGATGAACTTCTTCAGCATAGGGAGAATCTTGAAATATTTCTCAGCCCCATCAACTCCTTCAGCTAAAGCTTAAAATATTTAAGAACCACCTCAGCTAAAGAAGAACGCTGGAAACTTCTGCAGTTGAGGAAGAATCTTAAAAACTTCTTCAGATGCAATATGACTTATGAATAATTCTTCAGGAGAAGAATGATTTTGACAGATATACCTTAAGAACTTCCTCAGCTTCAGAGGGATCGTAAAAACCTCTTCAGTTGAGAAAGGATCATGAAAAGTTCTTCAGTTTCAGAAACTTCTTTGGGTTAAGCATGATATACTGATGAACTTCTTCAGCATAGGGAGAATCTTGAAATATTTCTCAGCCCCATCAACTCCTTCAGCTAAAGCTTAAAATATTTAAGAACCACCTCAGCTAAAGAAGAACGCTGGAAACTTCTGCAGTTGAGGAAGAATCTTAAAAACTTCTTCAGATGCAATATGACTTATGAATAATTCTTCAGGAGAAGAATGATTTTGACAGATATACCTTAAGAACTTCCTCAGCTTCAGAGGGATCGTAAAAACCTCTTCAGTTGAGAAAGGATCATGAAAACTTCTTCAGTTTCAGAAACTTCTTTGGGTTAAGCATGATATACTGATGAACTTCTTCAGCTTAGGAAGTATCTTGAAATATTTCTCAGCCCCATCAACTCCTTCAGCTAAAGCTTAAAATATTTAAGAACCACCTCAGCTAAAGAAGAACGCTGGAAACTTCTGCAGTTGTGGAAGAATCTTGAAAACTTTTTCAGCTGAAGTATGACATTCTGAAGAAATTCTTTAGCTACAGAATGATCTTAAGAGACATATCTGAAGAACTTCTTCAGCTGCAGAAGGACCATAGAACTTTTTCAACTAAATAAGGATCTTGAAAACTTCTTCAGCTTCAGAAACTTTTTCAGATAAAACATGACATATGGTACTGAAAAACTTCTTTAGCTGACGAAGGATCTTATAGTACATATCTGAGGAATTTACTCAACTAAAGAAGAGCTTCAGAAACTGCCTCAATTGAGGGAAAATCTTGAAATTTTGTGGATTAAATAATAAGTAATATAAATTAAGAACCAGTATGAGATGCATCAGTCAGTCGATTAGAAATTCATACTATACAACATACAGCTCGTTATTTTTTTGTTTGATATTGAACGGTTTGCAAATCCTTCCCTATAATTACACTCACACTACAGTTACAATAACCCTTTCAAATCCCACCCCCTTGTACAAACCACTCTTTAATAAATCATAACATAGTTCTACTTCAATTAAATCACATGTCCTTTTTAGTAATTTCCTCTCTACATTATTATGAGCTTCATTTTACCCCCTGCGTATACATATACGATACGAACGTCTATTGTTTTGAAATTGTGGCCTTATTCTCTTGCGAATTTTCTTTTAATTAAGCACCAGCAATACTTTCGCAAGGCTGCTTTATTCTGTCTCCATCATCATCTCCCAGGAATGCACTTTAAGATAGAATTTTCTCTCTTTCTCTTTTTCTCTGCTACCTCGAGAACCGGGCGGACGGATTGCTGAATGTTTATTTTTATTTTAGTGGTTGGTGGCCAACGCGAATCGCCTTACAAATGATTTAAACCCAGGAAGCAATTAGAGAGTAATCCATAATCTTTTTCAGACCAGATTTAGCTTTTAGAAAACCAAAGGGACAGTCTTAAATTACAGCACTAATCCAAATCAATGAATTGAAACAATGCAATTGGTACATTAAATTATATTAACTGCTTTATTAAACAAAATTTTATTAATTAATTAAGGACCTCAAATGGCACAACCACATTGATAAATCGAAAGCTCCAGTTGGTTACCTAAGTAAAGTGAGGTTATATTAACTGTCATATTTTATCGGGAACAATTGTGTTGTAAATTACGTTGTCGGATCAACAGGTTAGGGGTTATTTCTACGTGACCGTGAATGCAGCCACCTCCATGGAGGAACAACCACCTGCTACGACATAACATTATTAACAACAACGGATGGTAAGAGATAACAGCATCTTGAAACTTTGTGAAGAATAGGTTGTTTTGCTGTAGGGAGTAAAACGAGTAAGTAACTGATGCTTTATATTATATGGGTATCCACCCAACAGCGAGCCAGCCAGCCAGCCAGGTCTGCGGAAACGAGCTAAACTTTTTCAATTATCTCACTGTCAAAGTTTAAAGTAATTATTCCGGGCCCATAAAATGGCTACTGGTGGGTAGAAGATGAGCGATAAAACAGATACAAACTCAAAACAACCCTTTATGTCGCTTTGAAATAAAAGGCATAGGTAATAAAGTGCTTTTTGTTATTTTATTTGTACGATTACTGGGGACACTAATGAGAAAAAGAATCCTTCAGGAACTGTCCATTATTCTTTTATCGGAAATATTCTAAAAGAAGACAGACCTCACAGATGACGTAAGGATATGCGCAGACGTAATGTACGCAGGATGCGCGCGCATAAGCTCCGCCTCTAGCGACACGCCTCTTTTTTTTAGTATCCTTGTTATTATCAACTGTCTGTAGGTTTTAAGTTTAATTTAACACCCTGTATTATAGCAATTTAGTACAATTTATTTTATATATTGAACATATTTTTTTTTCTTTCAGGTTTGCCATTAATCCGCAAAAGTGCCGTTGGTTGCAATGCGTAGAACTGGACACAATTTAGAAATATTTCAACCCAATGTCTTCTAATAAAAAGGTAGGATTAGAGATCTGTATTTTTATATAACGATTTATTTAAATTTTGGGAAACCGTTTCCCAAGCAAGTGTATTTGATCGTTCTTATTATTTAGGCCATTACCAAAAGATTTATGCGGTCGCGGTCGGTTGTTTCCAGACGTATAAAAAGACCAATTTCACTAAACATGGTGACAAAAAATACGAAACTAGGTCATAGAAAAAGTAAGAGGGTGATCTTATTTATCCCCCTTTCACAATAGACTTGTCAATTTGCTAAGAGCTTCTATTATGAAGTCACTAATTTATTTAATTAATCAAAAAAAAAAATTTAAGAAATAAAGAAATAATTAAGACATCATTATGTTGATTATTTAAAATTTTAAATGTTCAGTAGGTTTTAACCCCAAGAATGTTTTTTTCAAAAAAGACTTAATTTTTAATGATTAAAATGGGATTTCTTTGGTAAAAACAAACGCATACGGATGCTAGTAAACTCAGCCACATGACGGAATTACAATCGTACCTACGTCGTAATAAATAATATATTTTATGAAAAAACACGTTTTATTTAACGTGATGTGCCAGTAGAGTTAACATATTATGTATAGGTCATTCTATCAGTACCTCCTAGTCAATAAATATCGACACATGATACCGAAAAATATTTGCACTGCAAGAATTAACGAGCTATTAAAAAAAAAATAGGGAACATGTATTGGCCAATTAAAACTGAGAAGGTTGCAGCACGTGGATGTACAACAAACAAAAAAAGTACGGTGAAAGCAGAAACATAATAACATCTTAATTTATTTTGTTTTTTATTTGTGTAGAACACTTTGTAGATAAATATACAGTGGCATAACAAAGTTCAAATCTCTACAAAGAGAAAAAACTTGTAAAAATCGTATTCTCATACAGTTTGCCTTTTGATTAAATTTTTCACTATGTAATATAATTTTTAAAGCAATATAATGATACAGTGGCGTAACCACCAGGAGGTTTATTGGATTAAAACCTACCCCACATAGATGACATTTTTTTATTTTACTAATTACATTTCTATACTGTTTAATTTCTAAAAAGTTAATGTTCTTGTAGTTTATGTAATTAGAGTTTTCAAAATTATTTATTATGTTTAAATTGTCCCTGTCACAAGTCTCAATTACGCCACTGTGGTAATAAAAGAGATAACTAAACTTTCTATAATTTGAACTATAAATCTACAATTGTTTCATTCTGTGAAATATTCTGAAGTTATATAAAGGTACAGTAGCGTAACCACGAAAAGGTTTAAGGGATTAAAACGTACCCCACAAGGATTAGATTTTTTTTTACTTTTACAAATTATTTTTCTACACGATTTAATTTCTAAAAAGTTAATGTTTTTGTAGTTTATGTAATTAGAGTTTTCAAAATTATTTATTATGTTTTAACTGTCCCTGTCACAAGTCTTTACTACGCCACTGTGGTAATAAAAGAGACAACAAAACATTCTATAATTTGAACCATAAATCTACAATTGTTTCATTCTGTGAAATATTCTGAAGTAATATAAAGGTACAGTAGCATAACTACGAGAAGGTTTAGGGATTGAAACCTACCCCACATGGATTAGAATTTTTTTACTTTAAAAATAATTTTTCTACACGTTTAAAATTCTAAAAAGTTAATGTTTTTGTAGTATATGTAATTAGAGTTTTCAAAATTATTTATTATGTTTTAACTGTCCCTGTCACAAATCCTAACTACGCCACTGTGGTAATAAAATATATGACAAAACTTTCTTATCATTTGAAATATAAATCTACAATTGTTTCACTCTGTGAAATATAACTACAGTAGCGTAACTACGAGAATGTTGGGGGGATGAAAACCTACCCCACATAGATCACATTTCTTTTTTAATTTTACTAACTACCATTCTACACTATTTAATTCGTTAATGTTGTTGTATATTTACTATTACTAAGGAAATACGAAGGGGTAGTTTTTAAATTAATATTAAATATTTTTAGGACAGAAGTTTAGAAATTAACTAATTGAAAACTTTTTTAATTAGATTTTCGTGTAATTTTAGAAGCTGGATATGTAGATATTAAATTTAATTAAAATCTCATTTGCATATAGCAGAAGAATATGGTGTAAGAAAGTTTCTAATATCACACTATTACAATGTTTTTACTACCCTTGACTAAATTCGCCATAATTTTTACCCCAGTGTAAAGCAACAAGTACCTACTCAAAAATTTTTAAATAATCCACATCTTCAAGGATAAAGCTGATAAACTTCCAACGAAAATATTACATAAAAATTAAAGATTTTCTACCCTTCTAATTTACTATTTTATTGCAGTAAGTAAATTTTTAATTAGATTTTTTATGACATTAACCCTAAAACGCCCTGTAGACATACATATTGCAAATATATAAATTTTCACTATCCAACTTTACATCCTCCTCCCCCCCACCTCCCTAGGGATATTGTAGCCAGTGGCAGCCCAGCCCAGTTATAAATTTCTTTTACATTTCATATTTAGTTGGTCGTGAAGGGTCTCGTGTTCATGGTTCATGTTAGAGTACATTAAGACATACATATCTATGTACATACAAAAAGACCTGAAAACGTTCCCGCATTTTCATCAAGCAATCTTAACAATACATTATTTTTTTAATGTACCCACCACCAAGGTACATGCATAAATACAAATGTACAAACGAGCACGAAAATGCATACAACGAAGTCGGTGGACTGTAAAGTGTGTACCATCCCTCTTTCATGTCATGGTGATGATGTGGTGCAGTCATTAGAACGAATGCAACTTTCTGCGATCTGTATACGAATAATCTATTGTTGTCAGATAGTGGAGAATTACTTGTGGTTAATATTACAACTGTTAAAAAGGCATCACAAAAAAACCCTCATATGTATATACACGTATATATATACATTTATGAGTTGAGGGTAGGTGGATAGGTAGATACCCACCAGTGGCGGTTTTACTTTATGGTAATTTCGTCAATATTTAGTAGAAATTTCACGAGACGCCACTGATATCCACCTTCACTAGAAGTTATAACTTTAAAAGGGAACACAAAGATATTTTAAAAATTGGTCTTATGACGAGCCACCACTGGGACTCACGGTTATTAAAAGTTGAAGAGAATATTTTATAATTTTAAAGAGGGACAAAATAATCTTACATGATATAGTTATGCAGTTCTTGAGCCGGCACTGGTACTCAGCATCAGTAGAAATTTAAAAAAATATCACACTGATATTATAAATTGTGAGTGTGTGAGTGTGTATGTTTGTTACTTCTTCACGTCTAAACGGCTGGAGCGATTTTAATAAAATTTGGTATGGAGTTAGCTGACACCCTGGATTAACACATAGGCTACGTTTTACTGCGGGAAAATATCTTATTCCCATGGGAAAATCGATGAAAATGAATTCGCGGAATATTATAAATGCGAAAGTAACTCTGTCTGTATGCTACACAATCTCGCCTAAAATTTACTGAACCGATTTAAATGAAATTTGGTACAGAGATAGTCTAGAGCCTGAGAAAGGACATAGGCTACTTTTTAATGCGAAAAAAGGGTTGTAAGGGGTTGAAATAGGAAAGTTTGTACGGAAATTTCGTAATTTTTTAGGTTTTTGATTAGATATAAATAAATACGACATTCAATGTTTGTAAAAATTTTACCCTAAAGGGGATAAAATTAGCCGATGAAAGTTTTTGTGTAATGACGTCGTCCAAAAAGCTTACGGCCCAGAAAATTAAAATATTAAGTGTAAAAAGTTATAGAGGTTTTGTTTATTTGGATCAATAAAAGTAGTTGAATACTAAGTATATAAACTATTTTAAACTATAATTAAACTATATTAATCTTTAATATTATAAATGCGAAAGTAACTCTGTCTGTCTGTGTGTTACGCAATCACGCCCAAATTACTGAACTGATTTAAATGAGAATTTGGTACAGAGACAGATAAGTAGATATAAAGCTAGAGACTTGAAACTTATTTTTTAGGCTTTTGATTAGATATAAATAAATACGACATTTAAAGTTTGTAAAAATTTTACCCTAAAGGGGGCAAAAATAAGGAATGAAACTTTTCGTGTAATGACGTCGGCAAAAAGGTTTACGGCCCAGAAAATCAAAATATAGAAGAAAAAAAAATCCCTCTAATTAAGTATACTATTCACGAACCGCCACTGTTACTCGTCTTCATAAGAAGTTGAAGAAATTTTTACTTAACTTAAAAGAGAGATAAACTAATATTTTAAAATTTGGCCTCCCTGTATTCATAGTTACACGACTTACGAGCCGCCACTGGGGCTCACTCTTATTAAAAGTTGAAGAGAAAATTATAAATTTTAAAAAACGTCATTTTCCTATAAATGGGGCCAGACAGACATTTTCAAATTTCAAATTTAATCTTCCACTTCCACAATATGTTTCACTAGCATCCACTGGTGCCCCCTACCCTCATTAAAAGTTGAAGAAACTATTGCTCAACTTAAAAGAGAGGCATAAAGATCTTTTGAACTATGACCTTTCACACACATATATACCACTCACGAGCCGCCACTGGTCCCCACCGTCATTAGAAGTTATTAGCCGAACGTGTCAATCTTCCTGTTCGGAGACGACTTCATTAAAATGGTAATATTGCAAGATATGAGTGCATGTATGTGTTTGTTTCAATTCCGCCAGGGAATTGAAAACATCCCCTTTGTCACCTACGTACATACAGTATAAATGTTTTGGGCAACGATTTGTGGTCATATTTGAAATATACGTACGAGTATGTCAATGTTTTTTTTCTGGATAGATGGGTTAGATCCTGTCTACATTATTTTAGGGTTGGTCATAACAATAAATATAACATTTAACATAAGGGTGAAACTATAAATACACTGTTGAAGAGGTCATGACTTGTTCTTATAAAATTGGGCAACATACAGTTCAACCAGTTAATAAAAATATTTTTATGGATCGTCACAACTCTAGTAAACCTTTACAACTAAGTATTCCTAAGGGAAGCATCCCTTTTCAAGTGGATTAAACACTTTAACAAGACTTGTGAATACGTGAAGGAGAATACAAGACCTAAATGACCTTACATTGACCCTATGGTGCCTACTGTGTATTTTTCAATAGCTAATATCCCTTCTAAAGATCAACTAGTAAACCCTGTCCCCCACGTACATGTTCTCGAACGTTCGGGGTATCGGGTGGGACCAAATTTATATTTTTTACTGGCTCGTAATTCGATCACCACAGTGGGAAACCCCCCACCCCTTTAACCTTATTCACTAGATTTAACCCGTAGCATTTTTTTTTTATTCTCGAGGTATGCAACAAGAACACGAATATAAAGAGGATCTCCTAGAAATGGAAGAAGTATATTATCATAAATAGGGAATATTTTGAAGGGGGTAAGATTCCTGTAACTACCCCAATTGTTTTGTTATTTTTGTGGTGAAACAAACACGTCAAATGTTAGTGACTAATTAAATTCTAAAATAAGAGTAGGTATTTTAATTTGGTAATTTTTTGCCCCTTCTTAATTTCAATTAGCTGCCACCCCACAAATTAATTTTCCAAAATTTTCACTCACTGTCTATAACCAGAAGTCAATTTTTCATCACATTCCATTTAGTGACTGAGGTGTCTACTTTACAGTCCCATTTTGTAACATAAACCCTTTAGGAGGCAGAATTCCGTGGATATGGAGCAGCCGAAGACAAAAAGGGAACAGAGAAGAGAAGTTATATGTACAGGGGTAGGTGGTGCGGGTGTATAATATCGATCGGCCCACCTGTACTCCTCAGCCTCCCTCTTTCCACCCCTCAACCTCCAATCCAACGGAACGGGAACAGCATCAACGGTTGTGTGGTGTGGTGGTTGTAGGCTAGGTATGTAGGCCCATGTTAAATATGAATGTAGCGTCTGCCGCAATAAACCGAAAAATTGACGGGGCGTCGCGAAGCTGGGGACGCACTTTTGGGACGTCGAGTGGTTGTTTAAAGACCTACCTGCTGCCAGCCAGCTGTTACAAAAAGAAAAGTGCTGAATTGAAACGCGGGTTTTGCTTATCTTGAAACCTTTCAACGATCGCGTTCATGACAACAAGTGGAAACTGAAAAAAAAAAAAACAACAAATTTCGTAGCGACGATTACTTGTTGAACGCGAATTAAAACTGGCGAGAAAAAACAGGAAATTGAAACGGGGGTGAACGCAATGCGATGCGATGCGACGCGAAAAAAATCGATAGATACGTTTCATCATAAAATAAAAAAGGAAGACATAAGGATGTTGAAAATGAGTTTATTACCCCCAAATAGTCCAAAAACTACCCCACATTAAGCATGTTGACTGACTGTGTCATTAAATGCTTTATTTACTTTCAATAAAGTGGTCAATTACCGATAATTAACAAAACAAGCTTCCGGTAATGTGCCGGAAGGGGTAATTAATGTTAAAATTAGAACAACGCTACAATTTTGTGAGATTTTAATAGGGTTTATGCATATCCGATAAATTATACAAATAATTCCCAAATTAACTAACCTACCGATTAGTAGGTAGTATAATTGCTCTATTTAAAAAAAATTATTATGTAATTATTATTGAACCCATTTTTAAGATAATTAATTACATATGTTAAAAAAAACTATCCACCCTCCTTTTATTTATTTATTTTTAACTCCACGCCAAAAAAAATAAAGCGACTAGGTGAAAAATGTTATTTTGATATTTTGTTCGTTGTATTTCCTTCGCTTGCCTGCAACTAAGTGGAAATTTTATGCTCGCTAAAGGTTTCGACTGCAGGAAGTTAGGGGTTGTTCATGCATGCGGATGCATTGCACGGAATTTCTTTTATATCTCGCCCCTTTTAATGCATGAATATTTCTCGAATAAAGCTGCACCACTCAGGATCCTTTTTCTTAACACCCAATCCTATTTTCTATTCAGGGAAGTTGTAAAATGTTTCCTTTAGGTACTTTTCTATATTTCATGAAAATATTAGATACTGTTCACTGCTTCTTTTCTAGCGCCAAGGTACATTGAAGCCAATTGAAACAGTTCCCAACGCAGATTGATGATGAGTTGACGGAAAATGAGAGAGAAAGGGTGAAGGGTGGATAGAGAGGAAGAAAATTCTATCACCCGATTTAAGGCGGGGAGAAGTTTCTCCTACATCTCTATTCTCCCCCCAGCTTTTTTGCCTTCTCATCCCATCATCATACAGAAAACGATTTCAATAAATTTTCAAACATAGATGGATGATGTGATGAAAGTAAAATGAAAGGGGAGAACACGTAGGGGATTATGAAAAGCCCCTTTCTCAATTTAACGCACTCCTCTTTTTCAAGGGAAGGGATTCTCCTACCTCTCCCTCCTCCCCTTCCTTTGCTATCTCATCCAATCATCATCAATATACTTTCGGAACTATTTCAATTGATTTCAGTGTAAAAGAAATTTTCCAGCTCAAGTGAATGATGTGATGATGGTAAAAAAGGAAGGGGAAAGCACGTAGGGGGTTAGGAAAAGCCCCTTTCTCAATTTAACGCACTCCTCTTTTTCAAGGGAAGGGATTCTCCTACCTCTCTCTCCTCCCCTTCCTTTGCTATCTCATCCAATCATCATCAATATACTTTCGAAACTATTTCAATCGATTTCAGTGTAAAAGAAATTTTCCAGCTCAAGTGAATGATGTGATGATGGTAAGAAAGGAAGGGGAAAGCACGTAGGGGGTTAGAAAAAGCCCCTTTCTCAATTTAACGCACTCCTCCTGTTTAAGGGAAGGGATTCTCCTACCTCTCTCTCCTCCCCTTCCTTTGCTATCTCATCCAATCATCATCAATATACTTTCGAAACTATTTCAATCGATTTCAGTGTAAAAGAAATTTTCCAGCTCAAGTGAATGATGTGATGATGGTAAGAAAGGAAGGGGAAAGCACGTAGGGGGTTAGAAAAAGCCCCTTTCTCAATTTAACGCACTCCTCCTGTTTAAGGGAAGGGATTCTCCTGCCTCTCTCTCCTCCCCTTCCTTTGCTATCTCATCCAATCATCATTAAAATACTTTCGAAACTATTTTAATCGATTTCAGTGTAAAAGAAATTTTCCAGCTCATGAATGATGTGATGATGGTAAGAAAGGAAGGGGAAAGCACGTAGGGGGTTAGAAAAAGCCCCTTTCTCAATTTAACGCACTCCTCCTGTTTAAGGGAAGGGATTCTCCTACCTCTCTCTCCTCCCCTTCCTTTGCTATCTCATCCAATCATCATTAATATACTTTCGAAACTATTTTAATCGATTTCAGTGTAAAAGAAATTTTCCAGCTCAAGTGAATGATGTGATGATGGTAAGAAAGGAAGGGGAAAGCACGTAGGGGGTTAGAAAAAGCCCCTTTCTCAATTTAACGCACTCCTCCTGTTTAAGGGAAGGGATTCTCCTACCTCTCTCTCCTCCCCTTCCTTTGCTATCTCATCCAATCATCATTAATATACTTTCGAAACTATTTTAATCGATTTCAGTGTAAAAGAAATTTTCCAGCTCGTGAATGATGTGATGATGGTAAGAAAGGAAGGGGAAAGCACGTAGGGGGTTAGAAAAAGCCCCTTTCTCAATTTAACGCACTCCTCCTGTTTAAGGGAAGGGATTCTCCTACCTCTCTCTCCTCCCCTTCCTTTGCTATCTCATCCAATCATCATTAAATACTTTCGAAACTTTTTTAATCGAGTCAGTGTAAAAGAAATTTTCCAGCTCGTGAATGATGTGATGATGGTAAGAAGAAAAGGGAAAGCGGGTAAGGGGGTTAGAAGAAGCCCCTTTCTATTAACACTCCCCTGTTTAAGGCGAAGGAGATTTCTCCTACCATCTCTTCTCCCCCCTTCTTTGCTATCTCATCCAATCATCATTATATATTTCAGAAAATTTTAATCGATCTTCAGTGAAAAGAAATTTTCCAACTCAGATGAATGATGTGATGATGGTAAAAAAGGAAGGGGAAAGCACGTAGGGGGTTAGGAAAAGCCCCTTTCCAATTTAACGCACTCCTCTGTTTAAGGGAAGGGATTCTCCTACCTCTCTCTCCTCCCCTTTCTTTGCTATCTCATCCAATCATCATCAATATACTTTCGAAACTATTTAATCGATTTCAGTGTAAAAGAAATTTTCCAGCTACGTGAATGATGTGATGATGGTAAAAAAGGAAGGGGAAAGCACGTAGGGGGTTAGAAAAGCCCCTTTCTCAATTTAACGCACTCCTCCTGTTTAAGGGAAGGGATTCTCCTACCTCTCTCTCCTCCCCTTCCTTTGCTATCTCATCCAATCATCATCAATATACTTTCGAAACTATTTCAATCGATTTCAGTGTAAAAGAAATTTTCCAGCTCAGTGAATGATGTGATGATGGTAAGAAAGGAAGGGGAAAGCACGTAGGGGGTTAGAAAAAGCCCCTTTCTCAATTTAACGCACTCCTCCTGTTTAAGGGAAGGGATTCTCCTACCTCTCTCTCCTCCCCTTCCTTTGCTATCTCATCCAATCATCATCAATATACTTTCGAAACTATTTCAATCGATTTCAGTGTAAAAGAAATTTTCCAGCTCAAGTGAATGATGTGATGATGGTAAGAAAGGAAGGGGAAAGCACGTAGGGGGTTAGAAAAAGCCCCTTTCTCAATTTAACGCACTCCTCCTGTTTAAGGGAAGGGATTCTCCTACCTCTCTCTCCTCCCCTTCCTTTGCTATCTCATCCAATCATCATCAATATACTTTCGAAACTATTTCCGCAACAGATGGTTGACGTTATAAGAGTAAATTGCAAGTGGGAGAGCATGTTAGGGTTAGGAAAACGATTCTTCCCCAATTTATGGCACCCTCCATCATCAGGGAAGAGGCTTTTGCTACCAGTATGTCCTCCTCCTCCCTAGCTATATCACCCCATCGTCATTAACGTTCAAAGCTGTTTCAATTGATTCCAATAAAACCGAAATATTCTCGAATGTTTAATTACAAATTTTACTATTTTTAAAATATAATTAATATTCTGGAGGGAGGAAAAGCGACTAAAAAAGCCATCCCTTTCCTTTCTTTAAAACATAGTACTTAATAATACACTACTCACTCCCCTCTCTTCGCTATACACCCCCTCCTATCGTATCCTAAGTGTATATTCAATTTAGAAAAATTTTAAATTGTTTTATTTTCCTTGAAGGTTTCAGTACCTCCCTACATGAGGTACTTCTTTTCATCCTCCTCCTCCCCTTCTACCCTTCCCTTCCGATTCCTCTTCACCATTGCTTTTCAAAATGCACTAAAACTATTTAATAACTAATTGCAACTAGCGTCAAAGTTCGTTTGTATTTTCCGAACTTTAACAACTTTTAACGTTTAAATTGCACGCCCTTAGGTCCCTTCCAAAATCGATTCTTAATTTGCAAAAGAATTCGTACGAACACATTCTCTCTAATATTTCTCTCTGCCTCCTATCTCCTTCACCTGCTGCAAATTGAAATCGTTACGTTAATAAATGAACGTCGACCAATCTACATGTGCACGTACAAACACATACCTGCACGTTTTAATTGAAACCTGTTCAGGAAAAAGGGACCAAAACTATATTTAAACAACCCGGAAATGGTACTGCTCGCGACAACCGATAAACCTCCTAACTACAATTCCAACCTTGATCGATCTAAAGCACGGAAAACGCGACACTTGATGAGCGACCGAATAAATGTCCCTATGTATTTTGTATGTGTGTGTGTGTGTGTGTGTGTGTGTATATGTCCACTCTTGCATGAATAATCACGTACTTCGAACAAAAGTCAAGTAAGCGTTCAACACGTGTCCGCCATCAGTTAGCCTGCCTCGGATTGATCGCTTGACGATGAGTTGAAGAGCTCGTTGGTATGTATGCGTTTTCCGCCAGAGAAAATCATTTAATGCTTTTCCAATGCAGGACGAAGTTTTCCCCCATTTTTTGTTAAGCCATGTCAAGAATATTGATAGAGTTAGAACGGTAGCCGTTGAATTAAATCAAGTTGTAATCTCGACTATAAAGTAAGGAAGACTGGACTAGACTACTTTTTCTTGATTCATTCCAATATGCTTAGCAAACTAGGAACTGTACTGAATTAAATCGACCTGTAAGGTGTCTAAATAAATTTCAAATTAGTCAAAACTACTCAATGCGGCCAGACTGGACTAATCTGAACTATAAAGTAAGGAGAGACGGGATTAAATTACTTTTCCTTGATACATACCAAAATGGTTAACATAAAAGGCACAATATTGAATTAAATCGATTTGTAGGTATCTAAGTAAACGATAAAGTTAGTCCAAACTACTCAGTGGGGCCAGACTGTACTAATCTGGACTATAAAGTAAGGAAGACTGGACTAGACAATTTTTTATTGATTCATTCCAATATGCTTAGCAAACTAGGAACAGTACTGAATTAAATCGACCTGTAAGGCGCCTAAATAAATTTTAAGTTAGTCCAAACTACTCAATGCGGCCAGACTGGACTAATCTGGACTATAAAGTAAGGAGAGACGGGATTAAATTACTTTTCTTTGATACATATCGAAATGGTTAACATTAAAGGCACAGTATTGAATTAAATCGATTTGTAGGTATCTAAGTAAACGATAAAGTTAGTCCAAACTACTCAGTGGGGCCAGACGGTACTAATCTGGACTATAAAGTAAGGAAGACTGGACTAGACAATTTTTTATTGATTCATTCCAATATGCTTAGCAAACTAGGAACAGTACTGAATTAAATCGACCTGTTAGGTGCCTAAATAAATTTTAAGTTAGTCCAAACTACTCAATGCGGCCAGACTGGACTAATCTGGACTATAAAGTAAGGAGAGACGGGATTAAATTACTTTTCCTTGATACATATCAAAATGGTTAACATTAAAGGCACAGTATTGAATTAAATCGATTTGTAGGTATCTAAGTAAACGATAAAGTTAGTCCAAACTACTCAGTGGGGCCAGACTGTACTAATCTGGACTATAAAGTAAGGAAGACTGGACTAGACAATTTTTTATTTGATTCATTCAATATGCTTAGCAAACTAGGAACAGTACTGAATTAAATCGACCTTAGTGGCCTAAATAAATTTTAAGTTAGTCCAAACTACTCAATGCGGCCAGACTGGACTAATCTGGACTATAAAGTAAGTGAGACCGGGATTAAATTACTTTTCTTGATACATATCGAAATGGTTAACATTAAAGGCACAGTATTGAATTAAATCGATTTGTAGGTATCTAAGTAAACGATAAAGTTAGTCCAAACTACTAAGTGGGGCCAGACGTACTAATCTGGACTATAAAGTAAGGAAGACTGGACTAGACATCTTTTTTTGATTCATTCCAAATATGCTTAGCAAACTAGGAACAGTACTGAATTAAATCGACCTGTAGGTGCCTAAATAAATTTTAAGTTAGTCCAAACTACAAAAGTGCGGCCAGACTGGACTAATCTGGACTATAAAGTAAGTGAGACGGGATTAAATTACTTTTCTTTGATACATATCTAATGGTTAACATTAAAGGCACAGTATTGAATTAAATCGATTTGTAGGTATCTAAGTAAACGATAAAGTTAGTCCAAACTACTCAGTGGGGCCAGACTGTACTAATCTGGACTATAAAGTAAGGAAGACTGGACTAGACATCTTTTTCTTGATTCATTCAAATATGCTTAGCAAACTAGGAACAGTACTGAATTAAATCGTCTGTTAGGTGCTAATAAATTTAAGTTAGTCCAAACTACTCAATGCGGCCAGACTGGACTAATCTGGACTATAAAGTAAGGAGAGACGGGATTAAATTACTTTTCTTTGATACATATCCAAATGGTTAACATTAAAGGCACAGTATTGAATTAAATCGATTTGTAGGTATCTAAGTAAACGATAAAGTTAGTCCAAACTACTAGTGGGGCCAGACTGTACTAATCTGGGCTATAAAGTAAGGAAGACTGGACTAGACATCTTTATGCTTGATTCATTCAAATATGCTTAGCAAACTAGGAACAGTACTGAATTAAATCGACCTGTAGGGCCTAAATAAATTTTAAGTTAGTCCAAACTACTCAGTGCGGCCAGACTGGACTAATCTGGACTATAAAGTAAGGAGTACGGGATTAAATTACTTTTCTTTGATACATATCGAAATGGTTAACATTAAAGGCACAGTATTGAATTAAATCGATTTGTAGGTATCTAAGTAAACGATAAAGTTAGTCCAAACTACTCAGTGGGGCCAGACTGTACTAATCTGGACTAAAAAAGGAAGACAGGACTAGACAATTTTTTATTGATTCATTCCAATATGCTTAGCAAACTAGTAACAGTACTGAATTAAATCGACCTGTAGGGCCTAAATAAATTTTAAGTTAGTCCAAACTACTCAATGCGGCCAGACTGGACTAATCTGGACTATAAAGTAAGGAGAGACGGAATTAAAATACTTTTCTTGATACATACCAAATGTTAACATTAAAGGCACAGTATTGAATTAAATCGATTTGTAGGTATCTAAGTAAACGATAAAGTTAGTCCAAACTACTCAGTGGGGCCAGACGGTACTAATCTGGACTATAAAGTAAGGAAGACTGGACTAGACATCTTTTTCTTGATTCATTCAAATATGCTTAGCAAACTAGGAACAGTACTGAATTAAATCGAACTTTTAGGTGCCTACTTAATAAATTTTAAGTTAGTCAAACTACTCAATGCGGCCAGACTGGACTAATCTGGACTATAAAGTAAGGAGAGACGGATTAAACTACTTTTCTTGATACATACAAATGATTAACATAAAAGGCACAGTATTGAATTAAATCGATTTGTAAGGTAATCTAAGAAAAATATTCAAGTTAGTCCAGAAAACTACTCAGTAGGCCAGACTGTATTAATCTGGTCTAATGACTGAACTAACATTTGCTTAAAATTCAATTTTCAAACTGGCTGTCTATTAGAATCGTAGCGCCAATTATTTGAAGTTAGTCTCGACTATCTCAAAAGGATGACCTGATTCTATTAGAACGGTAGCACGTTGATAATTCTCTTACATTTACTTATAAGATGTAACATGGCATTTATTAATGAATGTGGACAGTGACATAATAGTCTAACTCTCATCAACATACGTAAGTAATCGAAAGTCTGAAAAGCAATCCTTGTAAAAATGTTAGCAAACAACTGACTAACCTTAATCTTTTAATGTCTAATTAATTAATTGTCAAACTATAACAGACGAATTGAAAAAGTGGGCGAACACCACGATACTTTATTTTGTCAATACAAAATAGTCACAAAAGGACGAAGCAGAGATTAAGATTTAAGTAATTAAAAATGTTGTGTTGTTAAACCTTACGTGGTTCGTTGGGTATGAGGACGGGGGTATGTCTGCCCGATTACCATGCGATTCGAGATATTTTCCGTAAAACTAAACCGTCCAAATGTATTTTCCACATCGTTTGCGGATCGTTAGATGTATGTAAGGGTGGGTAAATGTACAGAACGTACAGAAGAGCAAGCCACTGAACCGCTCAGTTGCTACTAGGGTTAGGGGAAAAGGGGTAAGCGTATGTACCTATCGTGCATGTTGTTGTTGATGTGAATGTATGTACCCACTGCTCAAACCCCAAACATCGTATCGTAGACGACGTTAAAGCCCTGGCTGTGTATCTGCACCCGCCGCTGGCTGTTTATTGCCTTTTCACTTTATCTTTTACCACCCACTGTCACAATATTTACGGCACTGTAGCCTTTATTAAAGGTGGGAACGTCTTGATAATTGTATCGAACCAATTTTTCACAGTTAAGGGGCGCAACGGTACATGTGACCACACCATATTTTTTCTAGTATAATGTGGGGTTAATTTATAGCGAACGGCGGCGACAGCCGGGCCAGAGACACGAGTTCGTATGCGGCTTATCTACTCTCAAAATCGTTATTTTTTATGGGGTGCAGCGAAAATTTTTTCTAGTGGGGCAAAAAAAACCAACAGAATATTTTTCCAATTGCTCGTTTCGTTCCCAACTGAAAAATCGTGACGTCGGTAATATGGGTTAGGGACAGGATACGGTAGTCATCAGGTACGACAGGAGGACTGTAAAGGTGGGTTGGTGAAATCAATTTAAGGTTTATTTGTAGAACATGCCAGGTTCATTTATTAAACCGGCCGTGCGTGGCATCGAAACCAACACAACACGAATGATGATAAATAAATGTTTCTGTAACGTCTCCAATTAATCATTTTCCCGTTCAAAGTTGACGTCTATCGCGGGCACACAGGCATACAAATATGACCCACACACACACGGTACGCCTATACCTTCACACATACACCTGAACTTTATTAGGCGTCATCGCGAATCTCGAACTACGTAGATACGTATGTGATCTGCTGTTCTTACCTCGTTTGCACTGTCACTTTTGAACCGTAAAATTCGTTTGGAAGATTCATTAAAATTTACATCGATACATGCAGTGTGCGAAAATGTGAATCTTTGCGTTCGTTATAATAACAGTAACAGATGAAGGCGGGACGGCGGCGCGCGCACAGCTGCTGCTTGCTGTTATTGGACACTGCGCAAAGGCACGCCCCCAAATATCAATAGACGAACGTTTCTGGGAGGCGGCAATACTTTAATCGAGAGATTCTGTACGTTGAAGTCCTCGCTTTCGCAACTTGTATATTATACACCGTTCATTCTCCAAGTACCATCGAAACCATCTAACCTATTTTACATATGTACTTTAATGAAAGACTGGAGAAAAATTTGATAATTTCAACAATTTGCAATGCAATGCAATGACAAAATATTCAACCTACGCCACGTAAAAAAGTATTAGTAACCTACTCGAAAATATTTCGGGTCAATCGCTGAAATACGTTGCTAAAACACTTTCAACTGGCACGATTTTGAATCGTTGCCAATTATTTGAAATATTCGTTCTCAAAAGGATGCACCTTTCGAATTGCAACGGTGCACTTGTAATTCACCTAATTTACTTAAAGTGTAGCATTTTTAATGAATGGGACAGTGTTACAAATTCTAACCTACGATTTTCAGTAGAAAAACAACAGTTAAAACAAAACACAATTTAAAAATGTTACCAAACAATAGAATCCTAACCTATAATTTTTAATGTCTAGTTAATTATCTGTCAACTGACTATAACAACAATGAGAAGTGGGCCAACACCACGTACATTTCACTAAAAATATCCCCAGAATAATGAAGCAAGATTAAATTCAAGTAATTAAAAAATACTTTGGTTGAATTTAGAGAAACGACCTATGGATCTTATAAAGTATAGAACGAGCATGCCAAAGCGCGAAAAGCAAGCGGTTCCTTTTAAATAGTCGTGCAAACCAAACAATCTTATTAATGATGTGGCTAAATATAATCTACGATTAAATATAGAAAGACGCCACATTACAAGAGTTCATGAAATGCCGAATGGGCAAAGCCAATAAGAATAAATGAGCGAGTTCACATGAGGCGATCGGTACGGCGGCACTTTTGTTAATATATAAAGAAAAAACCTAACTTGGTTTTTTTGTTTTGGTGAATATTTATTAGTAGGGGGTAGATGTATTATAGGTATTTGTTTTTGATATTTATTTTTTACTTTGTCACGTTGAGATGAAAAGGAAACAGACGAGTAAAATTGTATGAAAATGTAAATTTGACTGTTACGAATATGGATGGAATACCTCTACCTTGTTTCGGTTGTATAGTCAAAGGGGCACGTTATACATTCACCCCCTTGGCTTCCCTTTACAATTCGCTTACAAAACATAAAATATACATGTACCATATGTATGTAGAGCACATCCTACATAGCAATACAAGTTAGTGTCTCATTGCTTTGTTAACTTCTATGAATTTTTAAACATCAATTTATGGGTTATTTCACTGTTTGGCTGTTTGTTTGTGGAAAAAAAATTAATATTCATGGGGACTCAAATTTATTGATACCATTTGTTGGGTTCAATGGGCTGATGTTTAGTTTATTTCTGCAATTATTTTACTTTACTAGTCATCAAAACTTTTAGAAACGTTTCCAGTCAAGGATATTAAAGTGTAACAATGCTACACGTGCATATTATGCAAGCTGTATTTCGAAAATGAACTGGATAGTGTCCGTTGTGAAGGCGGTCCTTACGGACGACTGGTAAGCAGGCGTCAGTATGAGCCGCCCACTCGCATGCGCAGAAATATCCTCGCCCACTGTTCGAACGAAAGCTCCGCCTATTTTACAGACACTTGACGACTTAAAATTAAGAATAATAATTTTTGTATCCTTGCTCCAGGATCTCCCACAGCGCCCGAAATAATATTTTTGGCACATTTACACCATTCATCCCCTCTTAATTTTATTTTTTTTATTTTTGTAGTATTCACACCTGATCTGTGTTTCCACACAATTGATTGCAGTTGCATTTATGCACAAATTTGAACATCCGCAACGCATGATGACGTACGATTACCTGTTTAGACATTGACTCATTGACTGTGACGTGACGGAGTAGTTGTAGATGTAGACTAAAGTGCATTCTGTCAAGAAGCATTTAGCCACGATTCATTTGACAATAGTCACGCTTGCTTACTATCGAATAGGATGCAATGATTATTAATGTTATCATCACATTCAACCCTCTTTGCCTCCCTACTCTCTCTCTCTCTCTCTCTCTCGTGCCCTTCTCATCCCGCGCGTTCGCCTTATTATTCTCCCTTTTAGACAACGATGGCGACGACCTGGCTGAAGTGGTTGCTTTCTATCCCTTCGCCTCCAACACTCTTTAATAATTAATTAAACGAACCACCAGAAGGAACCACTTTATGTATTATTCCGCTTTACCCCGCGTTTTGTCTCCAGTGGCGTACACAAAAGCGGAGACAAAGGGAACATAAGCTTGTCTCACATGAGGGGTGGCCATAAGCTGAGAAAAAAATTAATTGTTTAGGAATTTTATGAGGATATTGTAGAAGTTTGAAAAATGTCAAACGATTGAAAATAAATCAAGTAGTTTGTCCCCAGTGGCGTACACAGAAAGGGATGGCGTAGAAAAACATAAATCTATCATACAGGCTGTATAGATATAGGGTGGTCGCTAAACAATTAAAGCATAAGTTTTCAAGGAATGTGATGATGCTTTATGAAGAGATCCAGGAAATTTGGAATATCTCAGGAAATTGAATAATTTAATTTTACCACAAAATGGCACGCTTACCCCACTTTTTCTGGTACTCTAGGGACGCTCTCTCTCCTCTGGAACAAGTCAGAGATGAAAATCGGTTCCTCCTGGATCGTTTCAAAGACCCAATTCTTCTCTCTTTATGGTTCCACTTCATTTTTGGAATCAGAAAATACTGGAATGACCTCTCTGAAAGTCTTCCTTCCTTAACATACCTACTAAGAATGACCACCAATTTCTCTTGGAACCTTTCAAAGCCCCAACCAAGTCTCTTACCTTTATGACTCCATTTCAATTTTGGAATCAGGAAAATTGGAATGATCTTTTTTTTCCGGAAGTCTTCCTTTCTGAACATGTCAAAGATGATCAACAATTTCTCCTGAATCATTTGAAAGGCCCAAATGTTCTTCCTCTATGATACCATTTCAACTTTGGAAAAAGAAAGAAATAGAACTTCCTCTCCTCTCTGGAAGTCTTCGTTTCTGGGACAAGTCAGAGATGATGATCGGTTCTTCCTGGATCGTTTCAAAGACTCAATTCTTCTCTCTTTATTGTTCCACTTCAATTTTGGAAACAGAAAATACTAAAATGACCTCGCTGAAAGTCTTCCTTCCGGAACATACCTACTAAGAATGACCACCAATTTCTCCTGGAACCTTTCAAATCCCTAACCAAGTCTTCTACCTTAATGACTCCATTTCAATTTTGGAATCAGGAAAATTGGAATGATCTTTTTATTCTGGAAGTTTTCCTTTCTGAACATGTCAAAGATGATCAACAATTTCTCCTGAATCATTTGAAAGGCCCAAATGTTCTTCCTCTATGATACTATTTCAACTTTGGAAAAAGAAAGAAATAGAACTTCCTCTCCTCTCTGGAAGTCTTCGTTTCTGGGACAAGTCAAAGATGATAATCGGTTTCTCCTGGATCGTTTGAAAGAAATTTCTTACTTTTATGTTCCACTTCAATTTTGGAAAAGAAGAAATACTGGAATGCCTCTTCTCTGAAGTCTTCTTCTCTGAACAGTCTAAAGATGACCCCGGTTTCTCCTGGATCCTTTCAAAGCCCTCCAAGTCTTCTACCTTAATGGCTCCATTTCAATTTTGGAATCAGAAAATTGGAATGACTTTTCTTTCTGGAAGTCTTCCTTCTGAACATATTAAGAATGACCACCAATTTCTCCTGGACCTTTCAAAGCCCACAAGTCTTCTACCTTATGATCCATTTCAATTTTGGAATCAGGAAAATTGGAATGATCTTTTTCTCTCTGGAAGTCTTCCTTTCTGAACATGTCAAAGATGATGAACAATTCTCCTGGAATCATTTGAAAGGCCCAAATGTTCTTCTCTATGATACCATTTCAACTTTGGAAAAGAAAAAATGGAACTCCTCTCCTCTCTGGAAGTCTTCGTTTCTGGACAAGTCAAAGATGAACAATCGGTTCTCCTGGATCGTTTCAAAGACTCAAGTTCTTCTACTTATGTCCATTTCATTTTGGAAACAGAAATACTGGAATGACCTCTTTACTCTGAAGTCTTCCTTCTCTGAACATGTCTAAGATGACAACCATTTCTCCTGGATCCTTTGAAAGCCCCAAGTCTTCTACCTCTATGACTCCTATTTCAATCTTTGGAATCAGATAAATTAGAATGCTTTCCTTTTCTGGAAGTCTTCCTTCTGAACATAGTCAAGAATGACCACCAATTTCTCCTGGATCTTTCAAAGCCCAATCTTCTTCCTTATGATCCATTTCAATTTTGGAAACAGAAAATATGGAATGACCTTTCTCTGGAAGTCTTCCTTTCTGAACATCAAAGATGATCACAATTTCTCCTGGAATCTTTCAAACCCAAATGTCTTCTCTTAATGATCCATTTCAATTTTGGAACAGAAAAATGGAATGATCCTTTTTCTCTGGAAGTCTTCCTTTCTGGAACATAGTCAAAGATGACAACAATTTCTCCTGGATCTTTGAAAGCCCAAAGTCTTACTCTATGATCCATTTCAATTTTGGAAAAAAAGAAATATGGAATGTCCTCTTTCTCTGGAAGTCTTCTTTCTGAACAGTCTAAAGATGAAAATCGGTTTCTCCTGGATCTTTGAAAGCCCAATCTTCTTACCTCTATGGTCCTATTTCAATTTTGGAATCAGAAAATATGGAATGACTTCCTTTCTGGAAGTCTTCCTTCTGGAACATATTAAGAATGACCACCAATTTCTCCTGGACCTTTCAAAGCCCCAACCAAGTCTTCTACCTTAATGACTCCATTTCAATTTTGGAATCAGGAAAATTGGAATGATCTTTTTTTTCTGGAAGTCTTCCTTTCTGAACATGTTAAAGATGATCAACAATTTCTCCTGAAACATTTGAAAGGCCCAAATGTTCTTCCTCTATGATACCATTTCAACTTTGGAAAAAGATAGAAATAGAACTTCCTCTCCTCTCTGGAAGTCTTCGTCTTTGGGACAAGTCAAAGATGAAAATCGGTTCCTCCTGGATCGTTTCAAAGACTCAATTCTTCTCTCTTTATGGTTCCACTTCATTTTTGGAATCAGAAAATACTGGAATGACCTTTCTGAAAGTCTTCCTTCCGGAACATACCTACTAAGAATGACCACCAATTTCTCCTGGAGCCTTTCAAAGCCCTAAACAAGTCTTCTACCTTATTGAATCCATTTCAATTTTGGAATCAGGAAAATTGGAATGATCTTTTTTTTCTGGAAGTCTTCCTTTCTGAACATGTCAAAGATGTTGAACAACTTCTCCTGAATCATTTGAAAGGCCCAAATGTTCTTCCTCTATGATACCATTTCAACTTTAGAGAAAGAAAGAAATGGAACTTCCTCTCCTCTCTGGAAGTCTTCGTTTCTTGGACAAGTCAAAGATGAAAATCGGTTTCTCCTGGATCGTTTGAAAGACTTAAGTTTCACTTCAATTTTAGAAACAGAAAATACTGGAATGCCCTCTTTACTATTGATGTCTACTTTCCTGAACATGTCTAAGGTGACCGCCGGTTTCTCCTGGATCCTTTGAAAGCCCCAAGTCTTTTACCTTTATGACCGTATTTCAGTTTTGGAATCAGAAGAATTGGAATGCTCTGTCTTCTCTAGAAGTCTTACTTTCTGGGCATGTCAATGTCGATCATCAACTTCTCATGGATTACTTAAAACACTTTAGGATGTCAGTTGACTGTGGAAGTGAAAAAAATGGAAAGATGACTTTCTTCTGGAATTCTTCCATTCTGAGCATGTCCGAGATGGAAACCGATTTTTCTAGATGATTTCAAAGGCCCAAATTCTTCTCCCTTTATGGTATCATTTTTTATTTAGGAAACAAAACAAATAAAATATCCACTCCCCGCGGGAAAAGTCTTCTTTTCTGAATATGTCAAACACCACCAATTTCTCCTGGATCATTTCAAAGACGCAAGCATTGTTTCTTTATAATATTATTTCAATTTTGAAACTTGAAAAAAGTTACCTGGAGCTATATCTGGAAAAGGGAGTGCATGTTCAACCATTTTCTCTTAATTGTCCTTTGAAATTTTGGCATAAGCTTCCAGTAGATCCTCAAAAGTTCCATCACACAAAATGAACTATATTTCATGTCTTTGCTGGTCACATCCACACTTTTTCTCCCCAAATATTGCCCCAACAGGTTTTTCCCTGTATCCAAATTGAAAAACTATCTTGAGACGATAACTTCCAGGAAATTTGATCAGTGGGATAAGCGTATAATTTGAAGATAAGATAAAATTGTTAACTTACACTTCATATTTCCGATACGGTCCTGTCGTGATCCACTCAAAACCGGTTATGGATTCACAGTGAGAGTATTACGGCCCATTTGTCACGATGTTTGACGTTAAATGAAAATTACCATAAGTTGTGTTGACGTCGTCTTCGTCGTGGGGAGCGGTGATGGGTACGTTTAATTGAAAGGAAAATTAACTCCCAGATTATTTACCTGGATAGGTAGGTTGGTAGGATGGCGGCATCCCTCCTCCCTAGGAAATTAATTTGCGAAACTCGCTTTTGGTTCAATTCACACCACTACACATTATAATAAAGAAAGAAACAATTGCTTGACTCTGACTTCACAACGGAACAATAATTAACTTAATTTAATTACCACTGTGCAGGTAGGTAATATTTGGATAGGTATATGATATATTTTTTTTTGCACAAAAATCAAAAAAATGTATTTACGTGCAAAGGCAAAAAGTCCTCAACCCCGAAAAGCACCAAACATAATCTACACCCTATGACAATTAATACAAGAAATTTTGTTTCGACTTTAGAGTAAATTTAAAATAAATAATGTTTTTTAACTTTTGCCTTGGATATTTGTCGATGTTCAAGGCCCCTCGCCTCGGTGGTAATAAAATCGTTTCTAGAAATTGTATTTATACCATGCACTTTAATAAGACCATAAAGTGTTTTATGTTGTTTAAAATTAGAATTCGTTTCAATCAGGCATTAATATTTATTTGTATAAAATTAGGAAAAAATGTATATGGCCATGAGATTGTCAGAATTTGCTTTTATACCTAACGGAAATTAATTTTAATGCTTTTCTATTTTCTTGCCACTTATTTACTCCACTTTGTAATGACTTGTTCACAAGTAGATTTTTATTTAACTTCATCTTTTTCCAGGTAGGGAATTTGACCTCACTCGATCAGGTTTCATATTTCATACCTAACTAAATTATTCTCATTTCTATAAGGCCCTTTTCTACATTATTTGGAATAGACAATTGTGTTCGTGGCATCGTGCAATATTGAAAGGCACATATGCATGTATTATAAGGTCATTGATCTCGATGCGTATAGTCCGCGAGTGACAGTGGAAACGGTAACGTGTAGTAGCCTGATTGGTCTCGAAAAATTTGGAGGGGGTATAAGTACCTATATAAGAACGAGGTACGATATTTGCAACTTGTAAACTGGAGTCCTAAGAGAGGAGATTGAATAATTAAAGTACTGATAACGATTACAGTGTCTTGAATTTACCCTTTGGAATTGTACATACGTCCTACATAAACATACATACATATACAGTTATCTTTAGTAAGTTGGTTGTCGGAGTTCTTCGCTAAAATGCATCTGGGATCCAATATATTATGAAGGAAAGCATCCCTGCTGAAGTAGTTGCGATAAATTACACACCCGCCAACCGCACGTTGTTGCTTGGTTGTCTTGTTGAAAATACTCTGTTTTACAAAAAACAAAACAAAATCTAATTGTACGTACAACGTGCCGCATTTAACTTCCTGATTTACATTTTCAACAAGATGGTTCTACTAATAAAAGACAAAAACGTGAATATTTAAAAATATTAAAGATAAAGTACTTAATTCAAAGACAGTTTTCTGACCAAAAGTTTAAGAAATCGACAATTAAACAACGACATGAAAACATATGCTATGGACACGCCTTTTCGATTTACAAAAATCAAAACATATGCTACATTCACGCCCATTTCGATGTTCAACAATGAAAACAAACAAAAGTTGGCGTGTGCTGTTGTTTCATAAGTCAGCATGTTGCCACTGTTTCAAAAGTGGGGATGTTACAACTGTTTCAATTGTTGACAGCTATTGTTATGCTGTCACATTAGCCATATGGGACACGTTCTGATTGGTTAACCCGTTAGATTTTGTTTTTTTTTTGGTATTTTTGTTACAGGCAGGCCCATTCCGATTTTCAACAATTAAAACATTTGCTATAGTCGCACTCATTTCAATTTCAACAATGGAAACAAACAAAAGTGCCACTTTCGCCCAACAAAACACATTCTGATTGTTTAAAACGTCTGATTTTGTTTACTGTTCGATTATTCAATAATATTACGTCAAATATTTATTTATAACAAAGAAACCTATTATGTCATAAAAAATGAACGTGTATAACTTTTTGTATTCGGAAAACGTTTAAATAAGTATAAAATATTGTAACAAATGTTCGCGATGATGGCGTGTGGGCAATGTGGGAATTTATAAATTATGTAACGATTTAAATTGTCAGATGTTGGACCAAGTAAACTCTGATCATTAAAAAGAGTTAAAGCCTTGCGTAAACAAAGGTCGTTACTGTTTGAAAACACAGGTTTCATAAGCGTGCCAAGTTCACTAGATCATGAATGCTAACTTATATTATTACATTTTGCTTGCTTGGTGTAGCACCCTCTCATGCATGAACATAGATACAAGGGGAATCCTATAAATCTAGTAAACCAAACAAAACTTCTTTTGTTTGGCTAAAGTGACAATTAGTAGAACAGTCGCTGTCAACAGTGTCAAAAATTGAAACAATTGCACCCCGCCCACTTTTTAAACAGTAGTAACACTTCCGCTTTTGTTTGTTTTAATTGTTAAAAACGGAATGGGCGTGTCTGTAGCACATGTTTTGATTGTTGAACCAACAATATAATAAATACATCACGTAGGGTGTCATTGAAAAGAGCACATTACGGTGACTTCAATTATTTATAAATTTTAATGTAATATTTGAAATGAAATTCTAACTATTATCAACGTTAAACGATTCATTTTATTTGCATTTGTACTTTTTTAACGCTATATCGATTTCATCTAAAATCTTTTGGATTGCCCCTCGTAATTCGAAGCCACTGTTTTTAAATTAAAAATGACACAGCAATAAAAATCCACGTCGATTTTTTAACGACACGTTAAACCGAAAAATAACACACGACCTAAACAACTGATTCTTTACTACTACGTATAAACAGCTTGTAAATAATAATAAAAAATAGTTAGTACTTATTCTATTTTCACGCTCGTTCTGTGAACTACATACACGCAAATCTAAGTGTAATTCATTAATTAATTAATTAAACGGTAATCACGAGAATATTGTGAGATCAAAAGTAACGAACTTTAAATATTATTACCTACCCTCTCTTTTAGAACGTAATTTCATGGAAAAACTAAATTATTGAATGAGCTGCGCGAATTTTCTTTCCACTTCCTGTTTGCGGCTAAAGGGGCCTTGTTTTTGCAGATTTTAATTAATCTCTAGAGAGAAACACCCCCAGTGACCTGACTATCCGCCATCTTTACAACGGGGTTTTAATCCGGTTTAATACTTCATAAAGTTTGCAAGTCGGAGTTTCTATAGAGGTTTACGTTTTTCCTTAATGGTTATTTAGACCTTTAATTTAATTAGGACGATTTTGTTCTGGTAAAAATTCTCTTGAGCCTCTTATGTTTTTTCCGATCCTAGATACGGGGTGATTAATTTTCATTTACAGTTGTAGCAGGAAATATGAAATGAAGGGATGTTCCTGATCTTAACGATTATTTTTTTAAGCCTAAAAGTAAGACACTTTACTCAAAAATCAACCCTTACATTTTGTAATTATATAGAAAAAATAGAATTCTGGTTTTTTCTGTCACTCCTTGCGCCCATTTATCTATCTCTGTGTCTGTTTATTTTATTTTAATTTATTATCGAATTAATATCCATCCATAAATTTTCTTCTTGTATTCTTTTGGTCGGTTAGTTTGAGTTTAAGTCGGTTTTCTACGAAAATGTCTCCCGACTTGTCAAGTTTTATGTTCGAATAGTTAAAGTTGAAAGTTTAAAAAGTAGTTTCAGATAATTTAATTTGTCGAGACGAACAATAAGGCAAAGAAATGAAGAAAAGTCGAAATTTGCCTGCTACGTGGGCAATGTCTTCGACAATGGTTCGTTTAACGGTTCATCGTCGTATTAAATCAAGTAAGCGGAGGAGAATCGTTTAAAGGGAAACTTGCAACCTTATTTTCCAACGACTTTTCTTACTTACAGCTTGTCCCTTCTAACGACGACGATTCCAGACTTTTCAAAGAAAGTCTATTAATTCGATGCCTTCTAGTTTATAGACGCAATTAACTTTTAACAACTAATTTACGTAGCTACAAAGTTTGGACAGTTGTGTATAATTAATTTACTATAGATATATAAATTTTGTACTTCAGTTATTATTGTGGAGGTTGTGTGGGTGAAACAGGATAAAGAAAGAAGTTCAATGAAATTTTTCAAAATAAATCTACACAAGGTTCGGAAAATTTGAAAGACAACACTTCAAGTTCTTTTAAAGTGCTCGAAGCCCCTTTAATGTCTTCGAATTTCCATTTATTAAGAGGAATACCAGTTGAAAAATAAGACTAGCTACACAGCAAGACCTTAAACTCATCTGTAGAGCTTGAAACACTTTGAGGGTGCTCCAAATTCATTTAAACGCTTGAAGCCCTTTTAAGGTGTTTAAGCCCCTTTTAAAGTTCTTGAAGTCTTGTTTATTTAATAGAATATCAATTCAAAAATTCTAATATGCAAAAAAATAAGCCCAAGCTCTCCCAAATAGCCTTCCTTCAGTGCTGAAAACACGTTTAAGGTGCTTGAAACCCTTTTGAAGTTCTTAAAGCCCCAATAATGTTCTTTAATCCAGTTTTACTTAGTTGGATAAATACCAGTTCAAAAATTAGGCTGGTTACAGAAGCAAAACCTCAATTTCTAAGTCAAAGTCTTTTTAAGGTGCTTCAAGTTGAATCCGAATTTACTTAGAAAAATACCAGTTCAAAGAGTAGACTGGTTGCAGAAGAAGACCTTAAACTCTTCTGAAAAACTTTAAGCACTTATAAGGTGCTTAAACCCCTTTTAAAACTCTTGAAGTCTTATTTATTTGAAAGAATATCAATTTAAAAATTCAAATATAGAAAAAAAGGAATTTCAAGCTCTACCAAACAGCCTCAAGTCTTTTTCTAGTGCTGAAAGCACGTTTAAGGTGCTCGAAGCCCTTTTAAGGTCCTTTAAGCCCCAATATATTTTTTAATCCTGTTTAACATAGATAAAACCAGTTGAATAATTTGACTAGTTACAGAAGCAAAACCGCAAACTATTCTGACGAGCTTGAAGCACTTTTAAGGTACTTAAAGTTCATTAAATGCACTCAAAGTCTTTTAAGGTATTTAAGCCCCATTAAAGTTATCTTAACCTATATCTTGAATCCTAATTTACTAAGAAAAATATCAGTTTAAGGAGTAGACTGGTTGCAAAAGCAAGACCTTAAACTCTTCCGAAAAACTTTAAGCACTTTTAAGGTGCGCCAAGTTGATTTAAAGCACTTGAAGCCCTTTTAAGGTGTTCAAGCCCTTCTAAAGTTCTTGAAGTCTTGTTTCTTTGAAAGAATATCAATTCAAATATGCATAAAAAGAATCTCAAACTCTACCAAAGAGCCTCAATCTTTTCTCAGTGCTAAAAGCATGTTTAAGGTGCTTGAAGCCCTTTTGAAGATCTTTAAGCCCCAATAATGTTCTTTAATCCTGTTTTACTTAGATAAATACCAGTTCAAAAATTTGACTAGTTACAGAAACAAGACCTCAAGCTCTTTTGACGAGCTTGAAGCACTTTTAAGGTACTTAAAGTTCATTAAAAGCACTCAAAGTCTTTTAAGGTATTTAAGCCCCATTAAAGTTATTGAAGTCTTCTTTATTTAATAGAATATGAATTTAAAAATTCGAATATGCAAAACAAAGAATCTCAAGCTCTACCAAAGAGCCTCAAGCCTTTTTTCAGTGCTTAAAGCACGTTTAAGGTGCTCGAAGCCCTTTTGAAGTTCTTGAAGCCCCAATAATGTTCTTGAATCCTGTTGTACTTAGATAAATACCACTTCAAAAGTTTGACTAGTTACACAAGCAACACCTCAAGCTCTTCTGACGAGCTTCAAGCACTTTTAAGGTAATTCAGGTTCATTAAAAGCACTCAAAGTCTTTTAAAGTATTTAAGTCCCATTAAAGTTATTGAAGTCTTCCTTATTTAATAAAATATCTATTTAAAAATTCAAATATGGAAAAAAAGAATCTCAATTTCTACCAAAGAGCCTCAAGCCTTTATTCAGTGCTAAAAGCACGTTCAAGGTGCTTGAAGCCTTTTTATGCCCCTTTGATGTTCTTGAATCCTAATTTACTTAGAAAAATACCAATTCAAAAATTAGACTGGTTACAGAAGCAAACCCTCAATCTCTTCTGACGAGCTTGAAGTCCATTTAAAGTGCTTCAAGTTCATTAAGAGCACTTAAAGTCATTTTATGGTGTTTAAACCTCCTTATAAGAAACTTGAAGCCATTTTAATGTTCTTAAATCCTAATTTACTTACAGAAATACTATTTCAAAGAGTAGACTGGTTGCAGAAGAAGACTTTAAACTCTTCTGAAAAACTTTAAGCACTTTTAAGGTGCTCTAAGTTGATTTAAAGCCCTTGAAGCCCTTTTAAGGTGTTCAAGCCCTTCTAAAATTCTTGAAGTCTTGTTTATTTGAAAGAATATCAATTAGAAAATTCAAATATGGAAAAAAAGAATCTCAAACTCTACCAAAGAGCCTCAAGCCTTTTTTCAATGCTAAAAGCACGTTTAACGTGCTTGAAGCCCTTTTAAAGTTCTTGAAGCCCCAATAATGTTCTTGAATCCTGTTTTACTTAGATAAATACCACTTAAAAATTTGACTAGTTACAGAAGCAAGACTTCAAGTTCTTTTGACGAGCTTGAAGCACTTTAAAGGTACTTAAAGTTCATTAAAAGCACTCAAAGTCTTTTAAGGTATTTAAGCCCCATTAAAGTTATCTTAACCTATATCTTGAATCCTAATTTACTAAGAAAAATATCAGTTTAAGGAGTAGACTGGTTGCAAAAGCAAGACCTTAAACTCTTCCGAAAAACTTTAAGCACTTTTAAGGTGCGCCAAGTTGATTTAAAGCACTTGAAGCCCTTTTAAGGTGTTCAAGCCCTTCTAAAGTTCTTGAAGTCTTGTTTCTTTGAAAGAATATCAATTCAAATATGCATAAAAAGAATCTCAAACTCTACCAAAGAGCCTCAATCTTTTCTCAGTGCTAAAAGCATGTTTAAGGTGCTTGAAGCCCTTTTGAAGATCTTTAAGCCCCAATAATGTTCTTTAATCCTGTTTTACTTAGATAAATACCAGTTCAAAAATTTGACTAGTTACACAAGCAAGACCTCAAACTCATTTGACGAGCTTGAAGCAGTTTTAAGGTACTTAAAGTTCATTAAAAGCACTCAAAGTCTTTTAAACTATTTAAGCACCATTAAAGTTATTTAAGTCTTCTTTAGTTAATAGAATATGAATTTAAAAATTCGAATATGCAAAACAAAGAATCTCAAGCTGTACCAAAGAGCCTCAAGCCTTTTTTCAGTGCTAAAAGCACGTTTAAGGTGCTTGAAGCCCTTTTGAAGTTCTTGAAGCCCCAATAATGTTCTTGAATCCTGTTGTACTTAGATAAATACCACTTCAAAAGTTTGACTAGTTACAGAAGCAAGACCTCAAGCTCTTTTGACGACCTTGAAGCACTTTTAAGGTACTTAAAGTTCATTAAAAGCACTCAAAGTCTTTTAAGCTATTTAAGCCCCATTAAAGTTATTGAAGTCTTCTTTATTTAATAGAATATCAATTCAAAAATTCAAATATGGAAAAATTGAATCTCAAGCTCTACCAAAGAGCCTCGTGCCTTTATTCAGTGCTAAAAGCACGTTCAAGGTGCTTGAAGCCTTTTGAAGCCTCTTTGATGTTCTTGAATCCTAATTTACTTAGAAAAATACTAGTTCAAAAAGTAGACTGGTTGCAGAAGCAAAACCTAAATCTCTTCTGACGAGCTTGAAGTCTTTTTAAGGTGCTTCAAGTTCATTAAAAGCACTTTAAGTCAATTTACGGTGTTTAAACCTCCTTAAAAGAGGCTTGAACCCCTTTTAATGTTCTTGAATACTAATTTACTTATAGAAATACTAGTTCAAAGAGTAGACTGGTTGCAGAAGCAAGACCTTAAACTCTTCTGAAAAACTTAAAGCACTTTTAAGGTGCTCCAAGTTGTTTTAAAGCACTTGAAGCTTTTTTAAGGTGTTTAAGCCCCTTTTAAAGCTTAGATAGAAAAAAAGAATTTCAAGCTCTACCAAAGAGCCTCAAGCCTTTTTTCAGTGCTAAAAGCACGTTTAAGGTGCTTGAAGCCCTTTTAAAGTTCTTGAAGCCCCAATAATGTTCTTGAATCCTGTTTTACAAAGATAAATACCAGTTCAAAAATTTAACCAAGCTCTTCTGACGAGCTTCAAGCACTTTTAAGGTACTCCAAGTTCATTAAAAGCACTCAAAGTCTTTTAAGCTATTGAAGCATCATCAAAGCTATTGAAGTCTTCTTTATTTAATAGAATATTTATTTAAAAATTCGAATATGCAAAACAAAGAATCTCAAGCTCTACCAAAGAGCCTCGTGCTTTGATTCAGTGCTAAAAGCACGTTCAAGGTGCTTGAAGCCTTTTGAAGCCCTTTTAGTGTCCTTAAATCCTAATTTACTTAGAGAAATATTAGTTCAAAGAGTAGACTGGTTGCAGAAGTAGACCTTAAACTCTTCTGAAAAACTTTAAGCACTTTTGAAGTGCTCCAAGTTGATTTAAAGCAGTTGAAGCCCATTTAAGGTATTTAAGCCCCTTTTAAAGTTTTTGAAGTCTTGTTTATTTGAAAGAATATCAATTCCAAAATTAAAATATGGAAAAAAAATCTCAAGCTCTACCAAAGAGCCTCAAGCCTATTTTCAGTGCTAAAAACAAGTTCAAGGTGCTTGAAACCTTCTAAAGCCCCGTTGATGTTCTTGAATCCTAATTTACTTAGAAAAATACCAATTCAAAAATTAGACTGGTTACAAAAGCAAAACCTCAATCTCTTCTGACGAGCTTGAAGTCCTTTTAAGGTACTTTAATTTCATTAAAAGCACTTTAAGTCAATTAACGGTGTTTAAACCTCTTTAAAGAGGCTTAAAAAAGCCCTTTTAATGTTCTTGAATCCTAATTTACTTAGAGAAATATTAGTTCAAAAAGTAGACTGGTTGCAGAAGAAGACCTTAAACTCTTCTGAAAAACTTAAAGCACTTCTAAGGTGCTCCAAGTTGATTTAAAGCACTTGAAGCTTTTTTAAGGTGTTTAAGCCCCTTTTAAAGTTCTTAAGTCTTGTTTATTTGAAAGAATATCAATTTAAAAATTCAAATATGGAAAAAAAGAATCTCAAGCTGTACCAAAGAGCCTCAAGTTTTTTTCAATGCTAAAAGCACGTTTAAGGTGCTTGAAGCCCTTTTAAAGTTCTTGAAGCCCCAATAATGTTCTTGAATCCTGTTTTAATTAGATAAATACCAGTTCAAAAGTTTGACTAGTTATAGAAGCAACACCTCAAGCTCTTCTGATGAGCTTGAAGCACTTTTAAGGTAACTTAAGTTCATTAAAAGCACTCAAAGTCTTTTAAGGTATTTAGGGGCCCTATTAAAGTTATTGCAGTCTTGTTTGTTTAATAGAATATCAATTTAAAATTTAAATATACAAAAAAAAATGATCTCAAGCTCTTCTAAGGAGTTCGAATCATTTTTTTAGGGCTTAAAGCACGTTTAAGGTGCTTGGGTTCTTTTAAAGTCTCAAAGTCCCATCAAAAATTATACTAACTACAGAAGCCAGACCTTAAAGTTTTCTGAAGAGTTTGAAGCACTTTTAAGGTGCTTCAAGTTCATTAAAAGCACTCAAAGGCTTTTAAGGTATTTAAGCCCCCTTAAAGTTCTTGAAGTCTAGTTTATTTAATGGAATATTAATTAAAAAATTTAACCATGTAAAAAAGGGTTCTCAAGCTCTTTTGAAGAGCCTCAGTTTTTTCAGTACAAAATCACATTCAAAATGCTTGAAGTCCTTTCAATGTGCTTCAAGATCATTTAACGCGTTTTTTTCCAAACGTCCTTAAATTTGACAAATGTATTTGTCTGCTAACTTCCATTAGTTATAGTTTTCTTCAATTTCATCCAAACGACACAAACATTTGTAGTGGTCAACTCAACTCGTCTGCTATTTGCTATTTCTGATAACAAGAAGTATCTAGTAATGGTTTCAGTACAAAATTACGAAAAGTCCAAACAAATGCTATCATTTGCCGGCTCATAAATTTCCTCTTCGCTTTATACTTAACCACCACGTTACACTACTCTTGGATCCTGTCCAAAACGGTTTCGTCACAATTTGTCACGACGGACGATGGAATTCTTTTTACTGGACGAACTGTCACGTTCATCCGAATTTACCAATACTTAACTCCACATGTTTAACTTCAACAAACCGTAATGAATGCAACTTAAAAGATGTTCAATTAGTCGACAATAATAACAATTTGTTTAGTTGCCCTCATTTTAAACGGGACACAAGAAAATGGAATGTTAAACTCGTTTAGTATACACATGATGATTTCGTGCTGGAGAAACCCCTGCACTAAAAAGTATGTATAGTGTGTTTGATTAAAAAAGGGCAGCATTAGTCATAAAACGTTTGAGATTTTTATGAGATTTACAGGCACCAGAAAATTACAGAACATAAACAGTGTTTCGTTTGAACGATGAAAGAAATGTATGTATAGTGTGTTTGATTTAAAAAGGGCAGCATTAGTCATAAAACGTTTGAGATTTTTATGAGATTTACAGGCACCAGAAAATTACAGAACATAAACAGTGTTTCGTTTGAACGATGAAAGAAATGTATGTATAGTGTGTTTGATTTAAAAAGGGCAGCATTAGTCATAAAACGTTTGAGATTTTTATGAGATTTACAGGCACCAGAAAATTACAGAACATAAACAGTGTTTCGTTTGAACGATGAAAGAAATGTATGTATAGTGTGTTTGATTTAAAAAGGGCAGCATTAGTCATAAAACGTTTGAGATTTTTATGAGATTTACAGGCACCAGAAAATTACAGAACATAAACAGTGTTTCGTTTGAACGATGAAAGAAATGTATGTATAGTGTGTTTGATTTAAAATGGCAGCATTAGTCATAAAACGTTTGAAATATTTATGAGCTTTACAGGCACCCCTCCCCCTCCCCTCAATTGTCCTGCTTTTGATAATGATCTATACAATTTTATCATGCAAATTAATTTAATTATTTTCGTTTTGATCTAGATAAGTTCTTTGTTAGATGTCAAGTATATGTAGGTATATTGATTATAATTACTCTAAGTAAGTGTTTGACGCCAGTCCAACCCTCAACTCTCTAAAGTTGAACCGCCTTTCACTTCCACCCTGTCGTCTAATTAGTGGCCGCGAGCGTTTCTGAAGTAGATGTCTTGATTTCAATTACCTATTCATATTTTTCTTTCTTTATTCACCCCTAAATTACGGTTTCAAAAGGCCCGAAAACCTTCAGCGTCTTTTCCTGCATAATCTGCGTTAGTTAATCGCGTATCGATTGAGATCCTCAACGAATTTCTTTTGAAAAATTTTGTCGATAAATTTTTGCCAATTTTTGTCCCAAGTCCAACGTTTCAAGGAAGGAGTTTAATCATATCAAAAATATTAAAAGTTGAAAAGGGTATCCTGTGGTATATTGGTGTTTATTAATGTAGGTAAAAAATGTTGGAATAATTTTATTATTTATTTATTTGGAGCCCTAAAAAAATTGAACCTACGCCTCTGTCGTTCTGGCAACTCTGTGACATATTCGACCCCTTTCGATTTTCAACAATCAAAACATATGCTATACTCACGCCCATTTCGATGTTCAACAATGAAAACAAGCAAAAGTGGGCGTGTGCTATTGTTTCATAAGTCAGCATATTGCCACTGTTTCAAAAGTGGGGGTGTTACAACTGTTTCAATTGTTGACAGCGATTGTTTGTGCTGTCACATTTGCCAAATGGGACACGTTCTGATTGGTTAACCCGTTAGATTTTGTTTATTGATATATTTGCTACAGGCACGCCCCTTTCGATTTTCAACAATCAAAACATATGCTATACTCACGCCCATTTCAGTGTCAACAATAAAAACAAACAAAAGTTGCTACTGTTTCAATTGTTGGCACCGATTATTATGCTGTCACTTTATTTAATTGGAATCCTAAAAAAGTTACACCTACGCCTCTGTGACATATTACTGTTTTTTAATGCAGATAAAAGATCATTGAGCACAAGAAAAAATCCATAAGGTTATGGTAGGTACGAAAAGACCACATAAACGAAGTGTATGTTATCGTGGCATGTCTTTAACTGCGTCAGGGCACAAAACGGGCATAAATCTCTCGAGCCATTAATTTTCAAGAATTCAGTTATGTATCTACGTATATTAAAATATTTTATGACACAAACTATGACAGTATCACTTTATTATCATTGAATTAATCGTGACGCTCTCGGTACAGAATTAGAACAAGAATAAAAACATAAATTGCAACATAACAATGAAACAGTTTTGCAAGTTTTGAATTTTGTGGTGTAAACAAAAAAAATTAACGTTTGACGTAAAACTTTACGATGCGGTTTGTGGTCGAAGTTAATGTTTCCGAGCAGTAGCGGCCCCTATGGAACTTCTTTATGAAGGGTGTATTTAAAATAATTTTTTTTTTTTTTACTTTTATAATTTCTATTTCTATGGGAAATTATATTTATATTTTTTTTTATATATGTAAATAAAAAAATTAATGCTTTTGTTCTTTAATTGATTATTTTTAGTATAATATAACACTTTAGAATTATTTTTTCATATGACTCCGTTTATGAAATCTAATATTATTTGTGTTCGATAATGTTAATAATTTTAATTAATTAATTTATTTATTTTATGAGCTCACCCTTTAAAAATTATTCAGGCACGTCTATGAACGATTTCTTTATTATACCTGTCTATCGGCAAAAATAAAATAAAAAATTTATTGGAACAGGCACATCGTAAATGCATAAAAATACTGATATTACGTACATCCTCTCATTTCTCTGTATTTAAATATGTAACTCTGGAGGTGCATGTGATGTCTCGCCAATTATTTGAATATAAACAACCCCACACATTTTTTTTTTTTTAACTTTTTCTGCCTTATATGCCTCTCAAAAAAAATTAAATTATTCGTAATTTTATGTATTGTGTGACTGGTCGTTCCGCACCCTTTTTAGTAATCAAAAAACAAAGCAATTTAGAATCAATTTGTGTCATATGTTTGTAGGATTTGAGGTCGGTTATTAAATGAGAGGTAGAGGGGGGAGTAGCGGTAGGACCTGCCCCCTCGACCTCTGCCCTCCGACATTCATTTATCATAACCACAACGTATCAGACACCGGCAGCAGAAGCTCATAAATCATGTCCATTCGAAGTCCGCCTTCGGGGGTTTATGATAGAAACTTTTCTCAATCGACTGAAATTTTATTAATCGCTCCCAACGGTTGCTCGATTTCGTTTGTTTGAATAAAATGTATGCTGTAGCTCGTACACGACGTCAACTGTAATAAAATATAGTCCGGCAGACTCACTTAGGGGCTCATAAATCCCCACTTTTACCGATAAATAATCGACAAAGTGACTTCGTTCCTAAAAACGTAACTAGCTCGATTTTACAGGACGAATTGTCTATTTTCTATTATAGTATCGATAAACTAATCGATTACCAATGTGCCCTATCATGGTGTACCTACCCCTCATGTTTTTATTATAAAATAGTTCTGTATATCGAAATGAATATGATTGATTAATTGAAAAAAAATCGAAAAAAATTCATATCTTTTCAACGGTTCGATCGATTTGGCTGAAATTTTAGTATGTTTTGCATATTTTTATAACAAAAAGAAGAAAAAATTATTAATATGAAAAGAAAATTTTAACCCCCCTAAAAAAATTATTCCATAATAAAAATTTTTTTTCATAAACTTATGATCTTGGTACAATTACCAAAATTTTTTTTTATTTTTCTAACACTATTTTTCACAACATATGATTTTTTCAAAATTTTTTCTGGGTGCGTCATAGTTGAAAAAAATTAAATGTCAAAAAATTATTTTTTTTTAGGTTAGGCTTTATGTACAGTCACGTAATTTTTTTTGTAGATTTTCAAATGTATTTGACGTTGTATACAATTTTTTCGATTTTTTTTCCAGATTCGTCGCAGTAAAAGCAATAGAATAAATTCTTATAAGAGAATTAAAAAAGAAGAAATATCTCAAGATAATGTACTTGATTTATGCGTGAGTGTATCGCAAGGTTCTCTTACACTTGAAAAAAAATTCCGAAACAATTATAAAAGACGTCAAATAGATTAAAAAATCTCCAGAAAATTTTACGTGATAACCTCATAAAAAATAATTTCTAGACATTTTGTTGTTTTTAACTATGACGCACGCAGAGGAAAATTTTGAAAAAAATATATGTTGCGTTGGATAGGCTCAAAAACGTACAAAAAGATTTTGATAATTGTACAACTAACATAACCTCAAAAAAAATTATTTCTAGACATTCTATTGCTTTTACTGCGACGCATCTGGAAAAAAAATTTAGAAAAAATTTTATACAACGTCAAATACATTTGGAAATCTACAAAAAAAATTACGTGACTGTACATAAAGCCTAACCTAAAAAAAATAATTTTTTGACATTTTATATTTTTCAACTATGACGCACCCAGAAAACAAATTTGAAAAAATCATGTGAAAAATAGTGTTAGAAAAATTAAAAAAAAATTTTGGTAATTGTACCAAGACCATAAGTTTATGAAAAAAATTTTTTTTTATGGAATAATTTTTTTAGGGGGGTTAAAATTTTCTTTTCATATTAATAATTTTTTCTTCTTTTTGTTATAAAAACATGCAAAACATACTAAAATTTCAGCCACATCGATCGAACCGTTGAAAAGATATGAATTTTTTTCGATTTTTTTTCAATTAATCCTCACTTTCCAACGGTACAAAATTAAGAGCTAAAACATGGCAAATCTTAATCTTATGTTGGTAGTAATCACCAGAAAAAAAATCAGCACAATCCGTTTGGGGGCATCCTACCCATTCTTATCTCGCTATAGCCTTTGACTCAAAAGATTTCGAATGACCTATACAAGTAATCGTATCATCCATTCAATAATAAAAAGGATTGTGTTACAAGAAGAGAAGTTGGCATCCCAATCATCGTCTTTTGACGTTTCGATATAAAGAGTCGTTTTTATCGAGATTTCCCCGACAACTTTGTTCGCCAGTAAATTTAGTTTTGTTTCAGATCGTGCTGAAGCTTTGCATTTTATGTCGTCTCGCGTTCCGCGACTGCACTCGGCTTAACTTGTAACTTTATGATCTCTAAAAACGGAAATGGAAATCTCCTATTTTCCGCAAACTGCCAGCCGTGCCAGAATATCAACATTTTCTATCAATTCATTGATTACATGTCACCTATATTTGCCAGCAATTCTACTCGATGTCGATGTGGCAGATTTACTAGCACCAGCAACGTCACTGAAAGTAAAAGGTATATTAAATGTGATAAAAATTATAAAACGTAGAAATTAAAACATTTTTGTTTCACAATTCACGTCAAAAATTCGACTGGTAAGAGCAATAACCAAATTAATGATAAATTAATGTGGTATGGTATTGTAAGAAGTGGATCTTTTACAGGCACTGGTAGTATGTAACATATAAGCTACAACCTGCAGGAAGTATTCAAAAATAAATTGTGTTTACACTGAAAATTGATATCACTTCAGACAAGACTCCGCAAACAAATCGCTAATTTTTAGTTTTACGAGCCACTAAATAAAAAATTCGACAGTTTAAGACGTTCTTCCCTTTCAAAGAATTTATTTAACGACCATCAACTACATTAATAGTTTTTTTTCTTCAACTGCTATTCCTGGGAACTAAAAACTATTTTGACGTACCTACAAAAGTTGTGTGTAGGTACATAAATAATTAATTTTAATTGGGAGCTTATTAAGAATTTGAATCAGTACGGTCCTGTTTTTTGGCAAAAATAGTTTTCGTGCATGTTTAATAAGAATCTGGTCATTTAAAAAAATGTCACTTTAAAATATGCAACCCAATATACTTATACTTTACCTACTGCAACCCACTATACATTACAGTAACCTAATATCCACCCTTGCAATACTTTATACACCATTGTAACCCAATATTCATCCCTTAAACAGTAACGCATTAATTGCCAAAGTAAACCAATTTTTTTTCAGAAAATATTGACCTATTCTCAAGAATAGTTATAACGATTTTAACTAAAGTTGACAGAATGGGGGTTTATTGAGCTGAAAATTCATTTTAAAACGGTTTAGTTTTGAAACAAAGACGTTTTTGTGGATATTTAATTAAATTCAGGTCATTTAACCACGAAATGCTTTAAAAATATGCAACCCAATATACATCCCTGCAATACAATATTCATCCCTGCAACCATAATGCATTGATTAACAAAGTAACCCCTACGTTTTCAGAGAATATTGAATTGCTTTGACCATTTTAACTAAAATTCACAGAATGGGGGTTTATTCAACTTAAAATTCATTTTAAAATAGTTTGGTTTTTTGAAAAAATAGTTTGTATGAATATTTAATAAGAATTAGGTCATATAACCAGAAACAGCTTTATAATATGCAACCCAAAATGCATCACTTTAACCTAATATACACCCCTGCAACCCAATACACACCCTTGCAACTCAATATGTATCTTTGCAACGTAATGTATTCATTAACAAAGTAACCCCGACGTTTTCAGAGATTACTGACTTTTCTAGAGAATTACTGCGATCATTTTAACTAAAGTTCACAGAATGGGGGTTTGTTCAACTTAAAATTCAATTCAAAATGGTTAAGTTTTTTAATAAAGCAGTTTGTATGAATGTTAATTAAAAATTTTGTTATATAACCAGAAGCAGCTTTATAATATGCAACCCAAAATGCATCACTTTAACCTAATATACACCCTTGCAACCCAATACACACCCTTGCAACTCAATATGTATCTTTGCAACATAATGTATTCATTAACAAAGTAACCCCAACGTTTTCAGAGAATATTGACTTTTCTAGAGAATTACTGCGACCATTTTAACCAAAGTTCACAGAATGGGGGTTAATTGAGCTTAAAATTCATTTTAAAATGGTTCCGTTTTTGGAAAAAATAGTTTGTATAAATATTTAATAAAAATGAGGTCATTAATCCGGGAGAGCTTAAAGAATATGCAACCCAATATACATCCCTGCAACCCAATATGCATTCGTGCAATGGTAGTTGTATAAATTAGAATAGTAAACTATATGTTTTCGGAGAATACGAATCTTTATTTCTAAAATAAAAGGTAAAAGAATAAGTTAATTATTAATCTACTAATTTAAATACATTGTAAATAACCAACCAACAGTTAGATATCTCACAGGTATATTTTGTTAGAAAAATTGTATGTTGATCTTTTAGAATCACCTACGTATTATTTATTACCTGTATGTTGAATACTAGTATGTATGTATAATACAATAATAGCACAAAATCGATCGATAAAATATTTAATGTGTTCATTTGCTCAACCAAAATTCTATATGGAGCTCTCCTATACCATAGGTACAACATAATATTATTGGTCGTATTTTGTGGTATATTTTTAACTTGTTTTCAGATTTCCCTTGTAAATCACAATTTAATAATATAAGCCTTCCAATACACATGAAATACCTAAATTACAATAACGAAATTCTATGGAAAACCAATATGCAATTTTCCACGAGAATGTTTATATAATTTTTAAATCTGCACTTTTTATTCGATATTTTTAATATCATAAAATATTTCTACAATGATTTTTGTTATGGTTTACATACATTTTTATACAATATCTATTTCTTATTAATATAATCAGTGTTAAATTTCATCTATTTTAGGGAAAATCGCATCTAAATCGATTAAGAATTAATCATAATATCGCTCTTTAATGTTTTCTTATTTTTATACGCTTTTACGTAATCATAACCTAACTTTTAATGCAACGAAGTATACTCCTTGCGGCATCGAGGGTGACTAACTCAGGAATGCAAGTTCATTGTTATATAACTGGGTCAATCGGTCAGCGTGACAGGTGGCGCCTGGCTCTGTTTACAGTGGCAGGTGCAGCGCATTGACCGTGACCCAGTTTTACGAAATTCCATGATGGCCGCCGACGCAACAGCGAATCAGATGCAGCCATTTGCATAGCGCCCAATTAAATCATTGAGAACCGCATTCCTAAGTCAGTAATCCTCGGTGCTTTGTAGGGTGTACTTCGTTGCGTCAAATTGTAGGTTGTAGTTACGTAAAAAATATGTAATTAAGGAAAATTACGTTTAAAATGAAGTAAATTAGTTTAAAAAAATAAATTAAGCACTTCATTTAATATTTATTTATCATTATTATAATAAATATTAACGAAACGTTTATAAAATGCCTTTAAAGAAAAGAATATCTAATAAATTTTACTAAATTGTATTGTATTTAAAAAAAAATCATGTGGGCAATTCACACGTGGTAGAAGTGAAACCTTCAAAAATTTTGGTTACCATGCCTTGGTAAACACGAGTGGAGGGGGTACGATGCAGAGCACAAATAAGAAACACTGTATAATGCTTCCTATCTCATTTTCTCCCGCTCTGTCTCTTTTTACTGTCGCTTTTTAGTTTCATCGACTTTAAAATCACAACGGTACTATAGAAGTTTTCACTTCAATAATATGCTTTTTCTCAAAACTACTTTTATAATATTTCTATATTTGCACTTGCAATAATGGATCATTTTAATTTGTATTTTGTGCGCATAAAAAGGCGTTTATTAATATATCCTTACCCTTAGTTTATATGTGATAAGAAAAACAAAGAAATGGTCAGAAATTCGTTAATTCACCTGCCACTATTCAATCGAGTTAATATATATAATGTTGTAGCCAGTGTAACGCCATCTACTAGGGTTTTAAATACTATTTACTTGCAACGCTATTGTCAAACGTTTTTATAATACTACAGTTAGCAATAAATGTCAGTAGATGGCGCTATAAGTTCATAACCTCATGTTTGATTAACTATTTTTTGTAACACCCTAAAATATCTAAAATATCAAATAAGGAACTTTACAATCATTCTTTTGGAGCTCAAAATGGGCCAAAAATTATCCTGATCGACTATTCTTTTTTTTTGCACATTTCCTACATAGAAAAATTTTGCAAAAATTCTTAGTTTTCTTTTTCCATGTTAATTTGTTTCGTAAGACCTTCTACTTTTTTTTTCTTTTTTTTTTTTTAATTACCTTTATTAGTAATCTTAAGCTACAACAACACACAAAATTAATTACATCTTCCATTGTTCCTCACATACAAAGTACCAAAGGAATTACGCGTTTCTACCACCACCTACCTTCTTCACACTCGACGTGTACTGCTCCACGACAGACAGTACATACATACAATACAATGGTCTCTCTTTACTTATGTATGTACGTAAGGTGAAAAAATAATATTTGTACAAGTGTGTGTGTGTGTGTATGAGTACGCTTTTAATGTAAATTTATACGTATGTATAGTACACATATGTATAGTAGGTACCCATGTAATTATATTGTATAAAAAGGATATGGATTAGAGATGAGTGCCAGGCACCAACTCCGGGGTCTAGTTGTTTGCGACAAGTATCCCAGTGCTATGGGGGCGATCCCGGGATAAGGGATGTTCGGGTTGATTTCCGTCTGACCCGAGCCAGAACCGGACTCGCTTTCTGCAACAAAAAAAAAATTCAAAAATAAAATACAAAAAAATTAATATAGGGAGGCTAAATATACAAAGGGGGAGTGGGGTTTTACTATGTGTTTTGAATATTTGAACGTGAACCCTTTTTTTCTAAGGGTAGGTACATAAAAAAATTAAATACTAAATGTAAATTTTGGTGAATTTATGGATTAATGGACACCTGACAAGGGGTGGGCACGGGGTGTCTTTAATAGGGTAGGACAGGTAAAAGAGCAAAGAAGGAAATGAAAATTAAAATTGTTCATTTCTTCTTAATCTCAGTTTTAATATAGAACATTTAATCTTGATATTAATATTAGTTTAGCACATTAAGTCTTGGTTTAGCACAATTAGTCTTGATTTTAGTCACAGTCCTTCACTTCTAGTCATTATCTTGATCTTAATCAAGTTCACTGGGTTTTGGTCTTGGTCCAGTTCGTTTAATCTTGATCTTTGTCTTAATTTAGAACAATTAATCTTGATGCAAATGTTAGTTTAGCACATTTACTCTTGAGTTAGCACATTTCGCCTTGGTCTTGATTTAGTACATTTAATCGTGATTTTAGTCTTACTTAAGAACATTTAGACTTAATTTTGGTCTTAGTCTTGGCCTTGCTCTTGGTTTAGGACAATTAGTCTTAATCTTAGTCTTCGTCTAGCACATTAAGTCTTGGTTTAGCACAATTAGTCTTGATTTTAGTCACAGTCATTCACTTCTAGTCATGATCTTGGTCTTAATCGAGTTCACTGAATTTTGGTCTTGGTTCAGTTCATTTAATCTTGATCTTGGTCTTAATTTAGAACAATTAGTCTTGATATAAGTGTTAGTTTAGCACATTTACTCTTGAGTTAGCACATTTCGCCTTGGTGTTGATTTAGTACATCTAATCGTGATCTTAGTCTTACTCAAGAACAATTAGGCTTCATTTAGGTCTCAGTCTTGGTCTTGCTCTTGATTTAGGACAATTAGTCTTAATCTCAGTCTTTGTCTAGCACATTAAGTCTTGGTTTTGCACAATTAGTCTTGATTTTAGTCACAGTCATTCACTTCTAGTCATGATCTTGGTCTTAATCGAGTTCACTGAGTTTTGATCTTGGTCTAGTTCATTTAATCTTGATCTTAGTCTTAATTTAGAACGATTAGTCTTGATATAAGTGTTAGTTTAGCACATTTACTCTTGAGTTAGCACATTTCGCCTTGGTCTTGATTTAGTACATTTAATCGTGATTTTAGTCTTACTCAAGAACATTTAGACTTAATTTTGGTCTTAGTCTTGGCCTTGCTCTTGGTTTAGGACAATTAGTCTTAATCTTAGTCTTCGTCTAGCACATTAAGTCTTGGTTTAGCACAATTAGTCTTGATTTTAGTCAGAGTCATTCACTTCAGATGAGTGTTTACTATGTTTTGATCTTGTTATCTTTTTTTCTTAAGTCTAATAGAAATTATCTTGTAAAGTTTTGGTGACATTATGAGTTACACATTCGCCTTGTTTAATTAGACATTAGATCTCAGTCTTACTCAAGAACATTTAGGCTTAATTTCGGTCTTAGACTTGGTCTTGCTCTTGGTTTAGGACAATTAGTCTTAATCTCAGTCTTTGTCTAGCACATTAAGTCTTGGTTTTGCACAATTAGTCTTGATTTTAGTCACAGTCATTCACTTCTAGTCATGATCTTGGTCTTAATCGAGTTCACTGAGTTTTGATCTTGGTCTAGTTCATTTAATCTTGATCTTAGTCTTAATTTAGAACGATTAGTCTTGATATAAGTGTTAGTTTAGCACATTTACTCTTGAGTTAGCACATTTCGCCTTGGTCTTGATTTAGTACATTTAATCTTGATCTCAGTCTTACTCAAGAACATTTAGGCTTAATTTCGGTCTTAGTCTTGGTCTTGCTCTTGGTTTAGGACAATTAGTCTTAATCTCAGTCTTTGTCTAGCACATTAAGTCTTGGTTTAGCACAATTAGTCTTGATTTTAGTCACAGTCATTCACTTCTAGACATGATCTTGCTCTTAATCGAGTTCACTGAGTTTTGATCTTGGTCTAGTTCATTTAATCTTGATCTCAGTCTTAATTTAGACCAATTACTTTTGATGCAAATGTTAGTTTAGCACATTTACTCTTGAGTAAGCACATTTCGCCTTGGTCTTGATTTAGTACATCTAATCGTGTTCATAGTCTTACTCAAGAACATTTAGGCTTCATTTAGGTCTCAGTCTTGGTCTTGCTCTTGGTTTAGGACAATTAGTCTTAATCTCAGTCTTTGTCTAGCACATTAAGTCTTGGTTTAGCACAATTAGTCTTGATTTTAGTCACAGTCATTCACTTCTAGTCATGATCTTGATCTTAATCAAGTTTACTGAGTTTTGGTCTCGGTCTAGTTCGTTTAATCTTGATCTCAATCGTAATCTGGAGCAATTAATCATGATGTTTGTCTTAATTTAGCACATTTACTGTTGATCTTTGACTCAGTCTTGTGCATATAACCATGATCTTCGTCTTCATACAGCTCATTTAACATTAACCTTGGTTTAGTACATTTAATCTTAATCAAGTACATTTAGTATTGATCATGGTCTTCCCTTTCGATAGTACCTACGTATATATTGGTCTTGGCCTCTACCACTTTGTCAGTTAAGGTCAGCAAAGTAAATTGTTTTGTGTGTAGTCAGTTTTGCTTCATCGTTTCCTTTTTCGGTCAAATATCATTACCACTTGACCTTTGTAGTAACGTTTTGAAAGATCACCAGTATAATAATATGTTATCTCATTCCGCCGTTTGTTAACATATGTCAGTCTACATCTGTACAAAACGAGCAGATAATAAATTTTCTTTGTCCTCCCATAAGATCGACGTTATTTCGGTTGAAAGGGAAAGATTTATCGGGATGTATATATGTCTATGGCTAACACAGGGGATTTTGTTTCGTTTTTCGCCCGAGGGGCTGACGGCGCACCGCCCTGTAAAACGCTGACAGGGCTAACTCACCAAGCGAAAATCTTCTTTGTTCATGGAAATCCCAAAAAAAAATAATAATAAAGCAGAAAGCAGTTCTTTATCATGTAGATGTAAGCTGTAAGTCTGAATGTTATTAACGATGAAATTTTCAATAAAATGACCGAAGGGTATGATTTACATATATATATAAGGGGCCGTTCATAAAATACGTTCGCATACAAGGGGAGGAGGGGTCTTGCTGAGTGTGACAAGATGTGACAAGGGGGGACGGGGGGTCTACAACAACGTGACGTTCGCCGTTCTTCAAAAAATTTTACTTAATTTTTACAGAATCCTTGGACTTCTGATAAATAGAAATATTATTTATTTGTTCTTTACGAAAGATATTTATTAATTTAATTAAATTTTATTATGAAAATAAAATAAATATTTTTGACTATCAAAATTTGTGTAAGTATTATCAATCAAAATTTATCAGGTCTAGGGAGGGGGGGGGTGTTTAGTTTTTGTGACGTTATATTTACAGGGGGGGTCAAAAATAACTAATTTTAGCGTAACGTATATAAAAAGTGAAAACCAATTACAGTAGGATAAAACCCATTGGAAAAGGAAGAAAATATAACAGAAATGAAAGGAAAAATACTTTACGGACGACCTGAGGTTGGGAAGGGGAAGGGGGTAAGTTTTTAATGGTGAAAACCGGTTTTCCTTGATTTCCGGAAAAACTAAAAGTCTTATGGAAAAAAGTTAAATGGCAAAGTTGTAGATAATAAAAAGGTCTACAACTTTTGTATTTACACTTTTTTCACATAACCTCAAAATTTATGTGAAAAATTCAAATAACCAACTTTTTGGTTTTTTATTTTTATCTCATACAAAAAAAAAATTTTTTCACGAAATTTGGTGAAAACTTACCTATTTATGTCCCAAACACGCTGTAATTTTTTTGATTTAAAATATTTATTTTTTCACCTTATTTTTACTTAATATCGAAAAAGCACCCTAATTTTCAATCGAAAATTCTTACGTCAAAATATCTGCTTTTTTAAAAACGTTTCTGGGCTTTTTCTTCGTTGAAATTTCTACTTTCTGATGGTGTGAGAAAAGATATACATTACTATGGCAAGTTTTCTCAGGAAATGCAAAAAAACGAAGGGAATTTTATCTAAAAAATGTGACCGCTGCTATTTTTTTCAGTAAAAAAGTTGATTTATTAAATTCTAATTACATTTATGTCATAGATAATCTCATTATATATAAATATACATGTAAATCGTACTGTTCAATTCACATACTTCATACTGATTACGTTATTGATTATAATATTTTTTAAAACATTAGTTTAGGATTTTTCGTTTTCTTGCATTTCTTGAGAAAACTTACCATAGTAATTTATATTTTTTTTCACACCATGAGAAAATAGAGATTTCAACGAAGAATAAGCCCACCAACGTTTTTAGAAAAGTAGATATTTTGACGTGAAAATTTTCAATTAAAAATTAGGGTGCTTTTCCGATATTAAGTAAAAATAAGGTGAAAAAATAAATATTTCAAATCAAAAAAATTACAGCGTGTTTGGGACATAAATAGGTAAGTTGTCACCAAATTTCGTGAAAAAAAATTTTTTTTATATGAGATAAAAATAAAAAACCAAAAAGTTGGTTATTTGAATTTTTCACATAAATTTTGAGGTTATGTGAAAAAATTGTAGATACAAAAGTTGTAGATCTTTTTATTACCTACAACTTTGCCATTTAACTTATTTCCATAAGACTTGTAGTTTTTCCAGAAATCAAGGAAAACCGTTTTTTACCCTTAAAAACCCACCCCCTTCCCCTTCCCGACCTCAGATCGCCCGTAAATTATTTATCTTTTCATTTCTGTTATATTCTCTTCCTTTTCCAATGGGTTTTATCCTACTATAATTTTTTTTGGTTTTAAAAATTATCGACCCTGGTCTACAAGTGGTAGAATAAAATGAAAATTTGGAACAGTCAGTCTTTTTCGACCCATATAAAAATTTTCAGAAATTAATTAATAAATCAAATTTAAATTTTATTTTGAAATCAAAGGGGGTGCAATTAAAATACGTTTTGAGAGAGAAAGAATTTTTTTGTAGTATGTATTAATTCCAATAACAGTTCCAACCCTTATCTACAAATATCACCGCTATACGTAATTTATTTTTGAGAGCTACTTTTTTATATTTTTTTTGTAGCTGTAGGGCTGCCTAACCAAGTAAAAAAATCGTTTAAACTATTAATCAAAGTAAATAAAACGTCCAGGGTAATTTATCAAATTATTTTAAAGAACTTTTTGCTTTTGATTTAAATTAAAACAAGTACTTTTCTTTCTCTAATTATTTATAGCACATCTTCAATAAAGCAATTAATAACAATTAGTTCCAAACAAAAGGTCCCGATGTAATGGCCTCTTTATTGTTCGTTTAACACCAATTTTATTTATTTCACCCCCGAAAATAGAGGCAGAGAGAGAAAGAGAACGCGAAAAAAATACGAAGGAGATTAATGTTGTCTTACTACATTACTTTTTACCCTAAATATACATATGTAAAGACGACTACATAAACGAAAAATTCAAATTACCCAGGGTTGTAATTTACTTTAGTGTTTTGTTGTTTTACACCCCCAGCCTCGCCAAGATAACATATATATTATTTTGTTTGGCTTATATATACGAGATTCTCATCAGTTGTCGTAACCACCGGATTAGGGGTTGGGGGATTTAATAACTGCCGACGATAAAAGTTCCGAAAAAGACTTAAGCTCGAGGTAGAGTTTTTGTTAGCTGCTACACCTTTTTGTGGATAACAAAGTGGAACACAATTTTAAACTACTAACGAAAAAGAAAAGTTTGTTTAAATTATTATGTTAGGCTATAAAAAGTTGTTTTGATTAGTACCAACAGCTGAAGTCCATATTTACATTTTATCGTCAGTGTTCTTACTGTTTTTTAAATTAGACATGGGCGGCTCGTGTGGGACACACAGAAGGTTCATTTTTGCAAATACTTGAAAATAAATGAACAATTTAGTAAATACCTGGGTATATCGAGGGGGGTGGGGGTGAATAGTAGTATACCATTCCAGCGCCTTTGTTGAGTTTGGACAGTTGCAAGTGCAAGGGGTGGGATTGATAATCTAAAATGTGGTGAGTCACAAGGAGTTATGTGTATGTTTTTAAGTGGAAGTAGAGGTATTTTAGTCAAGCACATTTAGGCTTAATTTTGGTCTTAGTCTTGGTCTTGCACTTGGTTTAGGACAATGAGTCTTAATCTCAGTCTTTGTCTAGCACATTAAGTCATGCTTTAGCACAATTAGTCTTGATTTTAGTCACAGTCATTCACTTCTAGTCATGATCTTGGTCTTAATCAAGTTCACTGAATTTTGGTCTTGGTTCAGTTCATTTAATCTTGATCTTAGTCTTAATTTAGAACAATTAATCTTGATGCAAATGTTAGTTTAGCACATTTACTCTTGAGTTAGCACATTTCGCCTTGGTGTTGATTTAGTACATCTAATCGTGATCATAGTCTTACTCAAGAACATTTAGGCTTCATTTAGGTCTCAGTCTTGGTCTTGCTCTTGGTTTAGGACAATTAGTCTTAATCTCAGTCTTTGTCTAGCACATTAAGTCTTGGTTTAACACAATTAGTCTTAATTTTACTCACAGTCATTCACTTCTAGTCATGATCTTGATCTTAATCGAGTTGACTGAGTTTTGATCTTGGTCCAGTTCATTTAATCTTGATCTCAGTCTTAATTTAGACCAATTACTCTTGATGCAAATGTAGGTTTAGCACAATTACTCTTGAGTTAACACATTTCGCCTTGGTGTTGATTTAGTACATTTAATCGTGATCTTAGTCTTATACTCAAGAACATTTAGGCCTTAATTTTGGTCTTAGTCTTGGTCTTGTTCTTGGTTTAGGACAATTAGTCTTAATCTGAGTCTTTGTCTTGCACATGAAGTCTTGCTTTAGCACAATTAGTCTTAATTTTACTCACAGTCATTCACTTCTAGTCATGATCTTGATCTTAATCAAGTTCACTGAGTTTTGGTCTTGGTCCAGTTCATTTAATCTCGATCTTAGTCTTAATTTAGAACAATTACTCTTGATGCAAATGTTAGTTTAGCACATTTACTCTTGAGTTAGCACATTTCGCCTTTGTGTTGATTTAGTACATTTAATCGTGATCTTAGTCTTATACTTAAGAACATTTAGGCCTTAATTTTGGTCTTAGTCTTGGTCTTGTTCTTGCTTTAGCACAATTAGTCTTAATTTTAGTCACAGTCATTCACTTCTAGTCATGATCTTGATCTTAATCAAGTTCACTGAGTTTTGGTCTTGGTCCAGTTCATTTAATCTCGATCTTAGTCTTAATTTAGAACAATTAATCTTGATATTAGTGTTAGTTTACCACATTTACTCTTGAGTTAGCACATTTCGCCTTGGTGTTGATTTAGTACATTTAATCGTTATCTTAGTCTTACTCAAGAACATTTAGGCTTCATTAAGTCTCAGTCTTGGTCTTGCTCTTGATTTAGGACAATTAGTCTTAATCTCAGTCTTTGTCTAGCACATTAAGTCTTGGTTTAACACAATTAGTCTTGATTTTAGTCACAGTCATTCACTTCTAGTCATGATCTTGGTCTTAATCAAGTTCACCGAGTTTTGGTCTTGGTCTAGTTCATTTAATCTTGATCTTAGTCATAATTTAGAACAATTAGTCTTGATATAAGTGTTAGCCTAGCACATTTACTCTTGAGTTAGCACATTTCGCCTTGGTGTTGATTTAGTACATTTAATCGTTATCTTAGTCTTACTCAAGAACATTTAGGCTTCATTTAGGTCTCAGTCTTGGTCTTGCTCTTGATTTAGGACAATTAGTCTTAATCTCAGTCTTTGTCTAGCACATTAAGTCTTGGTTTAACACAATTAGTCTTGATTTTAGTCACAGTCATTCACTTCTAGTCATGATCTTGGTCTTAATCAAGTTCACCGAGTTTTGGTCTTGGTCTAGTTCATTTAATCTTGATCTTAGTCCTAATTTAGAACAATTAGTCTTGATATAAGTGTTAGTCTAGCACATTTACTCTTGAGTTAGCACATTTCGCCTTGGTCTTGATTTACTACATTTAATCGTGATCTTAGTCTTACTCAAGAACATTTAGCCTTAATTTAGGTCTCAGTCTTGGCCTTGCTCTTGATTTAGGATAATTAGTGTCTTCGTCTAGCGCATTAGATCTCGGTTTAGCACAATTAGTCTTGATTTTAGTCACAGTCATTCACTTCTAGTCATGATCTTGGCCTTATGGTCCTGATCTCTTTTCCGATTCATTTTATCTTGATAGATCGGAGTTAAAAAAGGACCTGACCACTTTATCTCTTTTATTTTCACCCCTTCATTGGACCTTTATCCCTGTTGAAGCAATTGTCTCTTCATATATATTTGGGTGGGACCAAGACATTAGAGAAATTTTATTTCAAATTCTGTTTTTCGTTTTGATTTGAAGTGAAAACTGAATAAGTATCTTCCCCTAAAATGGTATTAAGAAGTAACCCATTCGATGGATTTATCTTTCTTAAAACACATTGAAATTGCATGGAGTGAGTCATACACTTGGTAAATCTGTTTGGCTAATTTCATTGTCAAATAGACATGGTAATTTTGCTCCTCAAACCCCACAAGCTCAATTCCAATTTTGTTCGCGAGACGACTGAAGCCAAAGCATAAATATAATCCTCAGCGGTTGTATTCAAATTAATTCAAAACATTCTGGCTTATCCAGAACAAAAACGTTAAGGCCTTGTTGCAATAAGTGGCTTTTTACAACGTCTTTAAAACGAACATTAAAAATTATTAAACGATAGGCAATTTAATTTTAAAATACCAAAACTTAATATAGAATTGAAAAATAAAATTGGTCGATATAAATAAGCCACCCTATTGTACCTCAGCTTATATTTTCCCCATTAGTTCTTTAAAAGATTTATACTCTGTGCCCAGCATCAGTAATTGATTGATCAACTTCCAGTATTTTACCGGTTAAAGAAGAAGAGTTGTTAGCTGATGCTGATCTATCGTCTGGCGATTTAATGGTTGGTTTACCCCGTCAAAAGGGCGCTATGTGGCCAATAAATGTTTGCTATGATTGATGAATTTGTAACCTAACTGTCTCTTTATAAATTTGGAAGCTTCCAGAAAATTATTTCATCGTCAACTATTTGAACCATTTATTTAATTATTTTAGTCGTCGTTTAAAATGATGATGATATTTTTAACGTATTATTGTGCAGTATAGGCAACCCACCATACGTAAAACAATGTCAAGCCGTATAACATTTCGTTAGTATAACAAAGAAGGCCAGAATCCTGTAGTATTATGCAACATGGGCATCGATAGTGCATGTTGGGTTGCATGATTAGTTTTTTCGTTCACACTTCATATAACAAATTGGTCATAAAACTGTGACCATTTTTATTTAATAAAGTTTTAAGGTACCTTTTTAATTCTCAGTTAATTGTTTTATCGTTTTCGACGCAGTAATTTTTTCAGGTGTAAAAACGAGAAACAAAAAGAAGTGATAGTTAAAAATATCAGTGGACCTCTAAAAGCAAAAAAAAAGAAGATTTCATTCAAACATAAATCCGTTTTTATCCCGGTTATACATACGAATATCATAATTTCCATTTCGTGTTTGTGTTTTCTATACACAAGTGTAGAGGCCGCTGGATGTGTTCCAAAACGGTTAGGTATTCACTGATTTTAAACCGAAGATAGAGTACGTACGTCTTTCCGGATTTTGGAATATTTAGATAAGTCAAATGGGAATGAAATTTATAGCTAGATTCGAGAAAATACATGGCTTTTATTACGTATATACGTACGTATATATAAAGGAGATAATAGAACATGGTGTACGTAAAACATGTCATCGCTTTTGATAATAAAACTTTTCCAAAAATATTTCAGATTGATTTAGTTACTTAAACTCGAAAATGATTGGCGGGTTGTTTTTATTGGGACTCGATCGGTCTTATGAAGCTACTCAAACTGACTGTTTTCCGATTTAAAATACAGTTTTGTCAGGGACAGATTCGTACAAAATTATTGTCTTCCATCCTTCCCTAATAAACTAAAAGAAAATAAGAAAATAAATCTCATTCGAACGACCAGAATTTTGTTAGTTTACGTTAGGATGAGTTATTGTAGGTTATGTTAGGTTAAATTGGACGAGGACATGTTAGGTTAGGTTAGATTGAGGTGAAGTATCTTAGGTTAGGTTTGGTTTTTTGGTAAAGCTAGAATATGTTAGGTTAGGTATGTTTGAGTTAATATTTGTATAAATTAGATTAAAAAGAGTTTTTGTTAATGTGTGATTTAGTTATGTTATACCAGCTTAGATTAGGTTAGGTTAGGTTAGGCTATCCAAAATTAAAAGAACCATTTTTTTAATATAATATAGAAATATTATGACTTCAAACAAAAGAAAATTATTCATATACGTTTTATTTTTAAAAAATTCCATCCCTCGTCTACTACCCTAACAAATTCATTTATAAAACATTTTACGAATATAATTGTACGAGTTATAATTGGCACTTAGATAACTGTATTGTAACACGCCAAAACTTCATTGATTTTTATTAACAAGTGGAAAACCTATTCCACCACAAGTACCCTCGTGCTATTATTATTTTAAATATCGAAAATAATTCACAATAACATGCGATATTGTAATTTGGACAACATTATTGATACTGTCCTCTCCTCTCACTTTAGTCCCGTCAAATTAGACCAAAAATTAAGAGTAAAGCTACATAAATTCCCACCAAGCTGAAAATCAGTGAAATTGTTTAAAATATGATTAAAAATAAAATTTGAAAGTTCCCCTTCTTTCCCCTGTATGGAAAATTTTTTATTGAAGGTTAAAGGGAAAAAAATGAGTTTTTCGCGATTTTCAGCTAAACGGTAAGTTTTATCATAAAAGTACCCCAGACAAAAATTGTAGATCATAAAATTATCTATAAAATATGTATCTCTAAAATACCCCAAAATAAGCTATGTGACAAATAAATCCCCAAGAACTAGAAAATATTTAGTGCAAATAGAAAAAAGATTGTAGAGAAAAATTTTTCCCCAGAAGAATTCCCCTGAAAAATATATCCCCAAAAAATACCCCAAAGGAAAAAAATCCCCTATTTTTTGGGGAAAATCCCCTAAATCTGGCAACCCTGTGACTAACAGTATTTCATTTAATGGGCACACTGACATAAAGCAGGTATAAGACCCTAGCCACGCATACAATTGAACAGGAGACAGATGTTGTCTGGAGGTTACACTGGCGTACTTATAAAATAAGGGACTGGGTTTCATTTTACCTGATATCTCAGAAACGGTGGCTCTTAGGAAAAAAAATATTGATATATATTTTATAGATAATTTTATGATCTTCAATTTTTGTCTGAAGTATTTTTATGATAAAACTTACCGTTTTGCTGAAAATCGCAAAAAACTCATTTTTTTGACCTTTAACCTTGAATAAAAATTTTTCCATACAGGGGAAAAATGGGGAACTTGTAATCATATTTTAAACGATCTTACTGATTTTCAGCTTGGTGAGAATTTATGTAGCTTCGAATGTCTAAATTGACCGGACTACTTGTAATATTATTAATTTATTATTTTAATTATTTTTTTTTCTTCTCTCTCCTCTATTATGTACCTACTTACACCTTAATCGCCTCGCCTCTAGAAATAAACTAAGCGTTGCGACCACCCTGTAGCTTATTAATAGGGACTGAATACTAGAAGAATATAGGCAACCTACCATACGCCATAATACTTCACTGCGTATAGTGGGTTGTCTAGATTCCGCTGATATCCACTTCATTTCCAGCGACAAAGCGATCAGCGAATAGAAGAGAAATATAGGCAACCCACAATATACCGTGACACTTATTCGCGTATACCGGGTATTTTTAAATTTATTGTTCAAATTGAGCAAAAATTCACATCTGGACCCTCTTATGGTGTATTATTAGATCAATAAGAAAACAATTGATGATGTTTGAAGCAAATGGTTTGAACAAAGAGCTTTATAAACAATTTTAGTTAATTATGAGAGTTCCGGTTAAACTGTAAACGTTTTATTTGCTTAAAAAGATAATATTTACCAGGATATATAAACCCAAAATTTCATCAACCTCATTGAAAAAAGATGGTCTGTTTATACATGCTGTCAATTTCTTTTGTCTTCGCCCATTGAGAGAAGGGAAAATAAACGAAAAACTGCTACATTTCACTAATCGAACCACGTCTATTATTCTCCACATATGTATGTAATCAAATTTAACAAAGTGTAAGCCGACGCAAAGGTTGGCAACAATGATGGATACAGAAAAAAAAGCAAAAAAAAAAATGAACGTGGCCTGAAATAAAAATGCAAATTGAGTGGATGCAAACATACTCAGGTATGCAAATAATCGGAAGCGGAGAGCATACAAAATGCAATGTTTAATTTTTATAAACGAAATGATGCATTGTGGCCAGCACGATAATTCTTTCCAGAAAACCATTAAAAATCCTGGCTGGATTATAAACAGAACATTACATTTAGGATGTGAAATGAAGAAGCACTTAAACTGTGTAAATAACGTAAAGAATATAAAATTAAATGAATTCTATTGGTCTGTGGTCTGGCAGTTCTGTGCACGCTTTTCTCCCCAGTCCTTCCCTTTTACAAGTTTAAAATAACAGAGTTATGCATATTAATGTGCTGCATTCATTGCAGCTCCTTTCTCCTTTTTTATCTCTCTCCTGGACGTTGACGAGGATAAGTCGTGATAATTTTAAAACAATAATCTTGTTTTTTACTTGCCCAGTTCTTTTTTTAACACCCTGTGTATTTATTTTAGTAAAGTACCTATAAATATACAGGGTTTTTTAAGTTGATGGGTTATTAGAAGTATATGAATTATTTAAGAAGGAATTCAATTCTGAAAACTTGGGCTCATTTGGTTATTGTTTATGCCACTTCTTTTAAAAATATTTTCAAGTTCGATTTACATCCGGTTATACCGGAAGTCGATACCAACTTTGTTATTTTAAATGGAATGGTATATTTTTTAGGCTGAATTCGAATAAAAGGTGTAATTTTAAGGTAAGTTTGATAACCAACTTGTATACCTATGACGATCGGTTTCTGAGTTAATTTAATTTATAAAAAAAAAATCGCTACCGCAGCCTAAATTATAAAAAATCATAACTTCCATAAAATAAGAGTCAGACTGTTGAAATTTTTACTAGTAATAGCTGAATATTAGTGCTAACGCCTTGGCAAAATAGAACTAAATAATTTATACAGGGCGTCCAAAATAAAATTCTAAAGTTTAAGAACTTCAAATACGAATAACCTCGTTTTTTTAAATGGCACCTACCATTTTTTATTATTTCAATCGACTCCTTTTTTTATCCTTTTTCGATCTATATGGATACTTCCTATTGTCTTATTTGAAATAACAAAGTTATACGTATTAATGAGCTGCATTCATTGCAGTTCCTTTCTCCTTTTTTATCTCTCTCCTGGACTTTGACGAGGATAAGTCGTGATAATTTTAAAACAATAATTTTTTTTTTTACTTGCCCAGTTCTTTTAATTTATAATTGTTTAAAAATAAAAAAAATTTGTGAATGTAATAATAAATAAAAATAATAATTTATTGTTTGTCTCTGGTCAGGTACGACGTTCTATTTGAACTTACGGTTCTGTGAACAGCTCTTCTCAATACTCCTCCCTTTTTACAGGCGTAGAACAACAAAGTTAGGCTATCAAAGAGCTGCATTGAATGCAGCTCTTTTCTGTGTTTTAACTCTCTCCTGATCACTGACGATGCTAGATCGTGATAATTTCAATGCAATACCCTTTTATTTACTTTCCCAATTTTTATTGAACACCCTGTATACCGATTTTCGTACAGTAACTATCGAACTAAAAGGAAACAGGACTTTTAAACGACCTACAGTGAAATCGAAATTTGTGTAATAAATTTAGCAATGAAAAATGAACGTTGAGACTCCAATTTGTCGCCTTTTGTGTACTCAGTCCAAAAGTTGTTGGAGAAAGCCCAAGTGCCACGCTACAGCTGGCGCTATCTAATGCAAACAATTGTTCACCTTAGATAACACAGGCCAGCAGCGCCAGAGGGGTTAAGCTCATTGCAAACCAAATAAATTTATTGAACGAAATTGAACGTATCTATGGAATTTTATTATTTATTTTTTTGGCTACCAAAGGGCAAATCCTTACAAAGATGTCATTTCTACTGTACATTTCGCAAAAATATCTTACTATTTTTATATTTTTTAATAATATCTAATTAAGTTTTGGGTCATATTTCAGATTGACCCTACAGACACAACCACCACAACAGAAACAATTTATTAAAAAAAAAAATTTTAAATAAGGGGACGCGTTTGGTTAAGTTCGGCATCATCGACTGCAAGTCTTTTTGGTACTTATTAAAACCTTAAAGTGTGCGGTTGGTTATATTTTGGTTTCGTATAAACACTAGTTAACCTTGTCGACCGCCTACGGCCGCTATTTAACTCCCAAAACGTTTATTTTTTCAAGATACCCGCAGTAAATTTCAAATAGGCACTTAAACAATCACAAACACGTAAACTGGACGCAGTATAAGCCGCTCCTAATTGGTTCCACGTACATCGGAACGCAAATTAACCGGTACGAAATAATTACACTCGCCACCAATCAGAATTTTCTTCTCTTATTATTTTAAGGTCTCCTAAGTCATCATAAGGCCTTTACAATTAACTATTTTTATGTTTTTCGTTTATGTTTTGAGTACAACCACTGACTATTATTCAAATCATGTAGCGCCATCTATTAGACGGTAGCTGTAGTATTTTAAGGACAAGGTGACTCCCCCACGTTTAATTTGTTTGAGTTTGTAGCTGGTACTAATAAAAAATGCGTTATTATTGTAACTTTACATTATTTTCTACTAAAAAATGAGTTTTTGAATATATATTTTTATAGTAAATGTAATGGACTTTAAAAACAAACCATAAGTGCCAACAATGAGACAGTAGGTTTTTGTTATTTTCCAGAGTTTTGATTAGTCGTCGATACAAACAATGAGCACGTCATAATTTAATCGTAACGTCTTTAGAATTTATAATTGTTTCATAATTTTACTCGCCACCAATCAGAATTTTCTTCTCTTATTATTTTAAGGTCTCATAAGTCATCCTAAGGTCCTTACAATTAACTATTTTTATGTTTTTAGCTGCATATTTTGATTACAAGCACTGACTCTCATTCAAATCATGTAGCGCCAGCTATTAGACGGTAGCTGTAGTATTTTAAGGAAAAGGTGACTCCCCCACGTTTAATTTTTTTGAGTTCGTAGCTGGTACTAGCAAAAAATGTATTATTATAGTAGCTTTACATTATATTATAATAAAAAATGAGGTTTTGGTTATATATTTTTATGGTAATTGTAATAGACTTCAACAACAAACCATAAGCGCCAACAATGAGGCAGTAGCTAATTATTATTTTGCAGATTTTTTATTAGTCGTCGACACAAACAATGAGCACTTTATAATTTAGTCTTTTATCTTCAGAATTTATCATTGTTTCATAATTTTACTCGGTACCAATCAGAATTTTCTTCTCTTATTATTTTAAGGCCTCATAAGTCATCCTAAGGCCCTCACAATTAACTATTTTTATGTTTTTAGCTGCATATTTTGATTACAACCACTGACTCTTATTAAAATCATGTAGCGCCACCTATTAGACGGTAGCTGTAGTATTTTAAGGAAAAGGTGACTCCCCCACGTTTAATTTGTTTGAGTTCGTAGCTGGTACTAGCAAAAAATGTATTATTATAGTAGCTTTACATTATATTATAATAAAAAATGAGGTTTTGGTTATATATTTTTATGGTAATTGTAATAGACTTCAACAACAAACCATAAGCGCCAACAATGAGGCAGTAGCTAATTATTATTTTGCAGATTTTTTATTAGTCGTCGACACAAACAATGAGCACTTTATAATTTAGTCTTTATATCTTCAGAATTTATCATTGTTTCATAATTTTACTCGGTACCAATCAGAATTTTCTTCTCTTATTATTTTAAGGTCTCATAAGTCATCCTAAGGTCCTTACAATTAACTATTTTTATGTTTTTAGCTGCATATTTTGATTACAAGCACTGACTCTCATTCAAATCATGTAGCGCCACCTATTAGACGGTAGCTGTAGTATTTTAAGGACAAGGTGACTCCCCCACGTTTAATTTGTTTGAGTTCGTAGCTGGTACTAGCAAAAAATGTATTATTATAGTAGCTTTACATTAAATTATAATAAAAAAATGAGTTTTTGATTATATATTTTTATGGTAATTGTAATAGACTTTAAAAACAAACCATAAGTGCCAACAATGAGACAGTAGCTAATTATTATTTTGCAGATTTTTTATCAGTCGTCGATACAAACAATAAACAGCTTATAATTTAATCGTTACACCTTCAGAATTTATAATTGTTTCATAATTTTACTCGGTACCAATCAGAATTTTCTTCTCTTATTATTTTAAGGCCTCATAAGTCATCCTAAGGCCCTCACAATTAACTATTTTTATGTTTTTAGCTGCATATTTTGATTACAACCACTGACTCTTATTAAAATCATGTAGCGCCACCTATTAGACGGTAGCTGTAGTATTTTAAGGAACAAGGTGACTCCCCCACGTTTAATTTGTTTGAGTTCGTAGCTGGTACTAGCAAAAAATGTATTATTATAGTAGCTTTACATTATATTATAATAAAAAATGAGGTTTTGGTTATATATTTTTATGGTAATTGTAATAGACTTCAACAACAAACCATAAGCGCCAACAATGAGGCAGTAGCTAATTATTATTTTGCAGATTTTTTATTAGTCGTCGACACAAACAATGAGCACTTTATAATTTAGTCTTTATATCTTCAGAATTTATCATTGTTTCATAATTTTACTCGGTACCAATCAGAATTTTCTTCTCTTATTATTTTAAGATCTCATAAGTCATCCTAAGGTCCTTACAATTAACTATTTTTATGTTTTTAGCTGCATATTTTGATTACAAGCACTGACTCTCATTCAAATCATGTAGCGCCACCTATTAGACGGTAGCTGTAGTATTTTAAGGACAAGGTGACTCCCCCACGTTTAATTTGTTTGAGTTCGTAGCTGGTACTAGCAAAAAATGTATTATTATAGTAGCTTTACATTATATTATAATAAAAAATGAGGTTTTGGTTATATATTTTTATGGTAATTGTAATAGACTTCAACAACAAACCATAAGCGCCAACAATGAGGCAGTAGCTAATTATTATTTTGCAGATTTTTTATTAGTCGTCGACACAAACAATGAGCACTTTATAATTTAGTCTTTACATCTTCAGAATTTATCATTGTTTCATAATTTTACTCGGTACCAATCAGAATTTTCTTCTCTTATTATTTTAAGATCTCATAAGTCATCCTAAGGTCCTTACAATTAACTATTTTTATGTTTTTAGCTGCATATTTTGATTACAAGCACTGACTCTCATTCAAATCATGTAGCGCCACCTATTAGACGGTAGCTGTAGTATTTTAAGGACAAGGTGACTCCCCCACGTTTAATTTGTTTGAGTTCGTAGCTGGTACTAGCAAAAAATGTATTATTATAGTAGCTTTACATTATATTATAATAAAAAATGAGGTTTTGGTTATATATTTTTATGGTAATTGTAATAGACTTCAACAACAAACCATAAGCGCCAACAATGAGGCAGTAGCTAATTATTATTTTGCAGATTTTTTATTAGTCGTCGACACAAACAATGAGCACTTTATAATTTAGTCTTTACATCTTCAGAATTTATCATTGTTTCATAATTTTACTCGGTACCAATCAGAATTTTCTTCTCTTATTATTTTAAGATCTCATAAGTCATCCTAAGGTCCTTACAATTAACTATTTTTATGTTTTTAGCTGCATATTTTGATTACAAGCACTGACTCTCATTCAAATCATGTAGCGCCACCTATTAGACGGTAGCTGTAGTATTTTAAGGACAAGGTGACTCCCCACGTTTAATTTGTTTGAGTTCGTAGCTGGTACTAGCAAAAAATGTATTATTATAGTAGCTTTACATTATATTATAATAAAAAATGAGGTTTTGGTTATATATTTTTATGGTAATTGTAATAGACTTCAACAACAAACCATAAGCGCCAACAATGAGGCAGTAGCTAATTATTAATTTGCAGATTTTTATTAGTCGTCGACACAAACAATGAGCACTTTATAATTTAGTCTTTATATCTTCAGAATTTATCATTGTTTCATAATTTTACTCGGTACCAATCAGAATTTTCTTCTCTTATTATTTTAAGGACTCATAAGTCATCCTAAGGTCCTACAATTAACTATTTTTATGTTTTTAGCTGCATATTTTGATTACAACCACTGACTCTTATTAAAATCATGTAGCGCCACCTATTAGACGGTAGCTGTAGTATTTAAAGGAAAAGGTGACTCCCCCACGTTTAATTTGTTTGAGTTCGTAGCTGGTACTAGCAAAAAATGTATTATTATAGTAGCTTTACATTAAATTATAATAAAAAAATGAGTTTTTGATTATATATTTTTATGGTAATTGTAATAGACTTTAAAAACAAACCATAAGTGCCAACAATGAGACAGTAGCTAATTATTATTTTGCAGATTTTTTATCAGTCGTCGATACAAACAATAAACAGCTTATAATTTAATCGTTACACCTTCAGAATTTATAATTGTTTCATAATTTTACTCGGTACCAATCAGAATTTTCTTCTCTTATTATTTTAAGGACTCATAAGTCATCCTAAGGTCCTACAATTAACTATTTTTATGTTTTTAGCTGCATATTTTGATTACAACCACTGACTCTTATTAAAATCATGTAGCGCCACCTATTAGACGGTAGCTGTAGTATTTAAAGGAAAAGGTGACTCCCCCACGTTTAATTTGTTTGAGTTCGTAGCTGGTACTAGCAAAAAATGTATTATTATAGTAGCTTTACATTAAATTATAATAAAAAAATGAGTTTTTGATTATATATTTTTATGGTAATTGTAATAGACTTTAAAAACAAACCATAAGTGCCAACAATGAGACAGTAGCTAATTATTATTTTGCAGATTTTTTATCAGTCGTCGATACAAACAATAAACAGCTTATAATTTAATCGTTACACCTTCAGAATTTATAATTGTTTTCATAATTTTACTCGGTACCAATCAGAATTTTCTTCTCTTATTATTTTAAGGACTCATAAGTCATCCTAAGGTCCTACAATTAACTATTTTTATGTTTTTAGCTGCAATTTTGATTACAACCACTGACTCTTATTAAAATCATGTAGCGCCAACCTATTAGACGGTAGCTGTAGTATTTAAAGGAAAAGGTGACTCCCCCACGTTTAATTTGTTTGAGTTCGTAGCTGGTACTAGCAAAAAATGTATTATTATAGTAGCTTTACATTAAATATAATAAAAAAATGAGTTTTTGATTATATATTTTTATGGTAATTGTAATAGACTTTAAAAACAAGCCATAAGTGCCAACAATGAGACAGTAGCTAATTATTATTTTGCAGATTTTTTATCAGTCGTCGATACAAACAATAAACAGCTTATAATTTAATCGTTACACCTTCAGAATTTATAATTGTTTCATAATTTTACTCGGTACCAATCAGAATTTTCTTCTTATTATTTTAAGGCCTCATAAGTCATCCTAAGGCCCTCACAATTAACTATTTTTATGTTTTTAGCTGCATATTTTGATTACAACCACTGACTCTTATTAAAATCATGTAGCGCCACCTATTAGACGGTAGCTGTAGTATTTTAAGGAAAAGGTGACTCCCCCACGTTTAATTTGTTTGAGTTCGTAGCTGGTACTAGCAAAAATGTATTATTATAGTAGCTTTACATTATATTATAATAAAAAATGAGGTTTTGGTTATATATTTTTATGGTAATTGTAATAGACTTCAACAACAAACCATAAGCGCCAACAATGAGGCAGTAGCTAATTATTATTTTGCAGATTTTTTATTAGTCGTCGACACAAACAATGAGCACTTTATAATTTAGTCTTTACATCTTCAGAATTTATCATTGTTTCATAATTTTACTCGGTACCAATCAGAATTTTCTTCTCTTATTATTTTAAGGCCTCATAAGTCATCCTAAGGCCCTCACAATTAACTATTTTTATGTTTTTAGCTGCATATTTTGATTACAACCACTGACTCTTATTAAAATCATGTAGCGCCACCTATTAGACGGTAGCTGTAGTATTTTAAGGAAAAGGTGACTCCCCCACGTTTAATTTGTTTGAGTTCGTAGCTGGTTCTAGCAAAAAATGTATTATTATAGTAGCTTTACATTATATTATAATAAAAAATGAGGTTTTGGTTATATATTTTTATGGTAATTGTAATAGACTTCAACAACAAACCATAAGCGCCAACAATGAGGCAGTAGCTAATTATTATTTTGCAGATTTTTTATTAGTCGTCGACACAAACAATGAGCACTTTATAATTTAGTCTTTACATCTTCAGAATTTATCATTGTTTCATAATTTTACTCGGTACCAATCAGAATTTTCTTCTCTTATTTTTTTAAAGGGACTCATAAGTCATCCTAAGGTCCTTACAATTAACTATTTTTATGTTTTTAGCTGCATATTTTGATTACAACCACTGACTCTTATTAAAATCATGTAGCGCCACCTATTAGACGGTAGCTGTAGTATTTTAAGGAAAAGGTGACTCCCCCACGTTTAATTTGTTTGAGTTCGTAGCTGGTTCTAGCAAAAAATGTATTATTATAGTAGCTTTACATTATATTATAATAAAAAATGAGGTTTTGGTTATATATTTTTATGGTAATTGTAATAGACTTCAACAACAAACCATAAGCGCCAACAATGAGGCAGTAGCTAATTATTATTTTGCAGATTTTTTATTAGTCGTCGACACAAACAATGAGCACTTTATAATTTAGTCTTTACATCTTCAGAATTTATCATTGTTTCATAATTTTACTCGGTACCAATCAGAATTTTCTTCTCTTATTATTTTAAGGACTCATAAGTCATCCTAAGGTCCTTACAATTAACTATTTTTATGTTTTTAGCTGCATATTTTGATTACAAGCACTGACTCTCATTCAAATCATGTAGCGCCACCTATTAGACGGTAGCTGTAGTATTTTAAGGACAAGGTGACTCCCCACGTTTAATTTGTTTGAGTTCGTAGCTGGTACTAGCAAAAAATGTATTATTATAGTAGCTTTACATTATATTATAATAAAAAATGAGGTTTTGGTTATATATTTTTATGGTAATTGTAATAGACTTCAACAACAAACCATAAGCGCCAACAATGAGGCAGTAGCTAATTATTATTTTGCAGATTTTTTATTAGTCGTCGACACAAACAATGAGCACTTTATAATTTAGTCTTTACATCTTCAGAATTTATCATTGTTTCATAATTTTACTCGGTACCAATCAGAATTTTCTTCTCTTATTATTTTAAGGACTCATAAGTCATCCTAAGGTCCTTACAATTAACTATTTTTATGTTTTTAGCTGCATATTTTGATTACAAGCACTGACTCTCATTCAAATCATGTAGCGCCACCTATTAGACGGTAGCTGTAGTATTTTAAGGACAAGGTGACTCCCCCACGTTTAATTTGTTTGAGTTCGTAGCTGGTACTAGCAAAAAATGTATTATTATAGTAGCTTTACATTATATTATAATAAAAAATGAGGTTTTGGTTATATATTTTTATGGTAATTGTAATAGACTTCAACAACAAACCATAAGCGCCAACAATGAGGCAGTAGCTAATTATTATTTTGCAGATTTTTTATTAGTCGTCGACACAAACAATGAGCACTTTATAATTTAGTCTTTATATCTTCAGAATTTATCATTGTTTCATAATTTTACTCGGTACCAATCAGAATTTTCTTCTCTTATTATTTTAAGGACTCATAAGTCATCCTAAGGTCCTACAATTAACTATTTTTATGTTTTTAGCTGCATATTTTGATTACAACCACTGACTCTTATTAAAATCATGTAGCGCCACCTATTAGACGGTAGCTGTAGTATTTAAAGGAAAAGGTGACTCCCCCACGTTTAATTTGTTTGAGTTCGTAGCTGGTACTAGCAAAAAATGTATTATTATAGTAGCTTTACATTAAATTATAATAAAAAAATGAGTTTTTGATTATATATTTTTATGGTAATTGTAATAGACTTTAAAAACAAACCATAAGTGCCAACAATGAGACAGTAGCTAATTATTATTTTGCAGATTTTTTATCAGTCGTCGATACAAACAATAAACAGCTTATAATTTAATCGTTACACCTTCAGAATTTATAATTGTTTCATAATTTTACTCGGTACCAATCAGAATTTTCTTCTCTTATTATTTTAAGGACTCATAAGTCATCCTAAGGCCCATACAATTAACTATTTTTATGTTTTTCGTTGGATATTTTGAGTACAACCACTGACTATTATCCAAATCTAGTAGCGCCACCTATTAGACGGTAGCTGTAGTATTTTAAGGACAAGGTGACTCCCCCACGTTTAATTTGTTTGAGTTTGTAGCTGGTACTAATAAAAAATGTATTATTATTGTAGCTTTACATTATTACAAATAACCATTTTTATCTCTTATCTTCCACGAAATTGAAAAAAGTTTTAGTTTGAATATTTTGAGGATAACCACTGAACATTATTCAAATCATGAAACGCCATCTTTTAGACAATAGCTGACGTATTTTAAGGCCTATGCTGATTTATTTCCCTTGTTTTTTTATTTTTGTTGCTTCCCAAAAATTTTTTTAATAAATTTTATCTTTAAATAGTAAATGTAACATTGAACTAAAATATTTTTCTATTTTTTTCTAGATCCTCAATTCTCGGGATATTTTCCCTCCCTATGGGTATATGGTAAGTAAAGTTTATACCATTAATTATTTTTAGGATTATAACAGTTATTTGATTATAAAAAATTTTATCAAATTTCTTTTAATAAAAACTAATTTTTTCGTATTATCCTTAAGGAAAACGATAATCCTTTCAGGTGGTTGATTTTTCCTTTCCAAAAACCTTGAACGGTTTCAAATTAGACCTTAATAAACTTTTTTCTACGTATTTCATGATCTGGCGATTTAATACATTAAAAGATTAGGATTGCAGAACTAATAGTACATCAAACACTATTTTTTTGAGCTCTGTTAACTCGTCCTGTAATTGATCAGAAAATTGCACGCACATCTATCATAAAATAAAAACGTTAAGCTGTTTTTGATCTATACTCGTGTTTTATAAACCAACAACATCAAAGCTCTTCCAAGTTAACTAAAGACAAAACATAATTAAGGAGGTTAGGAATTTTTTAGATGATGGAATTATTAGGTAGATACATTTTCAAAATATTTTCACGAGATCAATGAAAATATTGTACTTTGTTCTAAAATTTATTGCAAAACAGATTTTGTTACTTTTTTACTGCTTACAGCGACATATCAGTCAATAAATTAATCTAGTTACTTTTCTGTCACTTTGACCTATGAGCAATTTTTATTTCATTTAGCCATTGTAGCAACGAACGTCATAAATGGTAATAGTACAAAACTTATTGAATAATAATATTAATAAGAAATATTAAGGGACTGAATATCTTTAAATATGCAACACACAATACATATAAGAGATTTTTGGGTCACATGTCACCTTTTTTCTCTCGTAAATAATTGAGATAATGAATTTTGCTTACCATCAATGTCTGTCAAAGTGGAGTCGCCACTGTCGGTGGGCTCGAGGTCCCTTATCGAGATCCGCCTCTGTGCGAGTCCAGATTCGGACTCCGAGCGGCAATACAGATAGGTACTGCCCCCGTAAAACGGCATCTTGTCACAAATTACAGTCCCGTCGTTCGAAAATCATTCCGGAATCGAAAATATCCTGATTCGAGCGGTAAAACAATCGATTGACGCACGTCTTTTCGCACACTAGATTGAACAACAACAATGACGACCGTCTTTTTTTTTATTCGAACACAGAAAACTCACTAATTTGTCCCCGGCACACAGAGTGGGATGAGGAGGGTAAACATCCCGGACAAATCAATTAACGATTCGTTGGTCGCTCAGTCGGTCGGTTGGTAGCACTGCACTTTTTTGGTTTCCTATTTTAGATACGTAGGTATGTATTACATGCACAGATGTCTGTTTTCGTTGAATTATTGATACGATCGAAACGGAACGGTACGATTTAACGCTTAAATGTTTGTTTGTTCTTTAGTATTTAGTTCAATGGGGTAAAAGGTTTTGAACTGGGCTGAAATGGATTGATTGGAACAAAGTTACCAATTGCTTTTTAAATAAAATACAAGTACACCTTCCAGTTTTAAAATAAAAACTCAAGTGGCTCAGTACGACAATGAAGTCGGTGACGTAGATATTCGCCTTACGCCATCTAGTAGCAAAAGAACAAACTATCTCTAAGGTTTTACCTTTTCAGGTCATTTATGGAGTCGCAAATCGAACGTAACGACTCAGGAATTTTACCCTACTCAAGTATGTAATAAAAGAACACAGCAAAGTGAATTTTTAAAAATAAAAATAAAAATAAAAAGGAAATAAACTAAAATTTATTTATATATATACATTCCAGTGACTCACACTACTGAAAATATTTATTCCAAAAATTCACTTTTGTATATACCTACTCATAATAAAATCTTTTTGACTCTTAGTTCAAGAATTTGCATTAAGGTGTGTGCTCGTAAAATTGTTTAAATAATTTTACTGCTGGAATCTAATAATAATATTTTGACGGTAATTTATACTTATGTACATTTTCAAGCAAAAGTACTTAAATGTGTTACTGTGTGTATTAGTTTTATGATTAGTTGTAACATTTTTTACGCCTCTATCTCCCCTAAATACACATCTGGATGATACATAGGTCCACACGTATGTCCAATTTTATTTTTAGGACACTGATGACTATTCACTCTAATTATTATTATTTGCAAAAGCATTAGTTTTTTGGCTTTTGAAAGGCCAATTTGTTAAACGATATCATCAAGTGCTACCTACATATGCTCTTTAAAAAAGAAAATTTTAGTTTAAAAAAAATATGCATTTGGGCTACACCCATAAAGAAACTAATGTGAAAAATTGTCATTACAGAAAATACTTTTTTGGGAACTGAATGCACTTTGAAAAAAAAATATAGAGCTATTCCCAAAAGAATTTTTACCAGTCAGGGGTTAATTTGAAAAATTGGATGCTACATATTTCAAAAAGAAAATTGACAGTCAGGGGGTTAATTGGAAAAAATATCCTTGCAGGATTAAATGAAACCGAATTCACTCTTAAAAATATATTGAGCTATTCCCAAAAAATTTAAACTAATTTGAAAAATTGTGTTTTCAGAAACAATACTTATTAACCCTTAAAAAAATACTGTACTGTTCCCAAAAAAAAAATTTAATAACCAACAACTAATTTTAAAAATTGTCATTGCACAAAAATATTTTTGGGACGCAAAAAAATATAGAGTTATTCCCAAAAGAACTTATAACTGTCAGGGGTTAATTTGAAAAGTTGTATACTATTTCAAAGAGAATAATGGCCAAAAAATAATTTGAAAAAAAATATTAAGCTGTTCCCAAAAGAATTTGTAACAGTCAGGGGTTAATTTCACAAATTGTTCTTACAGAAATAATTAGAATTAATTGGACTTACACTTAAAAGAATATTGTTCTATTCCAAAAAACAATAATGAACAGGGGATTATTTAAAAAAATTATCCTTGCTAGAAAATGGAACTGAATGCACCCTTAATAACATATTGGGCTATTCCCAAAATAATTGAATTAATTTGAAAAATTAGAACTTAATACTCGTTTAAAAATGTTATGTTTTATTAATACTTAACTACCTCCAAGCTATTGAAAAGTAAAAATAAGTCCGCTCCCTATTTTAATTATTTAATTTTGAGGGTTCTAACTAGCAGATAAATTCTTCTACAGAAATTCGTGTTTATTAATTTTTTGTGTACCTACTCTATTTTTATGCAAATTAATAAAAGTACTTTATAATCCCAAAAATAGAGGTTTTGTGGTTGTTAATTGAGCTACGAAAAGATGTTGCAAGAAAACATTAATTTTCAACAAAAATAAATAATCTTTTGCTAAACATAACAAATTAAGTCATAAAATGGAGATTCAAAACACGTTTGCTTTTACATATATAGGAATATTTATTTTTCGTTTTTTTTTACATTATTTTTAGTTAGCGTAATTTTACGAGAATTCCATTACAAATAAATTCCGGAATAACCAAGAAGTGCCCAAAAATTTAGAAAATTAAATTTTTCCATGAAATCGTACTCGCTTTATTTCTAAATTTATAACTAAAAGCAGTTATAAAAGTTATATAAAAAAATTTAAATTTTCTAATTTATTCAGGAGTCTAGATATAAAAAATATATTTTGAAAATAAAAACATTTCAAAAAAAATTTAATACATAGATATTAAAATATTGATTTTAAAATTTTCAAAATAAAGTCTACAACTGTAGACAGTAATTTTTACATAAATTATTTTTGGGAAGAAAATTACTTTTTTCAAAAACAAAATATTTAAAAAATAAATAAAATTCTGTCATTGGGTATTTTTTTATAAAATTGTGAATCGAATATTTAATTATCTTTTGAAACGTGAGCAGATTTTTTTTATTATTTTTATTAGAAAAAATATTTTAACGCCTTCAAAAAATGTCAAAACTAGAAATGTATTTGTATCCAAAATAAAAATAAAAAAAACAAAAGAAAGCTTGGTATCTACCTGTGTGAATATTTTTTCGTTTTTATTAAAACTAGTAGGTAATTAATTTTTTGAAGAAAGAGAAACTCAAATTTTAAAATTCACAAATCACTCCCGAAAAGATCCTCCCGGCACGCACAGCCTTTATATTACCACATTCCCGTTTCCATGTCCGCGCTCGGGATGAACTAATGTAACTTTTAAATGATCGTATGAGAGACGCGGGAACAATCGACGCCAACCGCCGCGACGCCAGGCATCCGGATGCTGACTGGAGAAGCAACAGCCGCGACCAAACATGCAACAGCGCCTGCGCGCGCGCGAAAATACATACATACATACATAATAAAATGTAAAGCAGACGGGATCGGACGGACGCACGGGACGCTCGGCGTCATCATTAGGGAGCCGCATCTGGAGGTGCCCACCGGAAATGCTTTCTCCATTACCCCAACCTTGGCAATGGTTTGGTTAACTTCATAAATATTTTTACCATGATTCTCTTACTTACTTACTTATCTGAAATGCAATTATTCATGTGCAAAGCGAATTTGGAAACATAAACAAATATAAAAGCTCCCAGAGGATTCTGTATCTTATGATTAGTACAAAAATTTTATAAAAACAATAATAAAAAAGTTTGCACCGGCCGAGAATCGAACCCGGGACAGCACGCGTTGTGGACAATCGCTCTAACCACGCGACCAACTCTCTCCTTATAAAAAGTAGTTATCTAAAGGAGCTTATAAAGTATAACTTTATGATTTTCAATTTTTTTCCTTAAATTTGTAATATAGGACCAACTTTTGGACTCTATGAGGATCCAATTTTATATTTCTAAAGAACAAAAACCCCAAAAAAGGTTTTTGGAAAGTAAAAGTCTATTATTTGTTTTAATTCTTCCGAATTGGATTTAGTTTCGGTGATTTTAGACCATGTGCTTGCTTGTCTAGTCGGGCCATAATAAGTGAATCCACGGAATCGAATTCGGCTAACGGAAATTTGCTTTTAGTCGACGTTTCCACTCTCCTGGCCGCGATCATCTTTCGTCGAAGACGACCAATTTTACCGTGTCGTTTTTCTTCCTTTTCTTGTTATTACGGCGATTTAGTCGACCGACGTACGTACACGGTACGGGGGAAAGCGATCTCCAATTTCCTTTTTGCCGCTTGTTAAACGAATCTTTCCGCAAGGAAAACTAAAACCGAATTTAAACTCGAGATCATTAAATACGTATCACAGGAAACAGAGACTTAAAAACAAATGAATAAATGATAAAGAAGGTCCTGGATTAAATTACCATTAAATGCCTCCCTGCTTTCTCTTCTGCCAACACATCTCTAACTAGAATTTTACTTCGCAGAAGCTAGGCAACCCATTAGGCACTTAGAAGCGTCAAGGCGTATAGTGGGTTGCCTATGTTCCGCTTTTCTAAATCTTTTCAAAATTATTTTCCAATATGTACCTCCTCGTTTCTAACCACAATATTTTATCGCCCCTTTTAACACCAACCTTTGCCCCGCCCCCCAACAAATAAAGAACTCATTAATGCCTAATTAAAGTTCACATTTGACTTGTGTTTCGAATATTGGTATAAAGTTGTCATATACATCGTGTTCAACAGCCATATTGATAGGTAGGTACATGGCGGAAATGGTATCAAATTAGTGCGGAACCGTTGCTGGTTTGACTTTGCATATTATTTATGAGCCAAAGGGCATGGCACACGGATAGATAAAGGGCCGCCGATTGCCTCGTTACGTCCCACATTAATTCGAAACAAGACCACATCTGAAAATTGCAGTTCGAAGTGTGCACTTGGGCACTACTACTAACTAATAGCAAAGTCGGCTAAAGTGCACATTTCACGTTATTGAATTTCACTTACGTACCTACTGCTAGGTACGTAGGTACGTAGGTGCATGTATGTACTATCGGAGGCAAATGTGGTTGTGGTGACCTTTCTGAAACGAAACTTGTCTACGAAGGTCATTGAGTACTGAAACAGACGATCAAATACAGTTAGGGTCTTATAAAAGGATTTTCGTTATATCCGGAAATATGTTTGTTATCATTTTAAAGACTGAGGATATGTCTACAGCAAAAATTTAAATGATCATTACAAGTGGGACTTTATAAACGATTTGTCACTACATCCGGAGCCATTATAGACGAGTCTATTGCATTTCAATGAACTTAAAGATTTCGAAAAACTCCTGTTACTGGGCAAAAACAGAATGCAATGGTCCTTGTTAACTAAAATATGGTAATATCAAGGTTCAAATGCAGTTACGATGTTATAAACGGACTGTCATTATATGCAGTCATTTCGAACAAATTTATCGTTACTTTAAGGCTTCTAAAAAATAACAAAAACCTGGAAGATTTTACACACGAAAAGCATTTTAAAGAGCTCTTCGTTATATGAGAAGTCATTATAGACGAATTTATTATAATTCAATAGATTCAAAGATTTTTTAAAATAACTGCTACCGTCTGATGAAGTGCCTGTTGTGAAAATCGAAGGCTATGGTTCTTGTTAACGTAAAAATAGGAATAGCAAACGTTCGAATGCAGTTACGACGTTATAAACGGACTGTCATTATATGCAGAGTCATTTCGAACAAATTTATCGCCACTTTAAGGCTTCTGAAAAATACTTTTAACCACTAACGATGTACCTTTTAACAAAAACCAAGAAGATTCTACACAGGAAATGCATTTTAAATAGCATGTCATTATATGAGGAGTCATTATAGACGAATTTATTATAATTCAATAGATTCAAAGATTTTTTTAAAATAACTGCTACCGTCTGATGAAGTATCTGTTGTGAAAATCGAAGGCTATGGTTCTTGTTAACGTAAATATAGGAATAGAAAAGCGTTCGAATGCAGTTACGACGTTGTAAACGGACTGTCATTATATGCAGAGTCATTTCGAACAAATTTATCGTCATTTAAAGACTTGTGAAAAATACTTTTGCCCACTGATGGTATACCTGTAGCAAACATTTCAAAAATCGAAAATAGAATGACGTTAGAAACGAATTGTCACTATATCCGGAGTCGTTATAAACGAAACCATCATTTAAATACTTCAAAAAGATACTACTATGAATGCGATGCGATCAAATAGAAGATATAAACGGGCTGTCGTTATATCCAGACTCGTTATAAACGAAATATTTAAATATCAAGAATAAAAAATATATTAAATAAAATTAAATATTTATATCACTTACAGATTGTTTTATTTGTTAGTTGGAACGAAACATGAAATTTAATTGAACCAGCAGCCTTTTAGGCACTTACGTTACATTTAACATTAACTTTTATCGTTTCGGAACGAATGTTTGTAATTCTGTTAAATACTATGTATATGTAGATTGCACTCTTCAATCCATTAGCATTATCGTTTATCCTACAGGAATGTTGCAAAGTGTTCACTTTCAAACATTTACACGCATTCCAGGAATCATATCACAAAGCTCGAATGCCGCCTGGTCCTGGTGAATCACGTGATTTTGTCACTGAATATACGTAAGTAAATTTAATCCGGCACATTCACCAAATTTTTTAACATAACGGAAAGTTCAAACAAATCATCAAATTTTATTTACAGTGAATGTGTTGTTGAAAATCTCATCAACTTTTTAATTCACAAAAGGATTAGTTTGTGTTCCCTTTTAATAATAATATCACTACTTAGACAATATTATTATTACGTGTAGGCAGCCCACCATACGTGATGATGCGTAAAGGTGTAAGGTGGGTTGCCGAGATTTCGCTAAAAAAGATTACAATTGTCTGTATTTACTATAAATTACTTAACATTAGAAAAAATTTCGCAAAATATGTATTAATTAGTAAAGCTAGCTCAATTAGGATAACGTTTATACATATGCAGGTTTCCACGATTAAAATTAATGAGATTTACAATAATTGATATCGTTTTAATTCCCCTTATGTTGGTCTAATCCTAGTGAAGTGCTTTTTTGTATACTTGTACATTCGGATTATAAGTAGAAACACCAAATACTGCATACTGCCCTCGAAATTCATTAATCCTTTATTACCAGGCTCTAAAGTAACATTTAGTATTCCGTCTAGAGACGTCTGCAATCCCAAAGGATCAAAATTTGTCCTCGCTAATTTGGGCAAAGGTTAACGTAGAGATAATGTTGGTTTTTACACTTAAAGCCGATCACATGGTTTTTTAATTAATTTAATATTTAAAATTTTCTCCATAATGTCACAGTGCTGCTCTTACACTACAATTACCTGTGGCTGAATGGATTCGATCGTGCTGAAAAGGGCCTGCGTTTTAACTCATCGATTTAAACGACCGAGTTCGTAAAGTAATTATAGCTAAATGTAAGGGTAGAAGGGGTGGAATAAGCTCACGAACACAATGGTACGTAAGGCAAAGCCTTAAATCGAAATGCATCATCAAATAAGCATATGCACAGGAGGAGAAAAGCCGAGTAAACCGCCCTCTACCGGTGCTCCAGTCCTACTAAAGCAACAATGTCGTACCCAAGCGAGAACAATAGAATTTCTTGAAAGTTGTACAATACATTAACTTGGCATAATGTGGAATGCACGAAGGGTCGCGTTTACTGCCTGGAAAACTTAAAAGAAGTTCGGAAGAAAAGGAAAAAATAGGTGGTATTGATCGCGTTTCGAAATTTTAACAAAAAAAGGGCGCCCCAAGCCCACCCCCACCTTCAACAACTTCGTAACTTTGTTATTGAACGTAAATGGGTCTCGTTCCATTAGATGGATTTGAAGTACTTCACATGTTAGTAATAAGTTTTTCTTTTAAGGGCTGGCTGATAATAAAAAAAGTAATTTAAAAGAGCTCTTTAGATAATAGTAAAAATAGGGTTAATAACTTGATTGCTTCTAAGTCTTTTTCGCTCTTATTTGTATCGCGTCACCTTGTTCGCTTCGTCCCTTAAACTGAACTGAACGCTACCACCTCGCAGCAGCTTATTTATATGCTAACAGGGCTCTCGGCAACCCACAATGCGTCAACGCTTAATGGGTTGTCTATACGTCACCGATTTATGTAGGTAATGTCAAAATATTTTTAAATATTGTACCGGTACTTTCTAATAGAATTCAGAATTCAGAAACAGGTTTACGGTCACGGAAGATGTGAGGAGGTCCTTTTTAATATTGCAAAAGAGATTTTTGCAAAATGAATTTTTATCATTTAAGGTGTTAGAGTGTTACAACATAGAAACTGCTTCACTCACAGCGATTCCATGCAAAAATCTCAAGTATTTTGGCGCAGTCGAGCGTGGAGTTTGAAGTGCTTTCTGAATTATTAGAACTGATTTCAGAATTTATTATCGTCGCTACCTACTGCGTGGGTACATCTACTTTAAATATAAATATATTCAGCGTGTTCTCTTATTATTAAAGTCATGATGTTGTGGTACTTGATGCTTTGGGGGTTGATAAAAAAAATGGTCAAAAAATATTTTTATAAAATATGTAATTAATAAAAAATTTTATTCACCCTTATTTTTTTACTTACTTTATTATTATTTCTGTCCACCAACCCTTTTTGGCAGACACCCCGTCATCCAAAATTCTTATAGAACGAGGTCGGGGTCACCTCGCCATTTTTACATTTCGAAAGAACAATGAACAGAAAAGAAGATCAGGTGATAAATTTCATTTTAAGCTGCCGCATCGCCGGCCGTACCGAAATGAAGAAGATCTTTTTAATATTGACGATCCGTTTCGACCATTTTTCACCCTTTGTTCCAACCCTTAGGATCGAAAACGGCCAGTAATTGTAAAGAGCAGGAACGAAGGAAAACTCGATATTACGTTGACTCATTTTCCCTTTTTTCTTTTCTTGTTCGAATGTCGTCTTTGTTAACAAAAAATCGTTTATTTGATAACCAATCTTACGATTATCACAAATCCAGATTTAATTATACTAACTTTCCTTAATGGCTACAATTATTTGAAAGATATTTTATAATTCTTTTTTACTAACATCACGATCTCATTTATTTAAAAAAATATTAGACCAGGGTCGATAATTTTTGAAACCAAAAAGAATTATAGTAGGATGAAACCATTTGAAAAGGAAGAGAATATAACAGAAATGAAAGGAAAAATAATAATTTACGGGCGATCTGAAGTCGGGAAGGGGAAGGGAGTGTGTTTTTAAAGGTAAAACACGGTTTTCCTTGATTTCCGGAAAAACTACAAGTCTTATTGAAAAAAGTTAAATGGAAAAGTTGTAGGTAATAAAAAGATCTACAACTTTTGTATTTACACTTTTTTCACATAACCTCAAAATTTGTGTGAAAAATTCAAATAACCAACTTTTTGGATTTTATTTTTCTTTTACAAAAAAAAATTTTTTTTCACGAAATGTGGTGAAAACTTACCTATTTATGTCCCAAACACGTTTTTAAAAAAGCAGATATTTTGACGTGAAAATTTTCGATTGAAAATTAGGGTGCTTTTTCGATATTAAGTAAAAATAAGGTTAAAAAATAAATATTTCAAATCAAAAAAATTACGTGTTTTCACCAAATTTCGTTAAAAAACAAATTTTTTTGTAAAGGATAAAAATGAAAAACCAAAAAGTTGGTTATTTGAATTTTTCACACAAATTTTGAGGTTATGTGACAAAAGTGTAAATACAAAAGTTGTAGATCTTTTTATTACCTACAACTTTGCCATTTGACTTTTTTCCATAGGACTTGTAGTTTTTCCGGAAATCAAGAAAAACCGTTTTTTACCTTTAAAAACTCACCCCTTCCCCTTCCCGACCTCAGATCGCCCGTAAATTATTTATCTTTTCCTTTCTGTTATATTCTCTTCATTTTCCAATTGGTTTCAACCTAATACAATTTTTTTTAGTTTCAAAAATTATCGACCCTGGTCTACACTAAATTTGCACTCTTATTTATTTGACATCATATTTATATCACCCTGTATTACTTACTATTTCGAACTGTTTATGTCACTCACCTGTTCCATGTATCGAGTATTTATACTATCGTCGAAACAGTTATTTTTTTTTTAAGTGGTGGGTTTAGGTAGATAATAAGTAGGAAAATAATTTTAAAAAAAATTTTTTTTAATGATTTATTTTTTTAAACAAAACAAAAAACTACAAAGTTATTATTAATCTACTTATTAAATTATGTAATTATAGGTGTACTTTAATTAATTTGTTAGTATCTAATTAATACCATAAAAAAAACAGCTACCAAACAATTATAATTTAATAAAGTATACATTTTAAATATTTTACAAAAAAATAAATCGTAATGATATTAGGGTGTTAAATATTAATTAATCAATAATTTATTAAATGGTTAATTTATGCAGCTCTCAAATTGACAACAAATTACAACAATATAATTTTCCAAAATTCCATTATCCAAATTAATTTTCGTTCTTTTTTTTATCAGTTTATTTTATTATATATGTAAAATTATTTTAAATATGTATTTTTTTTTCGCTCTCCCAATTTTGAAAATAAAATATGTACACTTTATTTTCACATAGTGAAAATTGTAACTACTTCAAACATATTTTTTTTAATATTATTAATATTACAAATCACATTCTCATTATTACATAAAAACTCAAGCTTTTGATCCAAAATTAAATTATTAATAAAAACCCCCACAAACAAATATTAATAGAAAAGTACAACCCCTTAAGCAGATAATATAATTATGTAAATGTATACAGCTATAATTTTTTAAATAACTTAAAAAATAGTAAAAGAAAGAAATACTCATTCCAGTGGCGTATTTAAGATTTTGAGAAAAGGGAGAAGTTTTACAAAAATTTCTGGTCGTTTTAAGATACCAGAATTAGTTGTTATTAAAATGAATATGGACCACTCCCAGTGCATCTGCCACTGATTTTTTTCTATAATTTTATATACATATAGTTTATATAGGAGAACAGTGGTTCTCAAAAGTTTTTTTATTAGATTAAATGCCCCACATAGGTATATGTGTATTAGCACATTTGGGTTTATTTTTGACTGGTAAAAATTCTCTAATTAAGCAAGGGTGATTTTTCTTAATCCTCTTAAATAAATAAATGATTTTTTTTGTAGAATACATTGCATTATATTATTTATTATAGCATAGTTTGAGAACCACTGACAAGAGAGATTCACCTTTAATAAATTAGTGAACTGCTGCGACCGCCGGGACCAGAGGCACCTACTCTGATCACGTGCTCGTTAGACGTTACTCTTATTGTACACATCAGATAATTCCATATTAATTAAAATAAGCTATTTTACCATCAATTTTTTTTTTTTTTGGATTGTAACTAAACAGGAATTTTAAAAGTTACTACGTAAACATAGAAAAAAGTTGCGTCTATTTGTTAATTATAATCGCGGACTAAACTGCATCGTTTAATCTCTTTAAAAAGTTAGCTCATCTGGAAACCCACCGGACAGAAAAATATCCTGAAGGATTAGAAGTTAGTCTGGAGTTTGGACTCCAAAAAAACTATCTACATTTAAAACACCAGCACAGAAAATTTAAATGTAGCATATTATATTATAAACGGACACGAAATTAAATTTTTCAAATATAGAGTCCAGAAAAAAAATATACAGGGTGACCCAATAATGTGTGGATGGAGATTGTACCTCTATTATTGATTTTAATAAAATATCATTTAAGTAAATGTTTCACCAAATGAACTAATTAATATTCTAAAATTATTTTCGATTATACAGAGTGTACCATTTCGCTTGGGCATTACCTTACTCATTTTATTCAAACGTAACACCCTGTACATTACATCAAAGTAACCCTTATTTTTAACAAATAATTAAAAAATGCAATAATATATAGGGTGTTCCTGTTGAAAAAGCGAAATTAGGTAGTGGTAGTACACCCTGTATAATCGAAAATAATTTTAGAATATTTTACTTTTACTTTAATCATACATTCGTAAAACCAATAAATAATAATATCCACTTCTTTTTGGCACACCCTGTATATAAACAAAAATCGGACCGTATCTTCTTCTCTATTGTCTTTTATTTATCACAGCCATATTTTAAACAATTGGTAGAAGTCTTTCAAAATCTCATGATCCGTACAATGCGCAAGAACGGAAATAGGCGGAGCTTAATAGTGGGCGGAGCTATGTCTGCGCACATTAAGCCTAAAGCTCATGAGATTTTATTATATCTCTTAAAGTCGTCGTAAAAGAAAACTACCCCAACATCTTTATAAAAGGCAATAAAGAATAATTAATAATTCCATTTTCCAATTTTTATACGTACCTACCTATAAATGAATAAAGCAATTATTTTACATTAAAGCTAATAAATTATTATTGACCACCCAATAGCCATAAAACGACCAAAAACTTGAGCCAATCACGCCACAACCCTAAACCTAACTATGTATAATACGATCATACCAAATACTAATAGATACTAACTATTATAGCAAGAAGCAAACCGGTAAAAGTTAACTAAACTAAACAAAAAAAATTAATAAAACAACATATTATAATTTATATTAAATTAACATACCATCACAGTCAAGTCAATCTTCGCAAAAGCAACAATTCATTCGTTATTTATCGGGATTAGTGGAAGGTCCTGGGGCGGTTTCATCCTTGACCATGGGCGCCGTTACTTCTTTTAAGTGTTGGGCGTAATCGTCAAGCGAATTTGCCAGATCTTGCGGTTCGGTTACTGGCAACGAACATGCGAAGTTACGACATACGTACGCGGCCGGTTTGCCCTGGATGCGCTGCAGACGGCTCAGCGATTCGTGGCGCCTGTACAATATTCCCGCTCGCCCGCTAGGACCGTCAGCAACGGCCAGGATGCGACCCGGGATAAATCGAGTACGTAAAACGTCCAGTAACGCTTGTGTTTTGTTGTCTTCGGCATCGCCAGCGATAAAAACCTAAAACAATTGCAACAATTCCTCTACAGTGTTGCCAAAACTACAAGAAAATTTTCAGTAGATACCAAATCTAATAATAACAAAAACAAAAGACTTACTTGGGTTGGAGATTCGTAATAGAATAAAAGGGCGGAAGCCATTTCGGGGAGGGCGATGGGGATGGCGGAAAGCTTATCAGCGAACGCACTCAAAGTACGACCGGCTTTCACCTTCAAATCTTCCCGATCCAAGTAGGCCGCGAGCCTAATCAGATTGTGAACAGACACAGAATTCCCGCAGGGTTCAGCGCCGTCTTGATCTGGAACAAACAGTAAAACAAAAACATAGAAACAAAAGACACGTCAAAAAAAGTCCCGATAAATGAAAATTGAAAAAGGAACGAACGGTGGCAGACATCAGGCAAAAATATTTATCCGGGTGAAATTTTGCGGATAAATTTCATTTTCGAAATGCTCCTGGAGAATTACAGTCAGCAAACAAAATTTCTTTTAACGGCATTTTCAGTACTTTACGTACCTATGTTAGTAAATTTTATTTGTCAGTATAATATACTTCATCTAAAGCAAATTAAATATCTTACAATCGATTTTATCCGTATTTTGTAGTTTTAATCCCCTAAAACCTCCCAGATGATACGCCACTGTTACTTAGTACAGTAACGTTTCCTTAATATAGAAAGGAAGGCAACCCACCATGCACCCAAGTAAACAGCTCCACATATCCTTCTACTAACTACCACAAACGGACTAATTTGAAAAAAATACAGCATTACAGAGATATTTAATAAAACTGTTTAATATATGTTTATATTTATACCATTATAATTGAATTTTCTTACGTAAAAGAATTTATCTGTCCATTTTTCTAACAGTAGATAGATACTTTCCAAAATTACGTATTTATTCTAATATTTAATTAATGCAAAACACAAAATATTAATTATCGGACACTGTAGTTTCATTATTTTACGTTTTATTTTCCCCCTATTTTCAAATTCAATAAAATACCGCGCTTAAAAAACGGAAGTACTTTGTGTCAGTTAAGCGCATGAGCTGCACGTAGTCTCCTCCCATTAGGAGTTATTAATGGCGTCTACTTGTTGGGATCTTTCGGTGCGTGCGGTTTCGGGAGTGTTAGAAAATGATACTTTTTATTAATTTATTTCAATTAACGAAAATAGTTCATTATATTCATACTCTTCAGTTTAATTGTCTTTTAAATATTCGTAAACATTTAAATCGTGTTACAATGTGTATTTTCCACAACAATAAGTACCATAATATCTGAGGAAGGTATGTTTTCCACGATTTTTACATCCATCTCTAAATTTTCCTATAATAATTATTATTTCATCTAATTTTAATTATTAATAATGTAATGGTACTAGTATTTTTCACTAATAGTCATTTTAAGGTTAAGCTGCACGAACAGAAATTTATTATTAATATAATTTAATTAAAGGCAATTACAAACTAAAAATAACTCATCAATCGAACTAGTCTTTCATCCCTTATTAGAAATTTATACATTTATTGACTGTTTTAATTATCAATTATTATTTAACTTATGTGTTAAACGCTTAATAACTAAAAATAACGACTTGACAGACAATAAAACGGAAACAGAGACGAATTCCCTATAATATTTTCAATACAAAGTGTTAATTTATATATTATTAATCGTATAATGGAAATAGATTTATTTAAAGTACGTTTTTCTAATTCAAATTTGCCGCGCCTCAAAAAATGCTGAATCACAGGAAGTAGGGATTGTTTACAACCTAGAACGCACGCGCAACGTTTGTTTTACCGCATAGACGGGTAACCTCTGTCTCTGTTGCCGGTATCTCGCGCACGCGAAACGTTCGATGATAATTCAACAAGTGTTTAATGGTTTTTTATTAATTTTCAATTTTTAAATGTGTGTATTATGGTAGTGTCAATTGCATTTCGAATTGTTTAACTTTAATTAAGTCGTACTTGTACCGTTCGATACGTGCCGATAAAAGTGCAAAACGTGGGGAGAAATCGAAGCAATTGTCGATAATGGTATGACAACATTATTAATCCTTGTTAGTAGTTGTTTAAATTGTTATTAATAATGGATAATTTAAATTGTAATGTAATTGTATGACTAAAATGTTTGCTAATTTTCGACGTCTTGGAGGTGATATTGTATATTGTATGTAGGTACCTACAACAACCACAAGTACTTTTTCCTTTTTATTTTACTTAACTCATAACGTCACTGAATCTAAATGCTTTTATGTGAAAAACAGAAAATGACAAAAAAGGGTAAATATTAAATAGGTATTTCTAGGTAGAAATGAACTTAAAGTTATTGTACTACTATTAACATACATCTAAATTAGTTTTGCTCTATTTTGATAACTTGTCATATCACATCTGTTATTTTAAATTTTATGATTCATCTTCGTCAAAACAGTTTTATCAATAGCATACCTACTTATTTTTTTACTATAGGTAATTCGTCGAACTATCGCTTGTGGTCAGGATAAAATCTGGTTTACGATTTTGACTTTTAAATGTCATCTAACCCATTAGGTACCTATGTTTATCAAGGTAAAGATAGTATCTTCGTTCGTACATTCTTTGAATAATATGTTCTAAACACTGTTACATTATGGTTTTTATTGCAGTTTTGGGATAGGAATCTCATTTCAAACGTAACATTTTTTATTGATCTAAAAAAATAAAGCTCCAAAATGATTTGTAATCCTCCCTTCCCCTGCTAACAAGACTGTCATAATATTTAAAAAATCTTTGGAATTTGATAAGAACACTATAGTAGAAGTATATAATCTTGTCTTAGACAGCAACATAAATATAAAGGACCAACCACCTTCTCTTCCAAAAGCCATTTCTCTAATTTTAATCCATAACATTGAGAAAGTACAAAAATTGGCTCGTCATTATTTATTCATGCATTGTTCTGGGATAAGTACCTACACAGTTCACTCTTAGATGAACTATTAAAACAAAATTTCCAACATTTCAATCTTCATAGTCATCACATTATTAATATAATAGTATGGTTTGGTAAAGGAACAAAAAACCAACTGTTCTTATATTTCAATACTTTTTACAATTTTAATTAGTTTTCCAAGATAATTAATCCTGAAGTTTCGTATATTCATAGGGAGGCAACCTACAATACACCCAAGTAGGCCGTCACACTTACCTAACTACCCACAGTAGGGCGAATTTAAAAAAGTTGTTCAAAATTTTAGGGGTATTTAAGGAAACCACTTAATATGTAATTATATTTATACTACTATAAGTTATATTGTCTAGGGAATAGAACTTATTTTGTTTTATTTTTCCTTCTTTTTCAAATTTTTTTATACATCCAGACACTCAAACTTATCTTTTATTCTTTTTCCAAATTTTCAAAGTTCCTTTTAGAAGTTTTATTGTAGGGGAATAAATTAAATTTTTATGGAGTACCATTTCTTTCCCTTAATAAGTAACAAATAAATAATATAAGCCAAAGAAGGTGCCTAGTAAGGTTTTTATTGATTCAAAACCCACACTAACATTTAGACCCATGAAAAGTCTCCCATCAAGAGGCTAAACGTTGCTTTCGAAGTTATCTATTCGCCACATTTTTTTACCAAATAACTTTGCTTAAATCATTTAAAAAATTAGACAGGAGGAGGGGGAACTTTAATCAAATTCTTATCATGATTGAAAAACAAAAAATGCCACTAGTTATTTTTTTCAATTAAAATTAACTTTCTCCATCAATTTTTCAATAAAGAAAAATTCTTAAGAAAAGAATTCAATAACAATTTCCAAAATTATAACATAAAGGACAACCACTGAATGCGATCTATCGAATTCCTCTTTACTGAACATGCAATTGTGCGGCACATTAAAGTCCAGTTTATTATGTTTACCGAACCCGGAAGAGGCGGTAGGAAACTGGAGGAATTCCAGAGTGTAAACGCAGTGGAGTGTATTATAGTCGGTGATGACTTATTGTCTAAACAAGCGTACTGTGTAGAGATTTGCTGTGGCCTAAAATGGAATTCTCTACTGCAAACTATTTCAATTAGCTCTATCACAATAACAAAACAAAAAATAGGGAAACTAATTTGAAAAAAATCCTAAGTAAATATCATTCTTACACTAGAAATTATTTTTGAATGGGTGCAACTGCTACGTACGTACGTACATTATTATCTTTGACATATGTATTATGAACTAAAATTAAACAATAAACATGTTTAATACAATGGATGAGTGATGCGAATCATCATGGTAAGAATACATGACGTGATTCACTCAAATAAGATCTCTCGGTACCGAAAGTTTATTTTATCTTTCACTTTTTATCGTCTACAGACACCAAAGGAAATCAAAGGGTACCGCCTTGTTAGATCTGAGTCCAAATCCTTCAATCGTGATTAATTTATACCTGTAGGTCTACACACATATACTAAGATATAATTTTTATTACATGGGATGACTATGACTGTTACATTTCCGTTCTAAATATATAATTAGAGTCAGTAAATACACCCACTTTAATATACATATTTTACCGTTTACTTCACTTATTAATTATTACACACCCTGTATAACTTACATAGTAAAGGAGATCTATATTGAAAATAGTGAAACTTTTTCTTTTATTTTTCATCATCTAGCGGCCATTATCTTCTACTCCAATATTCATTTGAAAAGAAAATCTGGCGTGAAAAGAACTGTTTTTATCTTACGTTCTTTTAACCGTTTTCGCACTTCGTATTTTCTAACAGATCAGTTTTTATGGGGACGAGACGTTATCCATAAGAATCTAAATGGCGATCTAATAAGAAACTACAGATTCGTTTAATTTTCACTGACCCCTTTTATGGACCATTCCAAGTGTCATTTCCATGATTCTTTATTGTTATTGTTACACGTGAAATCGTTTTATTTTTGAAATTGTACATTTTCGCCCAACCGAGAGTGAAAAATAGAAAAACAAACGAACGATAAATGTGTAACTTGTTTATTTTACTTGGCTTTCTTGAATAATAACATCGCAATGTCTAATTTATGCATTATATGGGATAAGGGAAAAAATCTAATGATCCATTTCCAGCAACAAAATATTTTCTATTTTTTATGAATAATATACACTTAACGACTGAATTTCACAAAAGGCTTGCTTGAAACGCCCCTAGATTACCCAAGGATAATTTTCTGTTAATTTAAAATCTGTAGATCCACCGGTTTAAATCTAAAGCATCTGTGGTATATTCAAATTCATAAAAGATTTACCGCTCCTTTTCAAAAATTTCAAAAATATCCTTCCTTCGTATATCCCTTATTTTTTTTCATTTAAAAACTCTTCAGAAGTTCTATGCAATTTATCTTTAAACGTGAAAGTAAAAGAAAAATTTCCTACCTTCTTTTCCTCGAATAAGAATGGAAGTGTCCCCTTCAGGGCTCGTGTAGTATCCAGAACCGTTAGGATCCCAGAACTGTCGATCTTGTGATTCTTGTAGCATTTCGGCCCACTGTAACCAATCTGTGTCCAAAGATGCTTCATACAAGTCCAACAATCCCCTAATAAAGAAGGCATAATCGTCTAAGAACCCATTTATAGGGGCAGAACTGCAACAAAAGAATAAATTGTTATAAATCGTTAAATAAAAATATTTCAAAAACTCCATTTAATTATAAAACTGCAGTGGTACTTACATTTGGACCACTCGACCGTCCACTCCGTAACAACACCTCAGCAACCTCTTCTGTTCTTCATCGAAGAGATACTTCCTGATAAAATTGGCAGCCAAAATGGCACGGTTTGTAAACGTCTGATCTTTCAATGCAAACCCAGCTTTTGCATATCCTGACATCATAAGCCCATTCCATGAGGTCACAATCTTCGTATCAACGTGAGGTTTAGGCCTATTCTGTCGAACCTCGTACAATAACTTATGGCACCTGCCCAAAATTTCTTTTACTTGGTCAACTGTCTTTCCAAACTTCTCAGATGTTTCTTCATATGATCCGAAACAAGCCAAAACGTTTTTCCCCTTAAGTTCCTTATGAGGATCTTGGGCTGGATCCACATTCCCACCAGACTTAACATTGTAATGGTAACAGAATAATTCACGTTCTGACGTGTCCTTGATTAGAGCTTCAATTTCTGAATATTTCCAAACACAAAAGGCACCTGTTAAGAGAAACAAAATTCAGTATCCATATCCCCTAGAATCCTGGAGAAAAAACAATCCAATAATGATAATATTAGGTGTACCTTCTTGTTTGTGTTTGGCCTCCGCATGGGGAAAAGAGTCAGCATCTTCGGCTCCATAAAATCCTCCCAAAGGATGGCTGAGATCTCTCGATACGTATGTGAGGATGTCCCTCACGACATCTGCATAAAATTCGTCTTTGGTGACCACATAAGCGTCACAGTACGAGACGACTAGTTGACCCTGGTCATAGAGCATCTTTTCGAAGTGAGGCACATGCCACTTCCTGTCCACTGAATACCTAAAGGGAAACCATTTTCTTTCTCTGTGTGTGATTAAATGTTGGCTTCCTAATTACCTTGCAAAACCACAGTTGACATGATCGTGAATTCCACCATAGGCCATCTTTTGTAAAGTCTGCAGGGCCATTTCCAAGCTGGTCTTTCCCTTTTCCGTGTCTTTGTTTTTTGAGTACATGTGGAAAAGGAAGTTGAAATTGGAGGGTTGGGGAAACTTGGGGGCGACGGAAAAACCGCCGTACTCGTCGTCATAATTTCGAATCAATTGCGCCAAACACCTGTCGCAACTATCGATCGATGGTACATTTATTTTTAATGACGACACCTGGTCACGTTCGTAAACTTTCTTCAAAACTTCCACCGTGTGTTTGCCTGTTTGCAATACAAATCGATGGTTAACATACAAAAATAGCAATAACAATCGTATTATATAAATGCATCCTAACAAATTCGTAGGCAACCACTTGTGGCGTATCTTTTTTATTTTATACTACTGTACCTAAAATTAACAACTAAAACTATATTTTAAGATAAAAGTTTTATTCGTGTTTTTAATGGTGCATTTTAATAAGTAAAACTATTTTTAGAACGTTATAGAATAATAACACGATTTAATGGCCTTCAACAAGAAAAAAAGTGTTCTCACACTTTTTGTTTACCACAACAATAATGAGTAATGTTTCAAATATTTCGTTAACACCAAAAACGGTTTACCTATTTATAAGAAAAGGTCAATGGAACGTAAACAAGCGCAGTTTTTATAAACCTTATAATAGCTGTTATATTTGCTTAAATTATCGTCTCTTTTCGTGGTCAACAGTATTGCCGTTTGACGCACGTATCCAATTATTTATTTACGATCCGCGTAACAGCTCAACAAATATTATATTATGATAATAACAATGTGTGTACCAAGGAAACAAAAACAACATAGACAACAGGAAGTAATGTTATAACTTTGAAGAAATCATTGCGTTGGAGGACAGTACAACAAGAAAACATATTTGGCATTGCTCCTAAGATATACCTACGTACATTATTTCTAAAAGTTAAAATTGTCTTCGAACTAACTAACCTGATTGCTTTATCATGGACTGTCTACTTTTCCATTGTTCCGCGATATTTTTGAGTACGGTTTTAAACCCTGGCCTTCCAAACATATCCTCTGGGGGGAAATAAGTACCTCCAGCCAGCGGTTCTAGATCGGGGGTTAAAAAGACTGACATTGGCCATCCTCCACTGCCCGTGGTCGCCTGGACGAAGGCCATATACATCTTGTCTACATCAGGTCGCTCTTCTCTATCGACCTTTACATTTACAAAGTGTTTATTCATTATTTCGGCAACGGATTCGTTCTCAAATGATTCCTTTTCCATTACATGACACCTGAAAGGACAGGTTCAATAAAATTAAAAAATAGAGATAATAAATAGTTGAACAGAAGAAAACAAATCAAATGCAATGTTCAAACCGGTTACTTCAATAGTTTTTTATCGTAACAAGGCTAAACATTAGTTAGTATAGGAACTTTGTTTTGATAAAGTAATAGTAAAAGTAATTTATTGCGATCAGAATATTTAATGTAATTTATTAAAATAGACCCAGTCTTTATTTTCATCATTAAAAAACTACATCAAATAAATTATAAAATGATATTTTAAATCGATTAAAACTTGTAGGAAAATATTTTCATAAGTTATAATTCTTCTTCTTCTTATAATTCAACTAATATTTTTTAGTCATTTTCTCTACTTGTGAAAAGTACTATTTTTTTATATCAATATGATTTTTAGGTAGTTTCTTCTATTTGCTCATAAACACATATTTTTTTAAGTCGATCGAATACTAGAACAAGTTCAACTAGCAGTTACCCATCCAATTTATTATTATCGGTCAAATCATGGCCCTGTGTATGCTTATTAAACAAGCTTAAGATAAGACAGCCTTCTTTTCGAATGTTTATTCTATTATTTTTATTGTTTTTTTGAATATTTTTCTAGTAAATATTTTCTCATTTTTAATTCATCATAATTTATTTTTTCAGGAGAATTAATTAGAAGCCTTGCATCACCCACATCCACCCATCCATCTGTTTACCCTGATGATGATGATTGAATACTCAAGGAGACACTTAGAAGTACTCATCAATGAAACCACAGTTATCAAAGAAAGTTCGAGGTAAATCGAAATGAAACTCATGCTGATAAATGTTTTAAGGTATGCTTTAATGATGTTTTAAAATTAATTTCATGGATGCGGATTTAGAGGCTCGTTTTATTGGAATTTCGGTTTTATTTCAATATGGCTGCCGGTAATGGCGTCAAACAAACGTAACACGTACCAAATAATGTAACAAAGTGCCGGTGAATTCTGTGGTTAGTGATAATGGAAGTAACGTTCGGTTAAATGAAGATGGAAAAAATTAAAGATATTTAATGGAATAGGCGTACGTTAAGTTAGAAACGATAACTATTACCTACACAACAAGAAAAATTATACTACAAATATTATATAATCGTATAATACAAAGGTAATCAGAGGCAATTAATTAATGGCGGTGCTATTGACGCACATATAATTGGATATTAATTATAATGGTTAATGATAAAAAGTGCCTTAGGTATTTGCCTTAATTATGAAGATTAAGCAACACTTAGATTATAATGATTACTAAAAAGTGATATTATTGCAATATTACTGTACCAGTGGCATGTAGAATATCCAACTGATAAGAATATTAATTTGTTCTCTTTCCTTGCTTTCTCAAAGGCCTCCTCACACCAAGGATACCAGTCAACTGGATTGTTAGCATGTTGAAGCAAATAAGGAGACCTTTCATTATTGAGTCGATTAGTGTGAATCTTAGAACCAGAAGCACCACCCGAATTGGACATTTTTCTGATAGTTGAGAAAACTGGATTCTTTGCCTGTGTCAGGGACCTTAGCAGATTTGACATGGGACTGGAAGAAAAAGATGCAATAAATTTTCTAAAAGAATGACAGGAGATAAAACAAGACTGTCAATAAACAAGGTTGGCCGACGAACCGCTAAAGGTTACGTGACAACAAAGTCGTAAGCAAATGGATTAAAAATAAAAAGTGAATTATGCAAATTTCAGCGTTACCATGTTCCTACTCACTTTAAATATGTTATAATAGGTTCGTTAAACTCGGACTTGGCCCAGATGTTAAAAAATCCAGTCTCTTTGCTACGATTTTTCGAAACATGAAAGTCACCCGACCAAAATACGAAACGTCGTAACGCACTTTGCAAACCGAAATTTTGGAGCGTACGCAAGTACACCATCTCGAAACTATTTATGAATAATTAATAAATCGATTCGATTCATTCTAATCACGTGCCACTCTTGCATAACTTTCCTAAAACAAAATATAACACTAAATGCACTATGTACACTAGTACTAAACTATTTAAAAAAAAATCGCGTCGGTAAAAAAAATTCACACGGTCGTGTTGGCGGACCTAACACGACTATACATGCGGGTAGTTGAACGCACAATGTTGCCAAGACTGGATTATTGAATAATATTCAAAAGTTGTTGCTGTTATACAGACAGGACAAGAATTCTAATCACCGACCTTTAAAATAACTTTCGTAAACAATCACAATTGTGACCTTGACCTTATTTTTAGTCTCCATTTTGTAATGTTTTGCAGCAGTAGTCGCCTTCAAAGAGACGATCAACAACAAAACACAAAATTTGTAGTAGTACCAATAATCTTAACATGTTTTTATTACAACCTACAGTAGATAAGACACTGAAAACAAATCATTTCATAAACTGTTAGCTTGATGGTTTCCTATATCCTGTTTTGGGCTTTTAGTGATAAGCAATCAATTTATAATTACAAGTTCATATTAAAAAAAAAAGTTAAACAGGGTTATTAGACAAAGCATATTACTATTCTACGAAATAATGGTACCATTACAATTTTAGTTTGTTAAAAACTATTACAAATATAGCAAAGTTATCGTATTTTACTTCCCTCTAAATTGTTGAACGCATCTTGTAGGAGTTCGGTTCGGTATGTTCGGTTGTTCGGTCTTTTTCGCAAACGTTCGTGGTTCGGCATTTCCGATTCACGTCTCCTTCATTTTACTTGTGTCAGTGGTCGTGGTAAGGTGTGGTGAAAGGTAGGTCAATTATCTTTTTTGTTATATTTGTTGTACTTCATTTATATTTATATTTTCTGCTTCATTCAATTTAGTAAATTCATATTATATCATAAATTTCTACTTATCTGTTCGGATGTTTAAAATATTTTCGGATTACCACGAGCCGCCTTATTTCCTGGGCAAGAACCTTTGTTTAAACTTAGCAAAGGATTCTAATCAAATAAGGCTATAATATGACCTTGTTTAATCCCAGAAAGTACTGCATTACTTATCTGATTCATGACATGGTAACAAAGCCAATATCCTTAATTAAATTAAATATCGGTCACCACGTGTTTCCAATAATCATATCTTTAAATTATAGTAATTCGCCACAATGGTGAACGGACGTATTCCGTCAGTTTGTTCTAAAACATACGTTACTCCACGCCGTCCCTATGAAAAGGCACGTTTGGATCAAGAATTAAAAATAATCGGCGAATATGGACTTAGAAATAAACGTGAAGTATGGAGAGTGAAGTATACCCTCGCGAAAATCCGTAAAGCCGCCAGAGAATTGCTTACCCTTGAGGAGAAGGACCCTAAGCGTCTTTTTGAAGGTAAAATAATTGAATATTTAATTATATAGATTGTTTTTCCCCTACGCCACGCTCTTGTAATGCTCACATGGCTACAAAGAGTGCCAGTTTAATTACTAATGAGGGGTAGATTAAATCCCAGCTAGGAAGCAGTTTATTCCATTAAATGGTATATTCTGTGCCGAAAGTAAAGGGTACACAGTATTATTTTTTGTATACTATATTAATCTGTTACATACATATGTGTAATATCAAACATCTATTACAATGTTTTCTCTTTAGGAAATGCTCTGTTGAGACGTCTGGTTCGTATTGGAGTATTAGATGAAAACAGGATGAAACTCGATTACGTATTAGGTCTTAAAATTGAAGACTTCTTGGAACGTCGTTTACAAACTCAAGTCTTCAAATTGGGTTTGGCCAAGTCAATCCATCATGCAAGAGTTTTGATAAGACAAAGGCACATTCGGTAATATCTCATTTGGTTCATTTAAGTCTTATATTCATAAAGGCCACTTAGACCAGAGTCTAACGCCTTGAAATAATTATTCATTCTGCAAGGCCACTTGAACTCTCTTTGAGAGTTCAATGTCTTGCCAAAAAGCTCCAAAGAAAATGTTTAGGTAACTAAAATATTTTTGGAATTTATATATTATACTAAAAAAATACACCGAGCCTAGAGTCACTGGTTAAGTTTGTTTATACTTAAAACAGTGCTAAAGATAACTCGAAGAGTAATGACACCAGCTCTTATGCCCCGGTATTAGCTTTTTTTTGTATGGCAGTATTGGGTACCTCGGCAAGGCGACAAGACAATAGTCATTAAATTAATATGCATGCTCTATTTTTAGAAGTTAATTAACATTTTAACTAAATATGTAAAAAAAATTTCAGAGTCCGAAAGCAGGTGGTAAATATCCCATCTTTTGTTGTAAGATTGGACTCTCAGAAGCACATTGACTTCTCCTTGAAATCACCATTCGGTGGTGGCAGGCCTGGACGTGTTAAGAGGAAGAATCTTCGCAAAGGAGCAGGTGGAGGTGCAGTAGAAGAGGAAGAGGACGTCTAAGTTGTTTCTTAGTCGTCAATTTTTTTTTGTATTTTTTTTTCCATTGTTGCTGGGATTGAAGCACAAGAAACTTCAAACTCAGAAACAATGGGGCAACAACAGCAGCAAGCAGCAACAACAACAATAAAAAACATAACAAGAACATAATGTCTTTGTTTTATAACCTTATACGTAATTTTAGTTTAAGTGATTAGAAAATACAGTATTGGCAACAATAACTCAACTAAATAAACGTCTATATAATATAATTTATTAAAAATTCTACATGTTAAATATAAATATGTATTCCATTTCAAACAAGTGATATTTTCCGTGAAAAAAAAGACGTTAACAAGAAATGTATTTGATATTTTTACTTAAAAATAACTTCTAAAAAAGTATACAGCGGCGTGGATCCACTTTGGAATTATTCTGTTCAAGTCCGCCGGTAAACTAGTTTTATATAATTTGGTACATTCTTCATGTAAACGTTCCCGAAAATCCTTATTTTCCGTAACAATTGCTAATTGGGTTTCTAAATCCCTTTTTACCGATCTTTCTCCAAAATTCGGCGATCCAATTAATGTTAGCGAAGGACGATCGTTTCCTGGAGGATAATACCTGTAACACGACCTTATATATTCAAAATCATTTTTAGTATACATTTTTTTACCATAAACCTTTTGCATGATATGTCCAACCTTCCCTCAGATATTCATACATTTTTATCCTGTAACCTTGTTGAAACTTTTCGACTTTTTCCCTGAATCTTTTAGCTATTAGACTGTACGCATCTGGTATTCCTCCCGCAGCTCCTGTAGCCCCGTGAAAACCATTAGCCTGTATTAAAAGTGACATTTTATGTATAATGGTAGATTCAGTCTAAAATACCCCTTACACAAGGGTGTGCCATAAGAAGATGACATTCTGCCGTTGAATCCCTTACTAAAGTGTCCATATAATCCCGCGTTAAATTAAAATAACCCGTAGCCATAAAAATTTTAGAATTTTCTGGTGCTTCACCTATAATCCTTTTCGTGACAAATGCGTCTTGTTCTATCCCCAACTGTCCCATTTGTACTAAAGGGAAGACCCATGTATCTAAAATCGAAAGGCAATCTCGATAAATCATTGATCAAATTGACTTATCCACAATTCGTTATATGCTAAAATAATTTAAATGTTCGCGCTACTCAATGATCAATACTGATTGGTTGAAGCGTAACCGTCAAATAACTGGTTCAGACATAACCTTAAAGTCTTTGAATTAATCATTTGCCAAGTTACGTTGACTGTTCTTTCTTGATAAATCGAATATAATAAGAATGGCATCTGAAAAAACTACAATTGCTGATTACGACACTTCAGCATACGTCTGCAATGGTTTCGAAGTGACCAATATCTATTTCGTTTACAATGAAAATGATGTGAATGAACCAAAAAAAGCATACAAGCCCGCCTATTGCCACCAAGTCTACAATGCAAACGAGAACATTTTTGGATATAAGGATCTGCAAGTTAATATTTATTACAGTGGATTTTGCTGGAGCCCTTATTTGGAAATAAAATATAAGGAAAAACTTAAAGATAATGCTCACTATGGCATAAAAGCTGACAATGTGATGGATATGTTGAAACAGTGGCTTCCAGAAGACATGCACACTAATAAAGAAGAATTTTTAAAGAAAGTTACATCCTCCCAGAAATGTAAAATTCTAGGTGATGTTCAAAAAGATTTCGATGTGGAGACTAGCAATGGCCTATCAAAGTTTACCGTAACTAAGATAAGCAAAGTAGAAGAGGAGTTTAGAACTTTACATGATAAATTTGAACGTGTTCTTGTATGGTACATTGATGCAGCTAATCTTATTGATTTAGATGATCCACGATGGACTTATTTTTATTTGTATGAACATAAAAACAACGTGGTATATCCAATTGGTTTTTGTACGGTTTATATGTTCTTCAAATATCCTGATAAGAACAGAGCAAGAATTTCACAGTTTTTTATATTACCTTCCTATCAACGACTTGGATTAGGCACTAAATTACTTGAGACAGTTTATGAAGTATTTAATAATCAAGAAAATATTTTTGATATAACTGTTGAAGATCCTTCAGAAAATTTTAGAAACCTAAGGGATGTAACGGATTGTAAACTGTTAAGAAATCTACCAGAATATTCAGAAAAGGTTGTATTACAAAAGCCATTTTACAAAACTGCAGCTGAAGTGGCTGAAGTGAAGTTTAAAATATATTCTGAACAAGCTCAACGTGTTTATGAAATCCTCAACCTCTACTATGCAGGAAAAAGTGAAGAAAAACTTCAAGAGTGGTGCAGGAGGATCATTTCAAGATTCACAGCATCTTTAAAGAAGAGCACTTGTCCACCAAAAAAGAAGAAAAGACTTGAAGCAATTGCTAATCAGATTGAAAAAATAAGCCATTCAGCTGATAATGAAATTACCATGAAAAGATTAGAAACTTATGTTGAAGAAATATTACCAGTAGTCCATAAACTAAGGAGTTTGAATGAAAAAGAAGAAGTTATAAAAAATATTGGTGAACTAAAGAAAATTTGGGATAAAATGCAAATTACATTTGATTAATTTATATGAGCATAAGCACTATTATTATATATACCTAAGAAGTAAATTATTTTTTTTATTAAATTAATAGAAATAAGTAATTTTTTTGAAATAGTTGTACTAATTTTTTGATTTTCTAACAAGTTTCTAAATTAAAATAAAGTTAATTTCATTATCACCTTGTTTAATTTAACATAAAAATTTTTATCAATAGAGCTTACCATACCCATCACTTTTATGTGTGTTAAGTCTTTCTTTCACATCTAACAAATATTTTTCAATTATATGAGCAGCTTTATCGACAAACACCATTTTATCTCCTTTATAGGGTAAATGGTCCCATCCTTTATTCAAAGATAAATTATCATGTTTGTCCATTCTCAAACTAAAGCTTTGTACTTTATTGACTAATCCACTGTAAAAGTCAGTCAAGTTTTTATCTTTAATCATGTAATATCTGTCTTGCCGATTTGTAAAGTAGTCATTAGATAAATTTGCACCACTTATAATGAGGGTATCATCGAAAATATACAGTTTCATATGTTGCAAACCAAAGATCTCATTCCATCTATTGGGAACTAATGTTTTAGTTAAGCCTCTAAGTACTGGAGTGTGATACAAGCAAATGTGACAGTTGTTTTCATTTTTCTCTAGCAGTGGCTTAAGCATAGCTCTGGAATTATTTTGGTATCTACTTCCACGTGTATAATCCAGTAAAACGCTCAATTGTAAATTACCATTTATAAAATTTTTATTACTCAATACTGTGTCGACTAGACTTTGTTCCAACATTCCATTTCCTAGGTAGAGACTTGCTAATATTATTCTGCTTTTTGCTTCGATACATTTTTCCACTAAACAATTATAAAACTGTTGCGGTTCACTTAATATGGTAATGTTTTGTGCGTTTATTGGAAAACATGGGGCAGCACATGTCAGCCAGTTAAAATATGAGAGTTCTTTTTGAACAAATGGACTTGGATAAACCAAGTAATCCTGTTGGTACGGTTGCAATGATGTCTCAATTAACGTATTCAAAAATCTTCGCAACATTCTTCCCTACGAAGAAGATACACTTTCATACACAGATAATCATTAATTAACCAATTATTTTCAGCAGTTCTTGTTATTTGTAGTGCAAATGGTCTTTGAATTTAACTAGCACCATCGAAATAAATTTTGCAGCTTTTTCGTTCGTATTAATACAAACCAATTTCAAAAAAAGGATTACAAACTATAATAGATATAAATTTATTAAAAATTAATAACAATCATTTTCTCGGGTAACTATTTCGAAAAAACTCTGAAAACATTGATTGAAAATGTATACAGCTTATAGGTTATGTTTCCTTGACTTAACTATACAAGGGACGTGTGAAAAGTTTTGGAAATAGTAAAAAACATTTGTTTTATTTTAAATAAAGTTAATTTTTTAAATAATATATTGAATATGTTTTAAAATTAGTTTAGCACGTCTTGTAATATAATTATTTGAGTTTTTTTAATTATTTTTTCATATTAAGATCAACAAGAAATTTATAAAAACCAACAATCGTATAATTTTTAATAATTTAATATAATATTTGATTAAAATATGTAAAATAGAATATTTAGGCTGTTTTCAGTACGTTATAACTGAAGAAAACTTCAAATAATTTGCTTTAACTATAAAATTGAAATACGTAAGTTGTACAAAAAGTTTTGGTAGTTATTTCGAAAACGGTGCACAACTTATTTCAAAAAAAGTGTTATAATTTTCAAAAACAAACCTGAAAAATTGGTACTATGGTCCAAAAAATATCGTCCAATAAAGCTGTAAAAATGTCGTAAATGATAAAAACACTTTTCTCTGCATATTTTATGGCTTTCAAAGTTTTCATGTTTAGGACCATTTTATAAATGGCGATTAAGTGGCTGAAAACTTAAAATTAAAAAAATTAATCGTATGTTAGGAAAATAATATGCCTAACAAAACAAAGATTTGTTAAGTTTCTTTTCGTAGTAATAAATAAAAAGATAATGTTGCTTCAAGTATAATTTATTTTCTTACTGAACTTTTAATAGTTAATAGAGACTGTGACAAAAATCGAACAAGAAATTTAGTAACAAATGGAATATATGTCTAGTCTAACTATGTACTTCAGTTCTGTTCGTAATAAAAAAAGTGAAAATTCTACCTGAGTGTGTGATGTAAAAATACGACTTTATCGTGTACTTTGTGAAAAATATAACTACTGTTACTGTATAAGGCCATCTGTGTATAAAGTCAACTAGTATTCTTTGGTAGGCTTCTCATTTTTAATATACGTATGACTAGCTTAATAATATCACTCATACGTTATTTTTTATACTAACTAACATCCATTTACAACCTTCTCATCTTATCCTATAGTATTACCTTGCATTGTAAACGTTAACGATACAAAAAAAAGTAAAAAAAACTCAAAGAAGCTGCTGTCAAACTTTTTTTAACACCAAAAGGAACTCAATACTCAAAATAATCGCTTAAAAATGCGATTTATGGTATCTAAACTTTATCTATCTAATTGCTTTATGTTTTGAAACCTAAACATAAAAATATTGATAACAGACATGTCTACACAATCGGAAACATCACGGTACTAATTTACATAAAAATTATATTTTCTTTACAAGCACTAAACACATATTGTATAACTACATCGTTTTGTCAGCAGCTTCCTTGGACAGGAATAATGGTAATAAATAAAGACATTTATGCTTGATTTTCTCAGTCTTTGGCATCAATATAAATAATAAATATAAATCGCGGCTAATATATATACATTCGAAATATATTTACAAAAAAACATTCGTTTACGTAATCTTCTCAATAACTCACAAATGAACACTTTTACACAATGAAAAAATATTAATTCTTTTAAACTCTAAACGACAATTTCCAAAATCCATATTTATCTTTTTTCAGTCTCGGCTATCATGCCAACATTCAAAATAATACCACAAGTAACATAATACATAAATAATTGTTTTTACAAAAGATCAGATTGATTTATCGTAATATTTTTTTAAATACTGTAAAATAATGTAATAATAAAATAAAAGAAAAATAGAGTGCATTTCGCCACTTTCGAAAATAAAACCTGACCGAAGTTTGCTTGCTTCATTCACTTCTTTCGTTTCCCATTAATGGAAATTGGTATGCATTTAAATGACTTAACTTAACAAATAAATATAATTTATCTATTTACACGACTTATAGAGAAACGATAGGAAAATAGGGCTTTGATAATAATAGATGACTAACAAGGACAAATAAAATAACATCAACACATTGTTAAACTCCAAACCGATTATAAACATATTGCGTGTTAACTCCATCTCCAACATTTTGTACGTTATCGGGGGTAGGATTCATTATGTTGAAAAGGATGGCGAAAATTGTACACGCCGCATACACCCCTAAAGCAATCCACCACAGGAGTTGCTCGTGAAGCTTCTGTTCGAAATTTTTCAACACCAGAAGACCTATCGTTAGACCTGCCAGTGCCCCCGTAAGGTGTGCCACGTAGGAAATGGCAGGACCCATCGTTTCTATCGCGTATCGGGAATAAATCGCATACCCAACATCACAAGATGCTGAAAAAAAAACAAACTTTAATTAAAAACCCTTCAATAACCACTAGAGAGCAGCACTACAATTTCAGTCAATGCCATCTGGTAGTAAGTGAAATAAAACTATATTACCTATTGCAAATATTCCTAGTAGCCTCAATATTCCACACTGCATATTGTTGTAATTGAGGAGAACATTGGCTAGATGGGCTGCAAGAAGGGCATAGACGCCTCCAGATGCGCCTACGAGGTAGACATCGCTGTCAAAGACTGAGGTACCAAGTGATCCTGCCACTACACCCGCTATATAAATAAGAGCCACACGTCCCGAACCGTGGACCATTTCTAAGGGAAGTCCCACCAACAGTTGCACAACTAGGTTGAAACCTAAATGCAACCATCTGAAACAAAATTAAAAAAAAATTATAATAGTAATTCTCGAAAATTATTTGTTAATTAATTTAAATGTTTATTAATCGTATAAAATGATTAAACGTCCTTTATTTGTAATGGCATATTATAACGTTTGTGCATTAGATGAACAATAAATGTAGCCTGCAAGTGATCACATCCGATGAACGCAACTACTCCGCGACTGCGACTATGGTTAAATGAACGTTACGCTAGTAGGTCTATCTGTTTGGAAATTACGGTGAATGCTGCTGTTAAAAGTTTCGGTTTATAATTTTAATTAATTAATGTGAGTGGTGTTTTAAGGGAAACAAAAATAATTATTAGGTAATTGATACAGGTATATAATTACTTTATACAGGTACAATTTTTGTTATAAATTTTGATACAGTAAATACAAAATGTTGAAAACCATTAAAATTGAACATTATTTTGGTTTTCTCAATAATCTCGAAAATAAGTTCACAGGAATAATGTAAACAAATATCAGATAAACTTTTCTTTTAACTTTATATGTTTAAAAGTACTTATATTAATATTTTACAATTTTGCGGCCCACAGACTTACTTATAGGTAATAAAGAAAGGGAGATGGTATTTTCAGAACATATTTATCAGGGATGGGAAAAGCTTCAGTAGTTTATATTTGAAGAGGCCCTCACACTTTTTTAAGAGGTTAGAAGTCTTATCATAAACAAGTAATTACATTACATATTTGGGGCCTAATAACTGAATTAATTACTTTATAATATTATACTTTAATAAGCACTTTAACAAGCAAAGGCCTTGGACTTAGGGCTAAGTTCTTTTCATGGGGGCCCCGGCCAGTTCTACTTTGTAATTTGTGTTCATAAAAGGGCTTTCAAAGCCCTCTCAATTAACTTTCTGAAATATTGTAATTAATAATTTGAAGGTCTTGAGTTTTAAATGAAAATAATTGCGGCTTCAATTTTAAAGTAAAGGCCTTGTGCTTAGGGCTTGGAGGTCTTTTCTTGGGGGGTTCTGTTCTGACCAGTTCTGCCTTATAATTTATGTTCAAAAAAGGACTTTAACCTTTTACACAGTGTTTTAACTTGAATGCCACTTAGTTTACTTTCTTAAATTAATAATTTGAACTTCTTGGGTTCTAAAATGTAAATAATTGGGGCTTCAATTTTAAAGTAAAGGCCTTGTGCTGAGGGCTTGGAGCTCTTTTCTTGGGGGGTTCTGTTTTGACCAGTTCTGTCTTATAATTTATGTTCAAAAAAGGACTTTAACCTTTTACACAGTGTTTTAACTTGAATGCCACTTAGTTTACTTTCTTAAATTAATAATTTGAACTTCTTGGGTTCTAAAATGTAAATAATTGGGGCTTCAATTTTAAAGTAAAGGCCTTGTGCTGAGGGCTTGGAGCTCTTTTCTTGGGGGGTTCTGTTTTGACCAGTTCTGTCTTATAATTTATGTTCAAAAAAGGACTTTAACCTTTTACACAGTGTTTTAACTTGAATGCCACTTAGTTTACTTTCTTAAATTAATAATTTGAACTTCTTGGGTTCTAAAATGTAAATAATTGGGGCTTCAATTTTAAAGTAAAGGCCTTGTGCTTAGGGCTTGGAGGTCTTTTCTTGGGGGGTTCTGTTCTGACCAGTTCTGCCTTATAATTTATGTTCAAAAAAGGACTTTAACCTTTTACACAGTGTTTTAACTTGAATGCCACTTAGTTTACTTTCTTAAATTAATAATTTGAACTTCTTGGGTTCTAAAATGTAAATAATTGGGGCTTCAATTTTAAAGTAAAGGCCTTGTGCTGAGGGCTTGGAGCTCTTTTCTTGGGGGGTTCTGTTTTGACCAGTTCTGTCTTATAATTTATGTTCAAAAAAGGACTTTAACCTTTTACACAGTGTTTTAACTTGAATGCCACTTAGTTTACTTTCTTAAATTAATAATTTGAACTTCTTGGGTTCTAAAATGTAAATAATTGGGGCTTCAATTTTAAAGTTAAGGCCTTGTGCTGAGGGCTTGGAGGTCTTTTCTTGGGGGGTTCTGTTCTGACCAGTTCTGCCTTATAATTTATGTTCAAAAAAGGACTTTAACCTTTTACACAGTGTTTTAACTTGAATGCCACTTAGTTTACTTTCTTAAATTAATAATTTGAACTTCTTGGGTTCTAAAATGTAAATAATTGGGGCTTCAATTTTAAAGTAAAGGCCTTGTGCTGAGGGCTTGGAGCTCTTTTCTTGGGGGGTTCTGTTTTGACCAGTTCTGTCTTATAATTTATGTTCAAAAAAGGACTTTAACCTTTTACACAGTGTTTTAACTTGAATGCCACTTAGTTTACTTTCTTAAATTAATAATTTGAACTTCTTGGGTTCTAAAATGTAAATAATTGGGGCTTCAATTTTAAAGTAAAGGCCTTGTGCTTAGGGCTTGGAGGTCTTTTCTTGGGGGGTTCTGTTCTGACCAGTTCTGCCTTATAATTTATGTTCAAAAAAGGACTTTAACCTTTTACACAGTGTTTTAACTTGAATGCCACTTAGTTTACTTTCTTAAATTAATAATTTGAACTTCTTGGGTTCTAAAATGTAAATAATTGGGGCTTCAATTTTAAAGTAAAGGCCTTGTGCTGAGGGCTTGGAGCTCTTTTCTTGGGGGGTTCTGTTTTGACCAGTTCTGTCTTATAATTTATGTTCAAAAAAGGACTTTAACCTTTTACACAGTGTTTTAACTTGAATGCCACTTAGTTTACTTTCTTAAATTAATAATTTGAACTTCTTGGGTTCTAAAATGTAAATAATTGGGGCTTCAATTTTAAAGTAAAGGCCTTGTGCTTAGGGCTTGGAGGTCTTTTCTTGGGGGGTTCTGTTCTGACCAGTTCTGCCTTATAATTTATGTTCAAAAAAGGACTTTAACCTTTTACACAGTGTTTTAACTTGAATGCCACTTAGTTTACTTTCTTAAATTAATAATTTGAACTTCTTGGGTTCTAAAATGTAAATAATTGGGCCTTCAATTTTAAAGTAAAGGCCTTGTGCTTAGGGCTTGGAGGTCTTTTCTTGGGGGGTTCTGTTCTGACCAGTTCTGCCTTATAATTTATGTTCAAAAAAGGACTTTAACCTTTTACACAGTGTTTTAACTTGAATGCCACTTAGTTTACTTTCTTAAATTAATAATTTGAACTTCTTGGGTTCTAAAATGTAAATAATTGGGGCTTCAATTTTAAAGTAAAGGCCTTGTGCTTAGGGCTTGGAGGTCTTTTCTTGGGGGGTTCTGTTCTGACCAGTTCTGCCTTATAATTTATGTTCAAAAAAGGACTTTAACCTTTTACACAGTGTTTTAACTTGAATGCCACTTAGTTTACTTTCTTAAATTAATAATTTGAACTTCTTGGGTTCTAAAATGTAAATAATTGGGGCTTCAATTTTAAAGTAAAGGCCTTGTGCTTAGGGCTTGGAGGTCTTTTCTTGGGGGGTTCTGTTCTGACCAGTTCTGCCTTATAATTTATGTTCAAAAAAGGACTTTAACCTTTTACACAGTGTTTTAACTTGAATGCCACTTAGTTTACTTTCTTAAATTAATAATTTGAACTTCTTGGGTTCTAAAATGTAAATAATTGGGGCTTCAATTTTAAAGTAAAGGCCTTGTGCTTAGGGCTTGGAGGTCTTTTCTTGGGGGGTTCTGTTCTGACCAGTTCTGCCTTATAATTTATGTTCAAAAAAGGACTTTAACCTTTTACACAGTGTTTTAACTTGAATGCCACTTAGTTTACTTTCTTAAATTAATAATTTGAACTTCTTGGGTTCTAAAATGTAAATAATTGGGCCTTCAATTTTAAAGTAAAGGCCTTGTGCTTAGGGCTTGGAGGTCTTTTCTTGGGGGGTTCTGTTCTGACCAGTTCTGCCTTATAATTTATGTTCAAAAAAGGACTTTAACCTTTTACACAGTGTTTTAACTTGAATGCCACTTAGTTTACTTTCTTAAATTAATAATTTGAACTTCTTGGGTTCTAAAATGTAAATAATTGGGGCTTCAATTTTAAAGTAAAGGCCTTGTGCTTAGGGCTTGGAGGTCTTTTCTTGGGGGGTTCTGTTCTGACCAGTTCTGCCTTATAATTTATGTTCAAAAAAGGACTTTAACCTTTTACACAGTGTTTTAACTTGAATGCCACTTAGTTTACTTTCTTAAATTAATAATTTGAACTTCTTGGGTTCTAAAATGTAAATAATTGGGGCTTCAATTTTAAAGTAAAGGCCTTGTGCTTAGGGCTTGGAGGTCTTTTCTTGGGGGGTTCTGTTCTGACCAGTTCTGCCTTATAATTTATGTTCAAAAAAGGACTTTAACCTTTTACACAGTGTTTTAACTTGAATGCCACTTAGTTTACTTTCTTAAATTAATAATTTGAACTTCTTGGGTTCTAAAATGTAAATAATTGGGGCTTCAATTTTAAAGTAAAGGCCTTGTGCTTAGGGCTTGGAGGTCTTTTCTTGGGGGGTTCTGTTCTGACCAGTTCTGCCTTATAATTTATGTTCAAAAAAGGACTTTAACCTTTTACACAGTGTTTTAACTTGAATGCCACTTAGTTTACTTTCTTAAATTAATAATTTGAACTTCTTGGGTTCTAAAATGTAAATAATTGGGGCTTCAATTTTAAAGTAAAGGCCTTGTGCTGAGGGCTTGGAGCTCTTTTCTTGAGGGGTTCTGTTTTGACCAGTTCTGTCTTATAATTTATGTTCAAAAAAGGACTTTAACCTTTTACACAGTGTTTTAACTTGAATGCCACTTAGTTTACTTTCTTAAATTAATAATTTGAACTTCTTGGGTTCTAAAATGTAAATAATTGGGGCTTCAATTTTAAAGTAAAGGCCTTGTGCTTAGGGCTTGGAGGTCTTTTCTTGGGGGGTTCTGTTCTGACCAGTTCTGCCTTATAATTTATGTTCAAAAAAGGACTTTAACCTTTTACACAGTGTTTTAACTTGAATGCCACTTAGTTTACTTTCTTAAATTAATAATTTGAACTTCTTGGGTTCTAAAATGTAAATAATTGGGGCTTCAATTTTAAAGTAAAGGCCTTGTGCTTAGGGCTTGGAGGTCTTTTCTTGGGGGGTTCTGTTCTGACCAGTTCTGCCTTATAATTTATGTTCAAAAAAGGACTTTAACCTTTTACACAGTGTTTTAACTTGAATGCCACTTAGTTTACTTTCTTAAATTAATAATTTGAACTTCTTGGGTTCTAAAATGTAAATAATTGGGGCTTCAATTTTAAAGTAAAGGCCTTGTGCTGAGGGCTTGGAGCTCTTTTCTTGAGGGGTTCTGTTTTGACCAGTTCTGTCTTATAATTTATGTTCAAAAAAGGACTTTAACCTTTTACACAGTGTTTTAACTTGAATGCCACTTAGTTTACTTTCTTAAATTAATAATTTGAACTTCTTGGGTTCTAAAATGTAAATAATTGGGGCTTCAATTTTAAAGTAAAGGCCTTGTGCTTAGGGCTTGGAGGTCTTTTCTTGGGGGGTTCTGTTCTGACCAGTTCTGCCTTATAATTTATGTTCAAAAAAGGACTTTAACCTTTTACACAGTGTTTTAACTTGAATGCCACTTAGTTTACTTTCTTAAATTAATAATTTGAACTTCTTGGGTTCTAAAATGTAAATAATTGGGGCTTCAATTTTAAAGTAAAGGCCTTGTGCTTAGGGCTTGGAGGTCTTTTCTTGGGGGGTTCTGTTCTGACCAGTTCTGCCTTATAATTTATGTTCAAAAAAGGACTTTAACCTTTTACACAGTGTTTTAACTTGAATGCCACTTAGTTTACTTTCTTAAATTAATAATTTGAACTTCTTGGGTTCTAAAATGTAAATAATTGGGGCTTCAATTTTAAAGTAAAGGCCTTGTGCTGAGGGCTTGGAGCTCTTTTCTTGGGGGGTTCTGTTTTGACCAGTTCTGTCTTATAATTTATGTTCAAAAAAGGACTTTAACCTTTTACACAGTGTTTTAACTTGAATGCCACTTAGTTTACTTTCTTAAATTAATAATTTGAACTTCTTGGGTTCTAAAATGTAAATAATTGGGGCTTCAATTTTAAAGTAAAGGCCTTGTGCTGAGGGCTTGGAGCTCTTTTCTTGGGGGGTTCTGTTTTGACCAGTTCTGTCTTATAATTTATGTTCAAAAAAGGACTTTAACCTTTTACACAGTGTTTTAACTTGAATGCCACTTAGTTTACTTTCTTAAATTAATAATTTGAACTTCTTGGGTTCTAAAATGTAAATAATTGGGGCTTCAATTTTAAAGTAAAGGCCTTGTGCTTAGGGCTTGGAGGTCTTTTCTTGGGGGGTTCTGTTCTGACCAGTTCTGCCTTATAATTTATGTTCAAAAAAGGACTTTAACCTTTTACACAGTGTTTTAACTTGAATGCCACTTAGTTTACTTTCTTAAATTAATAATTTGAACTTCTTGGGTTCTAAAATGTAAATAATTGGGGCTTCAATTTTAAAGTAAAGGCCTTGTGCTTAGGGCTTGGAGGTCTTTTCTTGGGGGGTTCTGTTCTGACCAGTTCTGCCTTATAATTTATGTTCAAAAAAGGACTTTAACCTTTTACACAGTGTTTTAACTTGAATGCCACTTAGTTTACTTTCTTAAATTAATAATTTGAACTTCTTGGGTTCTAAAATGTAAATAATTGGGGCTTCAATTTTAAAGTAAAGGCCTTGTGCTTAGGGCTTGGAGGTCTTTTCTTGGGGGGTTCTGTTCTGACCAGTTCTGCCTTATAATTTATGTTCAAAAAAGGACTTTAACCTTTTACACAGTGTTTTAACTTGAATGCCACTTAGTTTACTTTCTTAAATTAATAATTTGAACTTCTTGGGTTCTAAAATGTAAATAATTGGGGCTTCAATTTTAAAGTAAAGGCCTTGTGCTTAGGGCTTGGAGGTCTTTTCTTGGGGGGTTCTGTTCTGACCAGTTCTGCCTTATAATTTATGTTCAAAAAAGGACTTTAACCTTTTACACAGTGTTTTAACTTGAATGCCACTTATTTTACTTTCTTAAATTAATAATTTGAACTTCTTGGGTTCTAAAATGTAAATAATTGGGGCTTCAATTTTAAAGTAAAGGCCTTGTGCTTAGGGCTTGGAGGTCTTTTCTTGGGGGGTTCTGTTCTGACCAGTTCTGCCTTATAATTTATGTTCAAAAAAGGACTTTAACCTTTTACACAGTGTTTTAACTTGAATGCCACTTAGTTTACTTTCTTAAATTAATAATTTGAACTTCTTGGGTTCTAAAATGTAAATAATTGGGGCTTCAATTTTAAAGTAAAGGCCTTGTGCTTAGGGCTTGGAGGTCTTTTCTTGGGGGGTTCTGTTCTGACCAGTTCTGCCTTATAATTTATGTTCAAAAAAGGACTTTAACCTTTTACACAGTGTTTTAACTTGAATGCCACTTAGTTTACTTTCTTAAATTAATAATTTGAACTTCTTGGGTTCTAAAATGTAAATAATTGGGGCTTCAATTTTAAAGTAAAGGCCTTGTGCTTAGGGCTTGGAGGTCTTTTCTTGGGGGGTTCTGTTCTGACCAGTTCTGCCTTATAATTTATGTTCAAAAAAGGACTTTAACCTTTTACACAGTGTTTTAACTTGAATGCCACTTAGTTTACTTTCTTAAATTAATAATTTGAACTTCTTGGGTTCTAAAATGTAAATAATTGGGGCTTCAATTTTAAAGTAAAGGCCTTGTGCTTAGGGCTTGGAGGTCTTTTCTTGGGGGGTTCTGTTCTGACCAGTTCTGCCTTATAATTTATGTTCAAAAAAGGACTTTAACCTTTTACACAGTGTTTTAACTTGAATGCCACTTATTTTACTTTCTTAAATTAATAATTTGAACTTCTTGGGTTCTAAAATGTAAATAATTGGGGCTTCAATTTTAAAGTAAAGGCCTTGTGCTTAGGGCTTGGAGGTCTTTTCTTGGGGGGTTCTGTTCTGACCAGTTCTGCCTTATAATTTATGTTCAAAAAAGGACTTTAACCTTTTACACAGTGTTTTAACTTGAATGCCACTTAGTTTACTTTCTTAAATTAATAATTTGAACTTCTTGGGTTCTAAAATGTAAATAATTGGGGCTTCAATTTTAAAGTAAAGGCCTTGTGCTTAGGGCTTGGAGGTCTTTTCTTGGGGGGTTCTGTTCTGACCAGTTCTGCCTTATAATTTATGTTCAAAAAAGGACTTTAACCTTTTACACAGTGTTTTAACTTGAATGCCACTTAGTTTACTTTCTTAAATTAATAATTTGAACTTCTTGGGTTCTAAAATGTAAATAATTGGGGCTTCAATTTTAAAGTAAAGGCCTTGTGCTGAGGGCTTGGAGCTCTTTTCTTGGGGGGTTCTGTTTTGACCAGTTCTGTCTTATAATTTATGTTCAAAAAAGGACTTTAACCTTTTACACAGTGTTTTAACTTGAATGCCACTTAGTTTACTTTCTTAAATTAATAATTTGAACTTCTTGGGTTCTAAAATGTAAATAATTGGGGCTTCAATTTTAAAGTAAAGGCCTTGTGCTGAGGGCTTGGAGCTCTTTTCTTGGGGGGTTCTGTTCTGACCAGTTCTGCCTTATAATTTATGTTCATAATAGGTATTGTTTATTCTTTTGAAAGTCCACTTAAAATTGAGTTTTTATTCAATCAAACTAAATTAAACGTGTGTGTTAATTTAGTTAAGTTACTTAGTTCACTTTAAATTAGCATGTCCGGTTTTCTCGAAAACGTTAATTAGATTGAAGTCAGTCATCATCTTCCTCATTCTGCAGTAGAATTCGCGGGTGTCAGAGGAAATAACGGATTATAATTCAATTTTCGACTAGTCACAAAGTCGCCTGCCATACAATTATATAATATTATCATGTCTCCTAAAGACTGTGTACATAATTATCTAATTTAGGGTCTTTTAGAACTCCTCTGTGTTACTTGCAGGATGCCCTAATTTCAGAGTATTAGGCAAATGAAAATAATACATTGATGACATCAAAATTCTTTCTTGTCTATTCGTGACTAGTTTTTCTGATAAATTCGGAAAATACAATTATGTAACTATATTTTTTATTATTGGGAAAGTTTCAAAGAAAAGTTATTTCTACTATAGTGAGTCATGCATTTTTTAACTGTCTAAGAACTGATCGAAATGCCATGAGGAATGTATCTAAGTATGCAAAGTGCTTGTAATGAATACAAATAAGCACGTATAATAAGAAGAATTCTTCCATGATTTATTAACTGGCAACTTAACGTATTTCTGATTTTTTTTAGTTATTAAGTACTAGTTTTATTTTTAAGTCTTACCGACATACGCCCATTTTCTTATTAGTTATTACACAACCGTTATAAAATAATACATTCAGATTAATCATGTAGATATAAATAATTTATTAAAAATTGAGAGTAATTTTTCATAAATTAATTAAATATTAAACTATGTATATTTTTGGAGTAAATTGAAATAATAAATTTTACTTACCCTGCATGAAGCATCATGTAAAGTAGAAACCTCCATATTTCCAGCCTTTTGTCTGGCCTGTATATAAAAATCGAATCTATGGGCACCGGTCCAGCCGGATTTAATTCTCCCGTTGTAACCGAGTAGTATATGAAAAATCCTAACTGAAAGAAAGAAAAAAAATTCCTTACACAAAGTAAAAACAAAATTAGCAGTAATTAATTATTATTTAATTATGTCATAATTTAAGGGCCCTTTCATATATATTATGGAAGTAGATGACCTATTTTTTGTTTAAATGGAAAGAGAATGCAGTATATATGTCTTTGTTGTAGCCCAAAAGGGTTAGGTTAGGACTAGCTGTCACATTTGACATTTTCTGTCAACTTGCCTAATGGTCTTTATTGTTCATTTAAAAACGTGCGATATAATATATTGTAAGTAAAACAGTTTTTTGACAACTTTATTGTCATACAAAATTTTTTTTTAAATTTTTTTTTGTTTCTTACAGTACACCAACTCATTCTATAGATACATAACATAACCTATAATTTTATACTGTCAACCACCTGTAAACATTTGACATACGATACGTGTACGATTTTGTTCATACATAAAATAATTCTACTATGTATTATTATTTGTTTTGTAATACAGTGTGGAAGTAACTAATAAGTAAGTAGCACAATGTGTGTGACGTGGTGTCTCTTCCAGACAGAACCCATATTTAAAAATAAACCTGGGACAATAATGAGCCCATAAATATGTAGGTACTAAGAAAAATAATCTTGTTATTTTGTTCGATACTTAATGTGTTCAAATTACACTGGCTAGACAGATAGACAGAAAAATGTGCCAATTTTTGCACAAAACGAGTTTCCTTTTCGTATTTTTCAAATCGGTCAAAATCCACAAGACAAAAACAGTATATTTACAAATTACAAAAATTGTAGATTGTAATATTCAAAAATTTAATTTATTAATTAATATATAGATAGGTACTTATGCATTCTTTTTTTTTTCAGAAGCCTACCCTGACGACCATACTCTACGAGCACGACTTCAGTGATTAGGGTGAGTTTTTAATTTTCTTGTTGTTACAAATATTTTATTTACGACAAAGCTCGTTTGAAATGGAGCACACTTTACTATAATATTATACAAACATGTGTGGGTGCACATGGTGGGTATTATTATTATTATCTTCTTCCCCTCCGATTTGTGCCAAACAACCCACTTTTCACCCCAATTCGTCCCTTTCGACTTAGTCAGTCGCCAGAAGGGTCGCCTCACTTATTAGGTTACGTCCACGTGTGCTAAATTGAACTCTGAGATTTGTCAAGTTTCGTGCACTCAAAAATACTGATATATATCTATGTTAGATAGATAGGTACCTAAAATAGTGGAGGTCGGTCAGGTCCATTATCATCATTAACACCGAGACTCTATCGTAGTTGTTGTTGGCGTCGAAGACGGAAGCTCTATCCGTTTTAATTAACTACACCCGGTAATTGCTTTAAATCACTCGATATTGAAACTCATCAGCGCTGATTTCTTTCGTTAATACCCGATACAGTTACGCAAATTAGTACGTAGTTATATTCATTATAATATAATATGCAGTAATGACGACCAATGATTGAAAATAATAATTGAGTGGGTATTTGCATAGGTAGGTACTTAAATAAATCAATGCGAGCAGTCTGGACTAAAAAGCGGATACCTATTTGCCAACAGTATTATTTAAATGAAAATATAGTTTCTCAAATTCTTTAATTAAAATAAAAAAGTTTATTTATGGTGATCTTATCTAAAATTTTTGGGCCAAAGATAAATTATTTTTGTAAGTACCTAATCATTGCTAATTATTTCCATCTTTATTGCTTTATTAATCATCCCATTGTTTTAAATTTTCGTACTCAGTTGTTCCGGCTAACGGTCTTTAGTAAGTTCCTTTCTTTTTTTTCGGTCTAGTTCTCTAATTTGCCATACTTTCCTAAACTTGAATTTCATTTTCGTGATGTCAGGTACATTTACAGTTTAATTAATAATCCGTTGCTAATCTAATATAATTCAATTTCTTTTTAAACCGTTGCCGTCTGTCTCTTCGAGGTTATTAGACGGTGAAATTATTTTTATTTTCTAGAAAAAAAAAATTTCCATTACTCATCTCTCTGGGTTGTTACGTTACGTTACTAGAGGGCGTTTTTCCCTAATCACATGATATTATTTATTGGTAGTAGTAGGTGTTTTATCTATACCTAGTGTTAACCTGAAGGTCTTTGTTATAAATTCAGCGTGGCCTGTGTTCTATATATCTACCTATAGGTAGGTATATTATAGAGTTAATAGTAAAGGTTACAATAATCGTTTCCCATGAAAATCACTCGAATAGAAATTCACCGTTAGACTAGAGAGATAGAAATAAGAAGAATGGCAAAAATGACTTTTGCAAAGCGTTAAATTCCTTCCTAACAATCGAACCAAATGGCCTGCTTGATCGTAAGCGATTCATCGGACAGACTGGAGCGGAACAATTTATAATGATGATTATTTATTCAAATAAACATAATTTATTTGATTTGCATCGCTGCCATCCTCTTGTCTTTTTTTTGTAGATATATTATTTAATACGAGATGGGTCTGAAACGTTTCAATTTCAGAATAAACTGACGTATACAAATAATATCATGAGATAAGTAGACAGGGGTGTCGATAGAGGGCGGTACATAATTTCTTTAAGAAATAGTGCCTAAAGCACTTAGAAAGTAGGGCGTGTATTACAGTTTTCTGTAATGTTGGACTATGAGAAATAATTAGATATTTTAATAAGTTTCTTCAAAATAATTTATTTAATTTTCATTGCTGCCATCCTCTTGCATTTTTTTAATATTATTTAATACGAGATGGGTCTGAAACGTTTCAATTTCAGAATATGCTGACATATACAAATAATATCATGAGATAAGTAGACAGGGATGTCGATAGAGGGCGGTACATAATTTCTTTAAGAAATAGTGCCTAAAGCACTTAGAAAGTAGGGCGTTTATTACAGTTTTCTGTAATGTTGGACTATGGGAAATAATTAGATGTTTTAATAAGTTTCTGAAAAATTATTTATTTAATTTTCATTGCTGCCATCTTCTTGCATCTTTTTCTATATTATTTAATACGAGATGGGTCTGAAACGTTTCAATTTCAGAATAAACTGACGTATACAAATAATATCATGAGATAAGTAGACAGGGGTGTCGATAGAGGGCGGTACATAATTTCTTTAAGAAATAGTGCCTAAAGCACTTAGAAAGTAGGGCGTTTATTACAGTTTTCTGTAATGTTGGACTATGGGAAATAATTAGATGTTTTAATAAGTTTCTTCAAAATAATTTATTTAATTTTCATTGCTGCCATCCTCTTGCATTTTTTTAATATTATTTAATACGAGATGGGTCTGAAACGTTTCAATTTCAGAATATGCTGACATATACAAATAATATCATGAGATAAGTAGACAGGGATGTCGATAGAGGGCGGTACATAATTTCTTTAAGAAATAGTGCCTAAAGCACTTAGAAAGTAGGGCGTTTATTACAGTTTTCTGTAATGTTGGACTATGGGAAATAATTAGATGTTTTAATAAGTTTCTGAAAAATTATTTATTTAATTTTCATTGCTGCCATCTTCTTGCATCTTTTTCTATATTATTTAATACGAGATGGGTCTGAAACGTTTCAATTTCAGAATAAACTGACGTATACAAATAATATCATGAGATAAGTAGACAGGGGTGTCGATAGAGGGCGGTACATAATTTCTTTAAGAAATATTGCCTAAAGCACTTTGAATGTAGGGCGTGTATTACAGTTTTCTGTAATGTTGGACTATGAGAAATAATTAGATATTTTAATAAGTTTCTTAAAAATAATTTATTTCATTTTCATTGCAGCCATCTTCTTGCATCTTTGTTTATATTATTTAATGGGAGATGGGTCTGAAACGTTGCAATTTCAGAATAAACTGACATATGCAAATAATATCATGAGATAAATAGACAGGAGTGTCGATAGAGGGCTGTACGTAACTTTCTTTAAGAAATATTGCCTAAAGCACTTAGAATGTAGGGCGTGTATTACAGTTTTCTGTAATGTTGGACTATGAGAAATAATTAGATATTTTAATAAGTTTCTTCAAAATACTTTATATAATTTTCATTGCAGCCATCTTGCATTTTTTTTTATATTATTTAATACGAGATGGGTCTGAAACGTTTCAATTTCAGAATATGCTGACATATGCAAATAATATCATGAGATAAGTAGACAGGAGTGTCGATAGAGGGCGGTACATAATTTCTTTAACAAATATCGCCTAAAGCACTAAGAATGTAGGGCGTTTATTACAGTTTTCTGTAATGTTGGACTATGGAAAATAATCATATATTTCTTTAAAAATAATTTATGGGTAAATACGCGATTTTAGATGTTTAAAATTGTTGAATTTAGTGTGACACCTGAACGACAAAAACGTGAGACACGTGAATTGATCTCGATTTTTCGTATTTCTGACAGTGGCTTATAATGAATGAGGGCGCGTGTTATTTCTAACGCCACCGAATTATAAAATGTAACAAATTTCGACATCTGGCACGGGCAAAACAACGAAAGGCGTGTATATGGAGATATAAATTCGACGGTGGAGTGTGGAAGCCAGGACTAAGACCAGACGGGTGGGTCGGTCGGTCGTCGGTTCGGTTCTTCGGTCGGAAGTTATCAATTTAAGACGGGGGCCCGATGTTTCCACATTCCTGGAAACATATGGGGCACGTGCCATTATCCCTAATAACCTTATAAAATAAACCAACATCAGGCAGGCATGCCTGCGGCCGACTCGGGTTTCAGTGGCACCCCCTTCGGCCCGGAAAATCCACTTTACGGGGGCAAGGATCTCGTATAAAAAAAAAGAAACGGGGGAACATGAACTGCTCCGAAACTCATTACAAAATCTATATACGGAAATTATTTTTTACTAAAAATTTCTAAGCACCATTGCTTAAGAACTGGCGACCTCCTCACTACGGGAATATTTTATATTAAAAATATTGCAGCTGCTGACATGAATTTCACAAGCATTCCAGATAAATGATATTGATCTTGGAACTAACTTTGATTTTATTTAATCGTAATATTTCGAACGGTTCCTGGGTTGAACTAAACATTATGCCAGTTTTACAGTTCGATTAGCATTTTAACTGGTGCTACTAATAATGCAGTATGCAGATAGGTACACGGTCGAGAAATGCGCACGTGTTTTTAGCTATCTATCAATTACACTCGAATAATTTTTGCACCCAACAATAATTAACTTATTTGCAATTTAAGTTTATGTGCATAAAACAAACTCGCCAATAATTCCGGCTGAGAAAATAAATGCGTGTGTAATGTCTATCTGAGCTTAACGGAACTCGAATTAATTATCATTTCTGTATACCTAATACGCTAAGTACAGTAAATGTTACCTAAGAACATGTACCTATTCTGGTAAATTAAAAAAAACAGGAACGAAGGTTGCCCCGCAGCTTTGAAAGATAGTTTATTGTATCCTGGTTTCTTTCCTTTTCATTACACATAAATAAATATGGTTACAGGTTTAAATTGATACTCCAGGGAACAGCAATTGTTTCTATTTAATAAATAATAGATTTTGCTTTACTAACCTCTACTAATGTGATTATGATAATGAACAGGGGCGGAGGACAGCAACTGTAATGGTCGGCGTAGTATTTTCGATCGCGTTCATCCGTCAAGAATTCATTGGCGATTTCTCGAACCATCCTGAAACAAAACAAAAAGCATTGGTTACTATACAGTGGGCGAAAATGCGGATATTCGCGTTCAGTTAACATGCGCCGCTTTCGCCAATGGCAGTGAACAGTGGGGGCGGAACGGCGGCGCGCGCACACCGACTGCCTGCTGCTATTGGACGTTGCGCGTCGACACGCCCAACTGAGAGTCTAGGTTCGCTATTTCGCAACCTGTACGTAGAAATTGTTATTTATATATCAAATATTTAGGTTTTAAATTAGTAAAGTCAGGTTAGGGAATACTAAATGAACCTTTAGCGAAGATATAAATAACTAAATAAATAGCCCGGATTTCGTACTTTCGTTAAAAAATCTCAAGTTTTAGCATGCAACGTTCTACTTACATGGCTAGCCACTTGGAAATAATGACTTTTACTAATCGCAGTAATAACAATGTAATGCACATGAAACTTTTCGGAATAATTGGCGGAGATGTGTGTACCTACTGTACCTAGTCGAGAATACCGAGTGCACCTGATTTATTTATATGTGCCCACTGAGATTGTAGCAGCGATAAAGGGGGAATTACAGAGCGAGCTAATGATTTTTTATAGCTCTGCCACTACTTGCATGAAAGGGAACAATTGAAATAATAGACTTTTTGCAACAGTGTCGCATTCAGTTAACAATGATTTTATATTGTTATAAATATACCTACAATTGAGTATTATTTCATTGTCAGATCTAAAAAAATTGATAATTAACACTGCAGTTGACGTCAAAAGAATTTCTTCTTAATCTAATGAAGGCAAAAGAACACGTACGAAAACGTCGGCGTCGCATTGTCGGCTTTGGTCGGAGCCCTTGAAGACGTCCGGCGTCGCTGAGGTCGCGTTAAAAGAGGGGTAGGCGTCGTTTTTCGTCGCGGCGCAACGTCTCGAACGGACGCGGACGGGATTCCAAAACGGAAACACGAAAACAATCACAAAAGGAACAAGGCGGCGCACAAGGCCCGCTGCTAATGGGTGACATCTTGTACAGAAATAGTCGGGCGTCGCGACAGAACAACGACGGTATAATATCATTCCCGTCCGTCGACTGTCAGCGTCATTACTCCGCCTTTCTCTTTTTTTATTTACTGAGGAAGAACGATGTTTGAAACTCGGCCGAAAATTATTGGTAGATACACAAATATGTACAGGCAAACTTCGATAACTCGAACTGTCGGAAATAGCGTCAACTATGAAAAATATGTGCAATTTTTCGGGGGAATCCCTTAATTATGTACGGTTTTAACGTCTCTTTTTAATAGGGGTAGAGGCAGTTCAAATGATTCGAGTTACTGAAGTTCAACAGTTTTTTCATTACGTAAACCTACATACTGTCAACATCGTCACCGTTCGAAATAGGAATAGGTACGTGTACCTATCAAATTAATCAATTATCGTGTAAAAAAAAAATATGAGCCGATGTTTGGAGGTTCTGGCCCCCTGTCGGCGTATCTGCGTATAGGTACTTATATTAAGTATATAAATAAGCAGGTTGTAAAGAAGAGCCGTAGAGCCACACACAATAATGAATAGAGCCAGGAGACGAAAGAAGCGGCGATAATAGATAGATGAATAGATAAATGGGCTCGTACGAAGACGGATAGGTCGGTAATTTGCTTAGACGCCGTTTGTTGAAAACGTATATATAATAAGGCACAAGGAGAGAGAAAGAGAGAGTGAGATTGAAGGCGGCGAACGTGAACCCCACGACGACGGTCATGCATCATTAGTAGTTATAACTTACGTTGGTTTGTACGTTTTAATCAATTAATTATCTACCAGAGATATTATTTAATGTTTTGGGGAATGAGGGATGCAAATAAAAAACTACATATGTATGTAGTTTTAGACCAAAAGGGAATTTCGATTTGGAAAAAGTAAATTTAGAATAATTAAGTACACTATATACATATGACCTAACCTGAGTGAGGGTATGAATAAAATCGTAATAAAAGTTCATAAAATGTATTTTATGCATCTATAGAAAGCGTTGACATACTCTAAGTAACAAAAAAAAGACAATATTTTTGCAGACAATTGTATGACAGTGATGCTGTCAAAAAAGTGTTACTTACACTATTTTATATTGCACATTTTTAAATTAACAATTAACTCACAAGAAAGGCTATTATTAGGCAAGATGCGTACCATTATAATGACAAGAAATGTCAAATGTGACAACTAGTCATAACCTCACTCCTTTCCCATCATAATGACAGCAAACGTCAAATGTGACAACTGGTCCTAACCTCATTCCTTTTCCATCACAATGACAGCAAACGTCAAATGTGACAACTGGTCCTAACCTCATTCCTTTTCCATCACAATGACAGCAAACGTCAAATGTGACAACTGGTCCTAACCTCATTTATTTTCCATCACAATGACAGCAAACGTCAAATGTGACAACTAGTCCTAACCTCATTTATTTTCCATCACAATGACAGCAAACGTCAAATGTGACAACTAGTCCTAACCTCATTCCTTTTTCATCACAATGACAGCAAACGTCAAATGTGACAACTGGTCCTAACCTCATTCCTTTTCCATCACAATAAGAGCAAACGTCAAATGTGACAACTAGTCCTAACCTCATTCCTTTTCCATCACAATAAGAGCAAACCTCAAATGTGACAACTAATCCTCACCTCATTCCTTTTCCATCACAATGACAGCAAACGTCAAATATGACAACAAGTCCCAACCTAACCCCTTTACGATCAAATTTACTCTATTAATGTGTATATTTTGATGCTATTTCCACACCTTATGAACTATTTTTAAAAATGATTATAAGTACATTTTAAAATTGTCAAATTTGCGATTAAATTATTCCATTATGATGAAATACCGGTTCCATCAAGGATGTATTTACGCTTTATTATATAAACTGGCAAAATGAGCCATTATGACCCTTTTTTACAAAGAGGAAGTTACCGACTGCATAACGGGAAACACATCATCTTCAACTGTAACCATTGTTCTGAAAACTAGCGAGCGTAACGCGCGGTGTTCCATAGATAGATAGATAGGCTGTACACACACAGATTGATACAAAAACGATTACGCACTCAATTTTCGAAATATACCATTGTGTTATAAGATCCGTACCTATTTTTTTACTGACAACTTCCTTAAAATTGAATTAACACGATGAATCAACGAAATTTCATGCCATTCATTCGACATCGTTTACATTTTACAGAGGAAGTCATAGTTGATTGTTTCGGTGTTCTAATATTAGCTATCTATCATTACAACATTATAAATTTTTTTTATGAGAATTTAAAATTGTTAAGATGTTGTGATGATGGGGGATCATTTTCAAATTACCTTCGAAATAAGGGTGGTTCGACCAAAAGGAGGTGAAAATCGTTTTCAGAGGAAACCTCCCGATCTCTATGGTGGACGGCACATTTAAAACTTCTTGAGCGTTTACCGGTCATCTGAAACAAAACAATAATCCATAAATACACAATCAATTATTATTGTCGATTTGTTTATTTTCAAACCCCAAACTGAGTGGTACAGTAGAGATTTTATTTTCAAACATTTAACACCTTCAACATCCCTAAAACGTCTAATGTTCCAGTCAGTTTGAATAAACAACCCCTTGTTTTGTTTAACCCTTTGTAAAATACCTAGGTAAATTATCCTTTGCGAAAAAAGTTCAAATATAAATCAATAGCATTGTGTAATTGTGTCACATCATCATCCCCACACCCTTTACTTTATGGGCTTGTGAATTATTCTACGAAGGAAAGATCCTTGATCCCTTACGATATTAACATAATCAATAACACAAGTAGAGGGTTGCCTGCCAAAGACTATTTTTCTATAAACACATGTAACCTAGTTTTCAAAGACTATTTTTTTACACAAAATTAACAACCTTAATTTAACCCTTAACCATATAGGTACGACACACATATGTGTATATTTTATAAAAAATTTCACCCTGTGCCGTACGAATCTTTTTTAGTCAATAATAACCGATCTTCTGTAATATCGCGTGCTGATGATGATTCCCTCGCTTAGTGTGGCGGTAATAAATGTTTCAAGAAGAAACGCAAACCACCCAACTCACCCACCCCATAATATAAAGCTAAGCTTATGTCGGCCGTACAGACAACCCCTGTTACGTTAACCACACACACTACACTGTAGAACCCATACATCACTGTCCGACTTTACCCCAGAAAATTGTGCAGATATTTTAATAATAGCTAGCTGGAATTGTGGGGGGTTGGAAGACAAAAAGGAAAAATTCTACTACTATAAATCATATGAATAAATGGGGGCTTTAAATACGCCAATATAAAGTATGTATTAGGCGTGGTGTAGTCGTGGGGGTGGCAAATAATAATGAAAGCAAACCCTTGTTTGACTGTCCCTACCACTAGGAAATTTTCCAATATTAGAAATTGTCCAAAATAATGAAGAAAATTTTTAGGAAAAGTTAAAATTTTCAATAAGAATTTTGAGTGACCAATAGTCTCTCAAAAAACTGTAATATGGCGTGGGGGTAACAAATGTAGTAGATTTATATATAGGTTATGTAGGTCCAAATATTGACCAAGATTTTAGTTTTCCGGTCCATGGCCAGTGGCTAGACGATGAGGCCTCTCGCGGAACAGAACGAACATTCGCCTTGCTGCACACGTTGATTACCCTCGTAGGTGGTTGGTTGGTCGGTGCCGCACTGCGTCGTTGTATTTATTGCATTGCGTGAATTGCATTTGCCACCCGGAATATGGCGGTCGCGGATCCCATCCCATCATGAATATGCACACACTCTCTCCTCTCTCTGCTATGTTATGTTATGTGGAGGTATGTGTATGTATATACTTAGGTATAGTTGGCGAAGACGACGATAGCGACCCCAACAGCGTCTGCACCGGGTTCAATATTATTTGCATAATCGTTTATTAGAGAAGGTCGACGGGCCGTGTCGCGAACTGCCGCTCTGGAATTCGGTTAAATGGTTCTGATGATGCCACAGCGTTTGCCACAGATAAAGAATGTAAAATAAGCAGCGAGAAACGTTAGAGAAAAATAAAAAATTCTAGTTCTTTGGCACCCCCAAGAGAGAACGGATGTTCGTGAAATTAGAGTAAAAATCGATAGACAAGGGTGGATTAATGAGGAAAGATGAAGATCAACATGAAAAAGACTAAAATTGAAAAAAATTCACTCTAATGTAGATGTCCTTCATGATAGACTATTTGGGACCATTGTCGATTTGTCCTTCGAAAATTATAAGTAAAATCGATATTTGGCTGAAGTGGATCAATGAGAAAGGATCAGGATCATCTTAAACCTTCTCCATTTTGGTTCCTAAACCTTAGAAAGAATCAAGATTGAAAAAACTCACTTCCTTGGCGATGAGCTATTTCAAATTGTATGTAAATCGATAAACAGGGGTGGATTAATGAGAATTGATGATGATCCATCTTTTACCTTCTCCACTCTGGAATGAAAAACTTGAAGAGGACCAGAACTGAAGATAAATCATTTTAATGCAGATGTTCTTCGATTTTAACCACCTGGAACTACTGGAAATTAACGAGAAATGATGATGTTCATCTTGAACTTTCTCCATCCTAGGTTGCAAAGGACCAAAATTGAAGAAAAGTCACTCTAGTGTAGAAGTCTTTCATGATAAACTATCTGGGGCCATTGCCAATTTGTTCTTCGAAATGAATCTTCGAAAATTCTAAGTAAAATCGATATTTGGCTGATGTGGATCAATGAGAAAGGATCAGGATCATTTTAAACCTTCTCCATTTTGGCTCCTAAACCTTAGAAAGAATCAAGATTGACAAAAAGTCAATTCCTTCGAGATGAGCCATTTCAAATTGTATGTAAATCGAAAGACAGGGGTGGATTAATGAGAATTGATGATGATCCATCTTTTACCTTCTTCACTCTGGACTGAAAAACTTGAAGAGGACCAGAACTGAAGAGAAATCACTTTAATGCAGATGTTCTTCGATTATTAGCCACCTGGAACTACTGGAAATTAACGAGAAATGATTATGTTCATCTTGACCTTTCTCCATCCTAGGTTGCAAAGGACCAAAATTGAAGAAAAGTCACTCTAGTGTAGAAGTCTTTCATGATGAACTATCTGGGGCCATTGCCAATTTGTTCTTCGAAATGAATCTTCGAAAATTCTAAGTAAAATCGATATTTGGCTGAAGTGGATCAATGAGAAAGGATCAGGATCATCTTAACCTTCTCCATTTTGGTTCTTAAACCTTAGAAAGAATCAAGATTGACAAAAAGTCAATTCCTTCGAGATGAGCCATTTCAAATTGTATGTAAATCGAAAGACAGGGGTGGATTAATGAGAATTGATGATGATCCATCTTTTACCTTCTCCACTTTGGACTGAAAAACTTGGAAAAGACCGGAACTGAAGAGAAATCGCTTAATGCAGATGTTCTTTGATATTAACCACCTGGGACTATTCGGGATTAACCGAGTAAAATGGATATTGGGCTGAAGTAGAATTGAAACTATCTTTGTAATCGATCATTCGATAAAATATACCCCATTTTAAGATAGGTAATCAGGCAGGCCAACTTAAGTAGCTAAGTTATAATAAAACAAACGTTAATCGTTCATTTTATTATTACACGGCAATGTATGTGGTGTGGTGGTGGACGATTGTGTATATGTAGAGACACCACACCGGCCTTGCATACTATTAGGTAAACAGACACACACACAAAAGTCCCGCGCGCTTCGGGTAAGTCCCTTCACCCCTTCTTCACCGTTGTTATAGCGCGATCATCGGTTGCCACACGCAAACCAACGAAACAGATCGACCGCCAACTGTGATGTGCGGTCCTCTTCTCTATAACTTGCTATGTATGTACATACTTCGAACCCGGGTCGTGGAAACGGGCAAGGCATGCGTCCGTCCCTATCTAAAAGGCCTAATCAGCGAGATAAGTAAATAAATAAACCCGTGGTGTCCCTCTGACTCTGATTATTGGGTCTCTCCTTCGCTTCTTCTTCTTCTACTCCAACTCATTTTGCACTTAATGGCTTCATCAACCGGAGACGACTATCCCAACCTATCAGATAAACGAAATCGATGCAAGACATAAATCGCTAGTAAAGTACCTGAGTAGTTAAATTAAAGAGCTGATTGCTTCCATTGGTATGGAGAGGTAAGGTATCCCATGACCATAACCTTACTTATTTAATTGCCATTATGTAGTCATGTATCACGTAAGTACTGTGTGTTGCCTAACTGTGACCGAACTGCCTGCATAAAAGGTATCGCCTCATCGATGAAATTTAGATTGAATTGTCAAATGAAATTCAAAAAACTAAATAAGTAACTAATAATTAATAAAATAGTGAATTAACAATAAATAAGTAAATGTATAGATCTAAGGATAGTATATAGATAGTTGCAACAGCACATCACCCGTTTCATTTCCTTTTCGTTTCAAAAACTATCTATTTTAAAAATATCTTTAGCAGTTGCTCAAGACTGTTAATTAAAGGTTAACTGTCGGATTTAAAGCCTCCAGTTCCGTTACTTAACAGAAAATTTATGAGACGCTGTTCCCGCATAAACAATCCTCAAATTAAGTAATGACAAAATGGAAATAATTTCAGTAACTGAAACAATATTATTGTTTCTTTGAAACGTGCCAAAAAATTAATTGTTCTGTTGACTACCACCTCACTCACTATTATATCTCATCATAAATTGAATAAGTGTTTACTTGCGTATAAACCTGAAAAGATTTAAAACCGGAACATTTATTTACCCCCGCACGACATAGCGATCTAATCTCGATGACTAATAAGCTGACGAAGTTATAGAGGGAGCCCTTAATATTTAGGCGTTAGGGAAAATAGGTGTCAATGTTGGGGGCATCATTTGTCTCGTCAAGATTGATTGGCCGGGGCTTAGGTATATTGTACCAGACAACTACTGTACGGTCGCATTTTTGAAACGGACACTAATGGCAGGTGTGGACAAGACAATTAATTAATTGTAAAAGAACTCAGAACGGTAAGGTCTGTCCATAGATAGCGAGTGTTACATTAAAAAAACACACTAATCGTAAATACTACAGATACTGTTCAAATTTTATGGCCTGGACTGTATAATAATTTGCTTGCGTAAAACAAGTGACAATCCGTGTATACACTACTGGTAACTTACGAACCGAACGTAGGGACATCCTGTTACATGCAATTATAACGGGCGGCATAATGTTTTGGTAAATACCTACATAATGCAAGGTATAGGAATATAAATAAAAAATACCGACAAAGAATTGTGTAATACCCACGTTCGGTTCGTGAGTTACCACATCTGTATAATAATTTGCATCTATAATATATACTTAGCTATAATATTAAATAAACGTAAAACAAGTAAGCCAACCGTGTAAAGTTGGTTGCCTACCGTTTTGGTTTCGTTTTATTTTTGTGGTTACTGCGCATTGTGCTCAGTTCATGTATACACTACTGGTAACTTACGAACCGAACGTAGGTACATCCTGTTACATGCAATTATAACGGGCGGCATAATGTTTTGGTAAATACATAATGCAAGGTATAGGAATATAAATAAAAAATACCGACAAAGAATTGTGTAATACCCAGTTCGGTTCGTGAGTTACCATATCTGTATAATAATTTGCATCTATAATATATACTTAGCTATAATATTAAATTAACGTAAAACAAGTAAGCCAACCGTGTAAAGTTGGTTGCCTACCGTTTGGTTTCGTTTTATTTTTGTGGTTACTGCGCATTGTGCTCAGTTCATGTATACACTACTGGTAACTTACGAACCGAACGTAGGTACATCCTGTTACATGCAATTATAACGGGCGGCATAATGTTTTGGTAAATACATAGTGCATGGTATAGGAATATAAATAATTAATACCGACAAAGAATTGTGTAAAGCCCATGTTCGGTTCGTGAGTTACCACATCTGTATAATAATTTGCATCTATAATATATACTTAGCTATAATATTAAATTAACGTAAAACAAGTAAGCCAACCGTGTAAAGTTGGTTGCCTACCGTTTTGGTTTCGTTTTATTTTTGTGGTTACTGCGCATTGTGCTCAGTTCATGTATACACTACTGGTAACTTACGAACCGAACGTAGGTACATCCTGTTACATGCAATTATAACGGGCGGCATAATGTTTTGGTAAATACATAGTGCATGGTATAGGAATATAAATAAAAAATACCGACAAAGAATTGTGTAATACCCACGTTCGGTTCGTGAGTTACCACATCTGTATAATAATTTGCATCTTTACCTTTTATTAGAAACCAACGCTGTTATTTTAAATTAACGTAAAACAAGTAAGCGTTAAATGAAAGTACGCAGGTAACTACTGTGCAAAACGAAATTCAAAACGCGCAAAATTATTTGCACTACATATTTACTCCGGTATAACAGAAGAAAAAGTGCGGAAATAGAACGTATTCTTCTATTCATTTAAATAATATGAATATAAAGTTTCACGAGAATAAATTTTACAGTCCATAATTTTTAAAAAAAGTAAAAGTAAGGAAATTGTAAAATACGTATCTATTTATTTTCGATAAGATTGTGCATATGTCCGGATATAACGCAATGGAAACAGTAGATATCGGTTACAACGAAAATAGCGGTTATTGCAACAGAGACTCACATAGAATAATTATTTTTATTGTATTATCGTTTATTTTGTGGGTACTTTTTACATTATGTTCAGCGTCAATGATTCTAACTTCACAAAGAATTTTCGCCGGTTGCATATGCTCTGATTTTATTGAATGATGATGTGTGATGGGTGTTGTGGGAGGAGGTTGAGGGGAGGTGAAAGGGGTGAGGAGACGGGACGTGGTGTAGAAAAGGCATTAAAGTAAATGGTGTTGGCCGTTGAAAGAGAATTCGTAGCCCCTGACTCACGACGTTGTTCTGATGTTGTTGCTATTCTTGTCCCGTTTTAAAACCGAAATGATTATTCGAGAGACGGACCCCCAACGGTCGGCCGGTTCTTCGTTCGGTGCACTGACTCCTTCGAAGTTTTTAGATCAAGGTGCCAAAGAATCAGCTGATTTTAGACCGAAATATTTATGAGAGTACTCTCTCGTTCGCTCTCTCTGTCTTTCTCATTCTTGCAGACGATTTTTTTTTTCGGTTATTGCCAATGCCGACGCTGTGGCCTCCGCTTTCCGGTGCTCTGCTATTACATCTTTGTTTGTTTAGTCTGAATCGGCCAAAAAAAAAAGCAACACTGCGCGTAATCGCGTCAACACTTGAAGATCGCGGTTTTTTACCGGGTTCTTCAATCCGCCAACCTCAATTAAACAGACTGTTTTTCTGGAAATCGGGAAATAATTTTTGAAGTATGTAATTCGTTAAAAAAACGTTTCTATGTTCCTTTACTCCATCTTTACATCCTGTCTGTTTGACCTACCTACATACGTACGTTTACGTTTTTAATTGATCTTATATTATAATAATGTACCTGTACAGGTGGGGAAAATATTTTAACTACCATGACAATCGTTAAAAATTGTCCATTCACACTCGTCGAGAGTTTTAATAAATTTTGAGACAGGTATAGGTGATAAAAAGCCCCCTTTTTGTGCTTGGAAATGATCTTCACATTAATCCTTCTTATAACCCCTAGGCTTCAAATACAAACGTGTAATAAAATATTCTTGTGGTCGGTTAAACTTTTACATACACTGTATAGAAAATTTTCATTGCAAAGTTGTATATACACAGTGGATTCAATTCTGCTTGTAATATTTTTTAATTGATTATACAAGTTGATCCTATACAGGTCGAGAAAATGTTTAACCGACCATGTCAAACGTTAACTATAGCCTTTCCCACCTAACACTCACAATCGTCGAGAGTTTTATTAAATTTTGAGACAGGTATAGGTGATAAAAAGCCCCCTTTTTGTGCTTGGTAATAATCTTCACATTAATCCTTCTTATAACCCCTAGGCTTCAAATACAAACGTGTAATAAAATATTCTTGTGGTCGGTTAAACTTTTACATACACTGTATAAAAAATTTTCATTGCAAAGCTGTATATACACAGTGGATTCAATTCTGCTTGTAATATTTTTTAATTGATTATACAAGTTGACCCTATACAGGTCGAGAAAATATTTAACCGACCATGTCAAACGTTAACTATAGCCTTTCCCACCTAACACTCACAATCGTCGAAAGTTTTATTTAATTTTGAGACAGGTATAGGTGATAAAAAGCCCCCTTTTTGTGCTTGGAAATGATCTTCACATTAATCCTTCTTATAACCCCTAGGCTTCAAATACAAACGTGTAATAAAATATTCTTGTGGTCGGTTAAACTTTTACATACACTGTATAGAAAATTTTCATTGCAATGTTGTATATACACAGTGGATTCAATTCTGCTTGTAATATTTTTTAATTGATCATACAAGTTGATCCTATACAGGTCGAGAAAATATTTAACCGATCGTGTCAAACGTTAACTATAGCCTTTCCCACCTAACACTCACAATCGTCGAGAGTTTTATTAAATTTTGAGACAGGTATAGGTGATAAAAAGCCCCCTTTTTGTGCTTGGAAATAATCTTCACATTAATCCTTCTTATAACCCCTAGGCTTCAAATACAAACGTGTAATAAAATATTCTTGTGGTCGGTTAAACTTTTACATACACTGTATAGAAAATTTTCATTGCAAAGTTGTATATACACAGTGGATTCAATTCTGCTTGTAATATTTTTTAATTGATTATACAAGTTGATCCTATACAGGTCGAGAAAATGTTTAACCGACCATGTCAAACGTTAACTATAGTCTTTCCCACCTAACACTCACAATCGTCGAGAGTTTTATTAAATTCTGAGACAGATATAGGTGATAAAAAGCCCCCTTCTCGTGCTTGGTAATAATCTTCACATTAATCCTTCTTATAACCTCTAGGCTTCAAATACAAACGTGTAATAAAATATTCTTGTGGTCCGTTAAACTTTTACATACACTGTATAGAAAATTTTCATTGCAATGTTGTATATACACAGTGTATTCAATTCTGCTTGTAATATTTTTTAATTAATCATACAAATTGGTCATATACAGGTCGAGAAAATATTTAACCGACCATGTCAAACGTTAAACCTTGCAACATACATAAGTGCCTCAATTCAGCTCAAAAATCCAATATTTGAAACAATTTTTTATTATTGTCTAGGGTCCCTGATTTTGCAAACTGGTACCATAAACACGCATGACGTGATTCTGTTGTAACATCGACCCGTTACTTTATTTATCTATTAACACTACCAATGGCAGTGGCGAGTTATCTTTTTAGAAAATCGATTGCATATTGGCACATTTTATACAAATGAAAACACATTTCAATTTTGCAGACAAGTCATATAATACCTACTACGTACGTATGTATTAAAAAGCCCATGTGTGTAATGCGATAAAAACAAACGAAATGAACAAAGTTGAAATTGTCAATTGCAAAATTTTGTGCAAACGACTGAATTGGGCCAAGAACACGTCAGAAGTAAATAAATCACGTCACTGTTCGCGAACAACTCTTTTTTAAGCTCTCTCGTGACTTATGCAATGATAACAATTAAAGAAAATATATACGGCTTAACAATTAACTGGCTAATAATAACTGACACTGACACGACGAATGAAATGAAACAATAGAACCAACAATACGTACCTAATATCCTACTTATTACTTATCCTTAAGTCAGTCACGGACGGTGCAAATTATTTATGTTTAACAATGTATCTTATCGATAAAATTACGTATAATCTATGTCATATCAAGTACATATGTTTCTCAATAGAGGGTGAGAGCAAATACAAAATTATTTTTCGTATTTGTATTTATATAAGTAATTTATCCATAAACTGAACTTGTTTTGAAATACATTGTATTTAAAATACAGAATCTTTGTTGGTCAGTTAAACTTTTACCTGCACTGTATAGTAAATTTTCGTTGCATAATTGAGAACACCAAGTGAATTCAACTTTAGGTGTAACATTTTTTTAATTAATCGTATACATATTATAATGGACCTATACAGGTAGGGAAAATATTTAACCCACCATGTCAAGCGTTAACTGTAGCCTTTCCCACCTAACACTCACGCTCGTCGAGAACTTAATTGAATTCTGAGATACATATGTATAGGTGGTAACAAGTCCTACTTCTCGTACTTAATAATCTTCATATCAACCCTTGCAATATTTAAGACGTATAATAAAATATTCTTTTGGTCGGTTAAACTTTTACCTACACTGTATAGTAAGTAATCTTTAAAATTGACTTAATCCTAATCTAAATAAAAATAAATAGAATTAGAATGTTTTGTCTAACTCTTCGACCGCTATTTATATTTCGAAAACAATTATTCGATTGTGAAATGAAATGTATATTATCTAAGCGGCAGGTAACAAAAGAAGAATATCTACAATACAACTAGAATTAATTTATTATTTCTTGTTATTATTAGGGACTTTCCTCGACCATCAATGACGACACAACTTTGTCGGTATTAAAGTAAAATTGTTCTGTTTGAAGTGAGTGTATTCTTTTTTACTTACCTAAAGTATATGTGTATTTATAATGAATACACTCTCTTCCAATTTGATGCAAATTAAACCGTACATATACTGACCGCATGATAATAATAAAGTATGTCAAACTACATACATAATTACCTAGTGCAAAACGTCGTCATTGATTGAACAGTGTTAAATATAAACGGGAAATGCCATATACGTGTGGATCGGCCTTGTAAGGAATTTATACGTAAATGCCATGTATCGAAAGGAAATTGCCGAATGATTCATTTCATGATAGTCAATTTATTCAACCGAACGAATCTGTCGGTTTATTGACCGCCACGACACCATCGATTTTAAATTAGCTAAAACTTTAATTTCGAAATTTAACAAGAGGAAACCCTAAATACATATAAAATAAGCCGGGATTAATTTTTTTATTGATTATATTTTTATATAAAAAGATTAAAAATAGGGTAATTATAGTAGATACTTTAAAGAAAAATTATAATTAATAATTAAAACCTAATCGATCGATACCATGTTTCCCACTGTAAACCATTTTCCGGATCTTTCAATTACCTATCGACATTATAAATCGTATAAAATATGGTACACATGTACAGATATGTGGCTATGTATGTGCATGTGCCTCTCACTAATAAATGATAACGTGAACGCATTTACGTGTTTCACATTTGCTAGTGTGCACATTTCTCACGACCAACTATTTTCCCATAATATTTATCACGAAGTACGATCTGACTTTTGCATAATTAAAAACGAGATAAAAGCCATGGGCGTTTCTTTTGTCTCGAACGTAAAGGAAGGTTGTTTGAATTGCTTTTATGTACCTACATACACACATAGGTACAAGTAGAACTAACTAAAGGCAAATTCTCTCTCTTTTACTTTATTTCACTTGCAACGCAACACTTTCATTTAGGTACCTACCCTATTACAATTTACAGTATAGGTACCTACCGAGAGCATTCAAATAGTGTTTGATCAATTGCATTTTATCATAATAATCATTTATAACGACTTCGGATGTAACGTCGATTTCGGTTTTAGCGACTAATTTTAAAGAACTATTAATTACAAGATGCTAGAAATCTCATACTGACTGATATTGCGACCGAGTCTAAGGGGGCCATTCATAAAATACGTTCGCATACAAGGCGGGACGGGGGGTCTACTGCAACATAATTATAATAGAAAAAAAATTAACATTTTGAAACTTTAAACATTTCTTTTTTATAAATTTTGAGAGTACCTCGAATTTTGTGCGAAGGTTCAGAAATTTAAGAAAGAAATTTTATAATTTTCGAGGACATTCTGTCATTTCTGCACTTATTTTTTATTTTAACTTAATAATTATTTTAAAAAATAAATAATAATTACCTACATTATAATACTCACGAAGATTTCTTCCAATATACAGAGTGCAATCAAATATTATTTGGACTAATAATTTTCATCGTTTGAATAGCTCGTTATGATTAAAAAAAATAAACATTTTGAAACTTTAAACATTTTTTTTATTTATAAATTTGAGAGTACCTACCTTGAATTTTGTGCAAAAGGTTCAGAAATTCAAGAAAGAAATTTTATAATTTTCGAGGACATTCTGTCATTTCTGCAATTATTTTTATTTTAACTTAATAATTATTTTAAAAAATAAATAATAATTACCTACATTATAATACTCACGAAGATTTCTTCCAATATACAGAGTGGAAACAAATACTTTTTTGGGACTAATAATTTTCATGCTTTAAAGGATAGCTTGATTGATTGATTAGAAAAAGAATAACATTTTGAAATTCCACATTTTTTTGTAAAATTTTGGAGCATCTAGAATTTCTGTAAGTTGAGAACTTTTTGTCTTTTTTTTTTTTTAATTTAGGTATATCTACGAATTCTTTAAAAAAAATTTTCTTTTGAGTAGGTACGTACGTAGGAACTCTACATGACGATAATATTGTACATTGTACAAAACATTCGTTATAGAGAGTTTAGACCATAAGTTTAATTCCTTATAATAAATGTAAATAAAATAAAACCACAGTTGAAGATTATGTTTGTTATACATAGATACTTTTCTTTCACATCGTGCACTCAGGATTAAAGTTGTTAATTAGTAGAAAGCATTGTTTTGAAGACACGCCACGTCCAGGATTAAGTCACACATTTATGTGGTGGTAATTTGGTGCCGAGGGGGGGGGGGACAAGGGCAAGTATAGGGGGTTACACGGTCTCATCATGCGATTTTTACGGTCGTAGGTACATGAATCGTGGCTGTAAATTTGTGTAATACATAATTAGAAGTCGGTGAGGAAAAAAACAATATCCATTATTAAATTGCAGCACATTGTTCGTTCTACGGTTTCCTTGACATTAGAAAATTGCATAATTTCTCTTCGTTAAGTTAACTCACACACATTAATTCGTACAAAAGTTGTTGGTGCATTGCCATGCTGTCAGGTCAAGGGCTTCATTAGCAGCATGAATTACCTATAATAATTATTTATTAATTAAGACAATAATAAGAATCAAGGTTCTGGTCTGTAAGTACCTACCTATAACATTATTATGTAGGTACAGACGGTCGAGCTTCGATTACTCGAATCACCATGAGAAGCAAAGCAACTGACGTTCGAGTTATCGAAGTTTGACCCTGTACCTATGTATTTTAAGTTAAGTTGTTATTGACCCAGTTCTTTGGACTCGTTACTTTAATTATTATTTATTCGTCAATTTCTACTAAATATGATACTGTGCGGATAAGTCCAAATATAAATATGTAATTACGTATATCTATTTACATAAAATATAGAACGGTGCTTTATACGTAAAGGCTCCTCGGTTTTCCGGTTGGTTCTAAAACACACATTATTATTTCAAAGTCCTACCGCCCCCCTTGCCGGCCCCCCGCGCCATCCCTTAACGAGACACTTCCAGAGAGTATCATAAAAATAAAATACTTCCGTTTGTGTATGTGTCTATCGTAGTTATGTATAATAAATAACTAACTGACTTTGGCATTGCGCCAATTCCAATGATTCTTTCCTGTGAAGTCGTTACTTTTATTTACAGTAAACTATACGTTCAGACAGACAGACAGAAAAGCCTCACAGACAAACACAAATCCAATTAAAAAATATTTAAATTACTTCCTGATCCTTAAAATCTTCCTAATAATAAGCCATTGAAGACCAAAGTTGTTATCCACTATCCCCCTTTACTCCTGTTTCTGCTTCTCATACATATGTTTCGGACATTCAATAGTCTTAGTCTTCCACCTGATTAATAACATAAATTTTTATCTATCGATTTTAGAATGGGGTTTGCTTTGGTAATTAAATGTGGGTCACTAGGAATAATGGATTTATTCCATCAGTCCAATAAATAACTTCCTATTTATTATAAAAGTATGTAGGTACTTGAGTAATTAAGGAGAAATTTATTAAACGGGCAATACCTACATTTGCAATGATAACTGACTGAACTGTGTGATATGATGTACCTATTTATGTAACAATAAAACAAAACAAAATAATAAAGTATCGTGTCTATAAAATAATGCAACGAACAAACGAATGAACGGGTCGGCCGTCTGTAGTGTGTACGACGTACTGTCGCCACCTGTTGTCCGTTATGACTGGCGCTACATAGGTATAATTACATTACAAGTATGTAAATAAACAGTTGACGGGTGCGTTAAGTACGGACCTGTGCGCGTGCGCAATGGAACGGCGTTAATTCCGCTGGGAAGTTCCCACGCCACGCCACCTTATTATTGCACCGGTTACTTCCAGTCGCGGTGGCCGTGGAACTGGTACGGACAATCGCATACACACAATAAATAAATACACACACACACATAACACGGCACAGCTAGCTAGCTAGACGAGAAAGACCTACGCGAAAGCAAAACGTACAAGAACAACAGAAAAAAAAAACAACGAGAGAGAATAACGTAACAGCTGTTTTGAATGCCGCAAGTTATTACAACAGTATCACCCATTTTTTTTAAGTACATAAATATTACGCTACGACCGTAAAAACGATACGATTATAGAGCAGGGTGTGTCGAAAAAAACGTTACATTTTTTGTTTTCTCACTTTCCTTTCCGATTCGTTATAAATGGACATTTAATTACCCAGAGATGAGATATAAATTAAAAAGAAACTTTAAACAGTAATGTACTAATCAATGTAGAATTTCGTCTACCACTCTATAGTCCTGATTGTACGTCTAATATACCTCTCACTATTCCATTGTCAGTATTTTCGTCCTCCTGCAATAACATAAATTGATGTGGTGGAATTTAGAAATCTGCTTTTCTATAACCAAATTTTAATATCTAGAAGACTGTCCCAAGTTTCTTAAGATAATGAGAGTGATTTTGAACACCCCAAAAATAAAGTAATGAAAACTTTCATCTGCCTCTCTTAAGTTCTGATTCTGCTTTTAAGAAGCCTCTAAATAGCCCCATTTGTCTCACAAAGTGACTTTTTTTGTTGACTTCCCCTATTTATCTTCAATATTTTCATCCCTTTATAATACCACATCTAAAACGCTTCGGGCTATTTATTTTCTGCTACCCCCATGTGCAGAGACCATGAAGTGGAGCCTCAAACAAATTTCTATTGAATTTAACCCCATGCAAAATGACTTGATGTGGTGGAATTTAGAAATCTGTTTTTCTATAACCAAATTTTAATATCTAGAAGACTGTCCCAAGTTTCTAAAGATAAAGTGAGTGATTTTGAACACCCCAAAAATAACGTAATGAAAACTTTCATCTGCCTCTCTTAAGTTCTGATTCTGCTTTTAAGAAGCCTCTAAATAGCCCCATTTGTCTCACAAAGTGACTTTTTTTGTTGACTTCCCCTATTTATCTTCAATATTTTCATCCCTTTATAATACCACATCTAAAACGCTTCGGGCTATTTATTTTCTGCTACCCCCATGTGCAGAGACCATGAAGTGGAGCCTCAAACAAATTTCTATTGAATTTAACCCCATGCAAAGTGACGTGATGTGGTGCAATTTAGAAATCTGTTTTTCTATAACCAAATTTTAATATCTAGAAGACTGTCCCAAGTTTCTAAAGATAAAGTGAGTGATTTGAACACCCCAAAAAAAACGTAATGAAAACTTTCCTCTGCCTCTCTTAAGTCCTGATTCTGCTTTTAAGAAGCCTCTAAATAGCCCCATTTGTCTCACAAAGTGACTTTTTTTGTTGACTTCCCCTATTTATCTTCAATATTTTCATCCCTTTATAATACCACATCTAAAACGCTTCGGGCTATTTATTTTCTGCTACCCCCATGTGCAGAGACCATGAAGTGGAGCCTCAAACAAATTTCTATTGAATTTAACCCCATGCAAAATGACTTGATGTGGTGGAATTTAGAAATCTGTTTTTCTATAACCAAATTTTAATATCTAGAAGACTGTCCCAAGTTTCTAAAGATAAAGTGAGTGATTTTGAACACCCCAAAAATAACGTAATGAAAACTTTCATCTGCCTCTCTTAAGTTCTGATTCTGCTTTTAAGAAGCCTCTAAATAGCCCCATTTGTCTCACAAAGTGACTTTTTTTGTTGACTTCCCCTATTTATCTTCAATATTTTCATCCCTTTATAATACCACATCTAAAACGCTTCGGGCTATTTATTTTCTGCTACCCCCATGTGCAGAGACCATGAAGTGGAGCCTCAAACAAATTTCTATTGAATTTAACCCCATGCAAAGTGACGTGATGTGGTGCAATTTAGAAATCTGTTTTTCTATAACCAAATTTTAATATCTAGAAGACTGTCCCAAGTTTCTAAAGATAAAGTGAGTGATTTGAACACCCCAAAAAAAACGTAATGAAAACTTTCCTCTGCCTCTCTTAAGTCCTGATTCTGCTTTTAAGAAGCCTCTAAATAGCCCCATTTGTCTCACAAAGTGACTTTTTTTGTTGACTTCCCCTATTTATCTTCAATATTTTCATCCCTTTATAATACCACATCTAAAACGCTTCGGGCTATTTATTTTCTGCTACCCCCATGTGCAGAGACCATGAAGTGGAGCCTCAAACAAATTTCTATTGAATTTAACCCCATGCAAAATGACTTGATGTGGTGGAATTTAGAAATCTGTTTTTCTATAACCAAATTTTAATATCTAGAAGACTGTCCCAAGTTTCTAAAGATAAAGTGAGTGATTTTGAACACCCCAAAAATAACGTAATGAAAACTTTCATCTGCCTCTCTTAAGTTCTGATTCTGCTTTTAAGAAGCCTCTAAATAGCCCCATTTGTCTCACAAAGTGACTTTTTTTGTTGACTTCCCCTATTTATCTTCAATATTTTCATCCCTTTATAATACCACATCTAAAACGCTTCGGGCTATTTATTTTCTGCTACCCCCAGTGCAGAGACCATGAAGTGGAGCCTCAAACAAATTTCTATTGAATTTAACCCCATGCAAAATGACTTGATGTGGTGGAATTTAGAAATCTGTTTTTCTATAACCCAATTTTAATATCTAGAAGATTCCCAAGTTTCTAAAGATAAAGTGAGTGATTTGAACACCCCAAAAAAACGTAATGAAAACTTTCTCTGCCTCTCTTAAGTTCTGATTCTGCTTTTAAGAAGCCTCTAAATAGCCCCATTTGTCTCACAAAGTGACTTTTTTTGTTGACTTCCCCTATTTATCTTCAATATTTTCATCCCTTTATAATACCACATCTAAAACGCTTCGGGCTATTTATTTTCTGCTACCCCCATGTGCAGAGACCATGAAGTGGAGCCTCAAACAAATTTCTATTGAATTTAACCCCATGCAAATGACTTGATGTGGTGGAATTTAGAAATCTGTTTTTCTATAACCAAATTTTAATATCTAGAAGACTGTCCCAAGTTTCTAAAGATAAAGTGAGTGATTTGAACACCCCAAAAATAACGTAATGAAAACTTTCATCTGCCTCTCTTAAGTTCTGATTCTGCTTTTAAGAAGCCTCTAAATAGCCCCATTTGTCTCACAAAGTGACTTTTTTTGTTGACTTCCCCTATTTATCTTCAATATTTTCATCCCTTTATAATACCACATCTAAAACGCTTCGGGCTATTTATTTTCTGCTACCCCCACGTGCAGAGACCATGAAGTGGAGCCTCAAACAAATTTCTATTGAATTTAACCCCATGCAAAATGACTTGATGTGGTGGAATTTAGAAATCTGTTTTTCTATAACCAAATTTTAATATCTAGAAGACTGTCCCAAGTTTCTAAAGATAAAGTGAGTGATTTTGAACACCCCAAAAATAACGTAATGAAAACTTTCATCTGCCTCTCTTAAGTTCTGATTCTGCTTTTAAGAAGCCTCTAAATAGCCCCATTTGTCTCACAAAGTGACTTTTTTTGTTGACTTCCCCTATTTATCTTCAATATTTTCATCCCTTTATAATACCACATCTAAAACGCTTCGGGCTATTTATTTTCTGCTACCCCCATGTGCAGAGACCATGAAGTGGAGCCTCAAACAAATTTCTATTGAATTTAACCCCATGAAAAAGTGACTTGATGTGGTGGAATTTAGAAATCTGTTTTTCTATAACCCAATTTTAATATCTAGAAGATTTTCCCAAGTTTCTAAAGATAAAGTGAGTGATTTGAACACCCCAAGAAAAAACGTAATGAAAACTTTCCTCTGCCTCTCTTAAGTCCTGATTCTGCTTTTAAGAAGCCTCTAAATAGCCCCATTTGTCTCACAAAGTGACTTTTTTTGTTGACTTCCCCTATTTATCTTCAATATTTTCATCCCTTTATAATACCACATCTAAAACGCTTCGGGCTATTTATTTTCTGCTACCCCCATGTGCAGAGACCATGAAGTGGAGCCTCAAACAAATTTCTATTGAATTTAACCCCATGCAAAATGACTTGATGTGGTGGAATTTAGAAATCTGTTTTTCTATAACCAAATTTTAATATCTAGAAGACTGTCCCAAGTTTCTAAAGATAAAGTGAGTGATTTGAACACCCCAAAAAAACGTAATGAAAACTTTCTCTGCCTCTCTTAAGTTCTGATTCTGCTTTTAAGAAGCCTCTAAATAGCCCCATTTGTCTCACAAAGTGACTTTTTTTGTTGACTTCCCCTATTTATCTTCAATATTTTCATCCCTTTATAATACCACATCTAAAACGCTTCGGGCTATTTATTTTCTGCTACCCCCAGTGCAGAGACCATGAAGTGGAGCCTCAAACAAATTTCTATTGAATTTAACCCCATGCAAAATGACTTGATGTGGTGGAATTTAGAAATCTGTTTTTCTATAACCAAATTTTAATATCTAGAAGACTGTCCCAAGTTTCTAAAGATAAAGTGAGTGATTTTGAACACCCCAAAAATAACGTAATGAAAACTTTCATCTGCCTCTCTTAAGTTCTGATTCTGCTTTTAAGAAGCCTCTAAATAGCCCCATTTGTCTCACAAAGTGACTTTTTTTGTTGACTTCCCCTATTTATCTTCAATATTTTCATCCCTTTATAATACCACATCTAAAACGCTTCGGGCTATTTATTTTCTGCTACCCCCACGTGCAGAGACCATGAAGTGGAGCCTCAAACAAATTTCTATTGAATTTAACCCCATGCAAAATGACTTGATGTGGTGGAATTTAGAAATCTGTTTTTCTATAACCAAATTTTAATATCTAGAAGACTGTCCCAAGTTTCTAAAGATAAAGTGAGTGATTTTGAACACCCCAAAAATAACGTAATGAAAACTTTCATCTGCCTCTCTTAAGTTCTGATTCTGCTTTTAAGAAGCCTCTAAATAGCCCCATTTGTCTCACAAAGTGACTTTTTTTGTTGACTTCCCCTATTTATCTTCAATATTTTCATCCCTTTATAATACCACATCTAAAACGCTTCGGGCTATTTATTTTCTGCTACCCCCACGTGCAGAGACCATGAAGTGGAGCCTCAAACAAATTTCTATTGAATTTAACCCCATGCAAAATGACTTGATGTGGTGGAATTTAGAAATCTGTTTTTCTATAACCAAATTTTAATATCTAGAAGACTGTCCCAAGTTTCTAAAGATAAAGTGAGTGATTTTGAACACCCCAAAAATAACGTAATGAAAACTTTCATCTGCCTCTCTTAAGTTCTGATTCTGCTTTTAAGAAGCCTCTAAATAGCCCCATTTGTCTCACAAAGTGACTTTTTTTGTTGACTTCCCCTATTTATCTTCAATATTTTCATCCCTTTATAATACCACATCTAAAACGCTTCGGGCTATTTATTTTCTGCTACCCCCACGTGCAGAGACCATGAAGTGGAGCCTCAAACAAATTTCTATTGAATTTAACCCCATGCAAAATGACTTGATGTGGTGGAATTTAGAAATCTGTTTTTCTATAACCAAATTTTAATATCTAGAAGACTGTCCCAAGTTTCTAAAGATAAAGTGAGTGATTTTGAACACCCCAAAAATAACGTAATGAAAACTTTCATCTGCCTCTCTTAAGTTCTGATTCTGCTTTTAAGAAGCCTCTAAATAGCCCCATTTGTCTCACAAAGTGACTTTTTTTGTTGACTTCCCCTATTTATCTTCAATATTTTCATCCCTTTATAATACCACATCTAAAACGCTTCGGGCTATTTATTTTCTGCTACCCCCACGTGCAGAGACCATGAAGTGGAGCCTCAAACAAATTTCTATTGAATTTAACCCCATGCAAAATGACTTGATGTGGTGGAATTTAGAAATCTGTTTTTCTATAACCAAATTTTAATATCTAGAAGACTGTCCCAAGTTTCTAAAGATAAAGTGAGTGATTTTGAACACCCCAAAAATAACGTAATGAAAACTTTCATCTGCCTCTCTTAAGTTCTGATTCTGCTTTTAAGAAGCCTCTAAATAGCCCCATTTGTCTCACAAAGTGACTTTTTTTGTTGACTTCCCCTATTTATCTTCAATATTTTCATCCCTTTATAATACCACATCTAAAACGCTTCGGGCTATTTATTTTCTGCTACCCCCACGTGCAGAGACCATGAAGTGGAGCCTCAAACAAATTTCTATTGAATTTAACCCCATGCAAAATGACTTGATGTGGTGGAATTTAGAAATCTGTTTTTCTATAACCAAATTTTAATATCTAGAAGACTGTCCCAAGTTTCTAAAGATAAAGTGAGTGATTTTGAACACCCCAAAAATAACGTAATGAAAACTTTCATCTGCCTCTCTTAAGTTCTGATTCTGCTTTTAAGAAGCCTCTAAATAGCCCCATTTGTCTCACAAAGTGACTTTTTTTGTTGACTTCCCCTATTTATCTTCAATATTTTCATCCCTTTATAATACCACATCTAAAACGCTTCGGGCTATTTATTTTCTGCTACCCCCACGTGCAGAGACCATGAAGTGGAGCCTCAAACAAATTTCTATTGAATTTAACCCCATGCAAAATGACTTGATGTGGTGGAATTTAGAAATCTGTTTTTCTATAACCAAATTTTAATATCTAGAAGACTGTCCCAAGTTTCTAAAGATAAAGTGAGTGATTTTGAACACCCCAAAAATAACGTAATGAAAACTTTCATCTGCCTCTCTTAAGTTCTGATTCTGCTTTTAAGAAGCCTCTAAATAGCCCCATTTGTCTCACAAAGTGACTTTTTTTGTTGACTTCCCCTATTTATCTTCAATATTTTCATCCCTTTATAATACCACATCTAAAACGCTTCGGGCTATTTATTTTCTGCTACCCCCACGTGCAGAGACCATGAAGTGGAGCCTCAAACAAATTTCTATTGAATTTAACCCCATGCAAAATGACTTGATGTGGTGGAATTTAGAAATCTGTTTTTCTATAACCAAATTTTAATATCTAGAAGACTGTCCCAAGTTTCTAAAGATAAAGTGAGTGATTTTGAACACCCCAAAAATAACGTAATGAAAACTTTCATCTGCCTCTCTTAAGTTCTGATTCTGCTTTTAAGAAGCCTCTAAATAGCCCCATTTGTCTCACAAAGTGACTTTTTTTGTTGACTTCCCCTATTTATCTTCAATATTTTCATCCCTTTATAATACCACATCTAAAACGCTTCGGGCTATTTATTTTCTGCTACCCCCACGTGCAGAGACCATGAAGTGGAGCCTCAAACAAATTTCTATTGAATTTAACCCCATGCAAAATGACTTGATGTGGTGGAATTTAGAAATCTGTTTTTCTATAACCAAATTTTAATATCTAGAAGACTGTCCCAAGTTTCTAAAGATAAAGTGAGTGATTTTGAACACCCCAAAAATAACGTAATGAAAACTTTCATCTGCCTCTCTTAAGTTCTGATTCTGCTTTTAAGAAGCCTCTAAATAGCCCCATTTGTCTCACAAAGTGACTTTTTTTGTTGACTTCCCCTATTTATCTTCAATATTTTCATCCCTTTATAATACCACATCTAAAACGCTTCGGGCTATTTATTTTCTGCTACCCCCACGTGCAGAGACCATGAAGTGGAGCCTCAAACAAATTTCTATTGAATTTAACCCCATGCAAAATGACTTGATGTGGTGGAATTTAGAAATCTGTTTTTCTATAACCAAATTTTAATATCTAGAAGACTGTCCCAAGTTTCTAAAGATAAAGTGAGTGATTTTGAACACCCCAAAAATAACGTAATGAAAACTTTCATCTGCCTCTCTTAAGTTCTGATTCTGCTTTTAAGAAGCCTCTAAATAGCCCCATTTGTCTCACAAAGTGACTTTTTTTGTTGACTTCCCCTATTTATCTTCAATATTTTCATCCCTTTATAATACCACATCTAAAACGCTTCGGGCTATTTATTTTCTGCTACCCCCACGTGCAGAGACCATGAAGTGGAGCCTCAAACAAATTTCTATTGAATTTAACCCCATGCAAAATGACTTGATGTGGTGGAATTTAGAAATCTGTTTTTCTATAACCCAATTTTAATATCTAGAAGATTTTCACAAGTTCCTAAAGATAAAGTGAGTGATATTGAACACCCCAAGAATAACGTAATGAAAACTTTCATCTGCCTCTCTTAAGTTCTGATTCTGCTTTTAAGAAGCCTCTAAATAGCCCCATTTGTCTCACAAAGTGACTTTTTTTGTTGACTTCCCCTATTTATCTTCAATATTTTCATCCCTTTATAATACCACATCTAAAACGCTTCGGGCTATTTATTTTCTGCTACCCCCATGTGCAGAGACCATGAAGTGGAGCCTCAAACAAATTTCTATTGAATTTAACCCCATGCAAAATGACTTGATGTGGTGGAATTTAGAAATCTGTTTTTTTATAACCCAATTTTAATATCTAGAAGATTTTCACAGGTTCCTAAAGATAAAGTGAGTGATATTGAACACCCCAAGAATAACGTAATGAAAACTTTCATCTGCCTCTCTTTAGTCCTGATTCTGCTTTTAAGAAGCCTCTAAATAGCCCCATTTGTCTCACAAAGTGACTTTTTTTGTTGACTTCCCCTATTTATCTTCAATATTTTCATCCCTTTATAATACCACATCTAAAACGCTTCGGGCTATTTATTTTCTGCTACCCCCATGTGCAGAGACCATGAAGTGGGGCCTCAAACAAATTTCTATTGAATTTAACCCCATGCAAAGTGACCTGATGAGGTGGAATTTAGAAATCTGTTTTTCTATCACCAAATTTTAATATCTGGAAGACTGTTCCAACAATTATTTACCCCTCTACAGTCCTGATTTTATTTTTTTTTAATTTTGGTCCACCGTGTATATTATTTGATGTGTGTTCGGGTCGTGAAAGAAGTTTGTTGCGGGCGCCGGCTTTCTTTGGACGGGAAAAGCGTAACCGTGGGCGAGCGTGGGCCACGGTGGTGGTGCCCACGCACCTCGCCGAAGAAGAGGATTCCCATGGACCTGCACGCCCATCACATCGAATCGGCTGTAACCCTGCCGATTTATTTGCTCTACGCAGGTTAACGAATCTTGGTATAAACAACATAATAAACGGCGACAAATAAACTTTTCTGTTTAGTATCTTTCTATAATCGGCGTCACCCGAAAAAAAGAAATTAGCGGTCTGTATTTGGCAGCCAGCACCTTAATACCTACGACTGGATAGTTAGTTACTATATAGGAGATCTCAAAAGGTCGTGTCATGGGGGCTCAATAATTTCATATAATATTATTATGAAATCATTAACTGGGGTTGGTTATATAAAGATCTGAGGGCGTCAAATTATACAAAATAATAAAAAGTTCCTTTGTAGGTCAGTACGACAATATTTTTTTATTTTTTTTACCACTTAAGTATTCGCATATTTCATTTGATACTTCCTACGATCATATACAGTAAAGGTAAAAGTTTAACCGACCATAAGGAGACATGTGTGACTTTTAATGCCCTACAAAAATCGACAAATTAATGTGAGCTTCTTTGTATAGTGTTTGTAGATGTTGGGGGTCAAATATGACCTAATTACGAAATATTAGACTTTTGCAGAGTGACCACACAAAATAACAAAAAATTTTCTGATGCCCTAAAATATCTTTCTAGGTACTTTTAACGATGTGGTCAGTTCCACAACGATTTTTCAATGTTATAATTTCTTTTTGCCATTTGGACACTAGTACCTTTCATTTGATACTTCCCACGATCATATACAGTAAAGGTAAAAGTTTAACCGACCATAAGGAGACATGTGTGACTTTTAATGGCCTAAAAAAGATCGACAAATTAATGTGACCTTCTTTGTTAAGTGTTTGTGGATTTTGTGGGTCAAATATGACCTAATTACGAATATTATATTTTTGCAGGATGACCACACAAAATAACAAAAAATTCCTGATGCCTTAAAATATCTTTGTAGGTACTTTTAACGACGTGGTCAGTTCCACGATTTTTTCAATGTTATAATTTCTTTTTGCCATTTAGACACTAGTACCTTTCATTTGATACTTCCCACGATCATATACAGTAAAGGTAAAAGTTTAACCGATTGTAAATAGAATTTTGGCCCCTATGAATGTAACTTTTTTTGTAATGTGACAAAAATACGATGGATCCTGTGCTCTTCGTAATAATAAATAAATAAATAAAAACTGGTCCTTCACGTACATATACTACCTGTTACCTTTTGTACCTATGTACCTACGGGTCCCATATGTACCATGTACTTTTAGTTGTATATATGTAATACAATACAATGAGTACCATATCATATAAAAAAATATACCAGATTGTATACATATTATGTTATAAATATGTACCTAGACAGATAGAGTGAGAGAGAAAGAGAGGGACGACGGTGGTGGCGTGGACCACGGTGGGCGACTTGCCTATCATAATACAACTTAAACTTATAGCAGTCATCAGTTATATGTACGTATATATGTACATAGATTTAGTTATTTAGTTAGTTGGTAGTAGTGAAGAGTAACTATTTTACATCATCATCATCGTCGTCGTCATTGCCGTCATTCGGGGGGCCCCATAGTTTCACCTTGGACTACCATCAGGGTGTTTGACTTCTCCATTTCCTAAAGAGACTGTTTTTACACGCGCACACATAATGCATATAATTACAGGTGGAAATATCTTCTTTAATAATATTTGGTAAACACAGTTTTAAGGGATAAATAATATAATGGGGTTGTGAGGCAGGTTCGTTCCTCTCTGACCTCCTGGATTATTTTGATTATATTTTTATGATTTAATGATTTTAAGCTGCTCAAATGGGGGTAGGTAACGAACCCTTAATACAGCCCTTATTTTGGGTCAATACGTCGATTTTCTGAACAATAAACTTTCAGCGTCCTTAGATCTTCCTGTGCCCCTCTTTACTCCTATCTCACCATTAGCTCTTTGTGTATCAGAGTCTCAAATGAAATCATCATGTCACCCTTTTTGTTTCCCTACAACGTTCCTTACCCTCAACTCGACAGTTATAATTAACTTATTTAAATACTTAATTAAAAATGAAAAATGTACTTAATTTTAATAAGGGGGTGGGGGTGGTACTTACACGTACCTACACGTCCCTATATGCCCATATCGATTAATATTTCCTTTATATATATGTTTATTAATTAATTAAATTTTAATTACAGTAAATCCGTGACTTTTATAATATTTTATGTTTTATATAAAAATTTTAAAAAGTCTAATAAAAAACGAGCTAACTCGTAAAAAGGCTCATCGAGGGTCTCGTCTCTTTTTTTTAATGTTTGCATGCATGCCCAAAACAAGCCGTAAAAGATGGGACGGTAGATTTCAGAGGAGTCGCTCTTTAATAATAATTGGTGTCGTTTGGGAATTCCACAAATGGTTGCATGCCGCGATCGTCCTACCAATTTTGGCAACACAGAAGGGTTAACAAACCAATAAAGAATACTCTAAGTTTCCTCTTCTGTTTTCTTATTACGTACATCAAGATAATATCGACGATAATGATGATACGTACAAGTTTAATGAAGAAAACTATAACGATAACACCAAATTAATTTTTCGTGTATATAAAATTTGGGGTCCTAAGGTTAGGTTAGGTGGATATACAAATAAAATGAAGTAAATTAATTTTCAAATATGTACTAAATTTGGGACCTTAAAGTTAGGTGATTATTAGGGGTTGAGAAGCCTGAAGAACCAAGAAATAAGCGACAATTAAATCTTTTCACCAGAATAATCATCGAAATAGATCACTTCGTTTAAAAATTATTAGATATCGTTAAAGAATGCGGATTTAAAATTCTGCAAATATCGATTTTTTTTAAGAAGAAAAATTCTCATCAATAAAAAAGGAATTTTCTATTAGTAAGGAGAAATCCACTACGAGGAAAGTTTAATTACTCATTGAATTATTTATGAACAATTTTATGGCGCCATAAATACTTAATAATAATAATTAAAACATGCCAGGGGAAAATTTTCCAAAATTAAGTATGTAACTTGTTTAAAGAGCTAGGTAAAAATTTGTGCACAAAAATGTTATTCTAGTCTTTCAAGTACCTTTTAAGTTTTTGGTGACCAAAATGTAAATATGTGGTTAGAGGATTGGTAATTAAATTAATTTATACATAATTTTAATTCAATAAGGGTTTCAACATTCAATTAGGCTTTCTGACGATTCTGAAACCTCCTGGAAATTTCTAGCACATTCTGAAAAATTCTACAACGTTCTTTAACCTTCTGAAGAATTCTAGACGATTTTTCGAGCCTTCTGGAACATTCTAGACTGTTTTCGAACATTCTAGAGTGTTTTCGAACCTTCTGGAACATTCGAGACTGTTTTTGAAGCTTCTGGAACATTCTAGACTGCTTTCGAACCTTCTGGAACATTCTAGACTGTTACTGAACCTTCTGGAACATTCTTGACTGTTTTCGAGCATTCTAGAGTGTTTCCCAACCTTCTAGAACATTCAAGACTGCTTTCGAACCTTCGGGAACATTCTAGACTGTTCTGAACCTTCTGGAACACTATTGACTGTTTTCGAGCATTCTAGAGCGTTTTCGAACTTTCTGGAACATTCTTGGCTGTTTTGGAGCATTCTATAGTGTTTTCGAACCTTCTGGAACATTCTAGACGATGTTTGGAAAATTCTAGAACGTTCTCGAACCTAGAAATTTATATAATCTCATTTTCATTTCATTCTGTCATATGAAGTCCTCTTTAATGTATAGGGGGGGGGGGGGTTGGGTTGAAAGCTTAAAATACCATATAGGTAACCCTGCGAGATTTTATTTATAACCAGAAGCTCTTATCATACATACATCTCTTTTGATGAGGAGTTTGAATTTGTCAACTCTATATACTAATTATCATAATTGTTATTTATAACAAAGTTGATAGTAATTTAATAACAAGTTCATTTTTTTTTTGCTACGTCCGAAGGAGTAGTAAAAACACTCGACAACATTCGTCTGTCGGCATTATTATAAATTATTATATGGGCCGAGTTTAATTACCGGGTTCCGAAAAGTCAGCTGTTGGACCGTGTCTAAATAGTTTTGGAATCGGCAGCAACATCACACCAGAAAGAGAGAAAAGGCCCTCCATATCATTGCATTGCTCCGGAGAGACTGCGACGAATATATTATGTACAGATATGTTAAAAAGTGAGGGCGGCTAGGTCTCGTATCGTCTGCGACAGAGCACCACCGCAGTCCAGTCCGCAGTCAGTCAGTCCTACCTATGGTAATATAAGATCGATACAGTTGCGTGCCGGCCAGTTGTAGAGTATAGAGAGAGAGGTTACACTTTGCCGCCTGCGCTTGTTGTGTTTGTTGACCGTAGTACGTAAGTAAGCGCCCGCCAGCTAGGGAGGGCACAGTACATAGCGCAGGCAGCGTAGGATCCTAGGCGGCGGCGGTGGCGACGGACAGAAGACCGCGTGATGTGTCTCACCTACCGACACCATAGCGTGGGTGAGCGTGTCTAGTACATCGACCGGTGACCCGCGGTGGCGGCAACGCACTACTTATACATACAGTCATGGGCAAAAAAATATAATCCTTACTATATAACTCCCTAAGTAACTGTAGTAGAATTATTTTATCCTTTTTATCATGTGACCTGAACGATGTGTATGATTAAAATCATAATCGTATGTATCCGTATGTCAAATGTTGACAGTATAAAATTGTAGGTTATATTATGTGTATAGAATGAGTTGTCGTACCAACCCCTAGTAACAAAAAAATTTGAAAAGGTATTTTTGTAGACAATTGTATGACAAGATGTCAGAAAAACTATTTAATCCTTAATACAGGGTATCTCAAAACTACGTGGTCGTTTATCTTAATATCAAATTGCTTCGTTTACCCGTGAGAGGGTGGCAAAGGCAAGAAAAAAATTGTTTAAAATTTGGTACATAGAAGTGTCTAATGGGGTAGTAGGTACTACTTTCTCAAGTATAAATAAATTTTCTTAAACTACGCTCCCACCCGTAGATATAATTGTTCTAAATTTTTTATAGCACGACCTTTGAGTTATTTTAGAAAACTGCACTTATTAGAAATTCTAGACGAAAATCATCGATGCAAACAAAAACAGACACAATTTAGTTGCCTGGCCTTTAAATTCTATTTTATTACGGGTCCAATTTTTTGCGCGCAGTACTGTACACCGTCGTACAGTGAACTGAAGATCGGGCGAAGCATCGGATCGCTCGCGGTCTTCGTGGCGGTCAGTCGGCGGGACCAGCTGTGATGAGATGATTCAGTCGCGTATTATTGTAGCAGGTTCGCACAAGTTGACGGCGATTCCTCGAACAGTCATCGAGATCTAGCAGGCGGACGGGACAAAACGGCGAGCAGTCAACTATATATAATAATTTATTTACGAATATACATATATCTACTTACATACATACACATAGTTACATACGTCATTTTTTACGTGTATTGTCGCGGTCGCGGCTCGACCAACCGTCAATAATAACAATATCGCAACAGAAGAGTTCCCACACTTTTCACACGGTCACTCACTCACACATAATATTCGTATACTATACGTACATATGTATGTACAACTTATTGAATAGAGTTATTTTATTACGGAATATAAATAATTAATTTTAATTTAACTGACATTGTTATTAGGTCGTCGACTTTATTTATTTATGCATTTTTTCTGCATAGGGCTGTATATACGTTTTTTCCTTATTATTTTATTTAGGTAGACGAAATTTGACAATAGGATGAGGAGTTAAGGTCCGACTTTAAGATTGGGGACTGAAATTCGACTTAAGGGTTAGAGGAAAAAGTTTAATTAAGGGGTAGCGGTTACTGTTTGCTTTTGGTGTAAGGGATCAAAGTTTGACTAAGGAGTTAGGGGCCGCAGGAGGGACTAAGGTTTGACATTGTAATTAGAGGCCCTAAGGGCCAAAGTTTGACATTAAGATCAGGGACCGTATGGGCAAATTTTGACCTAGAATTAGGGACCATGAGGGCTAAAGTTTGAGCTCAAAAAATCCCTTAAGGATCTGCAGGGACTAAAATTGACCTTAGGATTAGAACCTCAGGGAAAGTTGGGCCTCGGATTAGGGACCTTAAGTGTAAAGTTTGACCTTAGGATTAGGACCTCAGGGATAAGTTGGGCCTCTAGGATTAGGGACCTCAGGGAAAAGTTGGCTCAGATTCGGACCTTAAGGTGTAAAGTTTGACCTTAGGATTAGGAACCTCAGGGATAAAAGTTGGGCCTTATGATTAGGGACTAAAATTTGACCGTAAGATTAGGAACCTCAGGGAAAGTTGGGCCTCCGGATTAGGGACCTTAAGGTGTAAAATTTGACCTTAGGATTAGGAACCTCAGGGATAAAAGTTGGGCCTCGGGATTAGGGACCTTAAGGTGTAAAGTTTGACCTTAGGATTGATTAGGAACCTCAGGGATAAAAGTTGGGCCTTATGATTAGGGACTAAAATTTGACCGTAAGATTAGGAACCTCAGGGATAAAAGTTGGGCCTTAGGATTAGGGACTAAAATTTGACTGTAACATTAGGAACTTCAGGGATAAAAGTTGGGCCTTAGGATTAGGGACCTAAAGGTGTTAAGTTTGACCTTAGGATTAGGAACCTCAGAGAAGAAATTGGGTCTCAGGATTAGGGATCTTAGGGGCTAAAGCTTGACCTTCGGATTAGGAACTGTAGGGGCCCTATAGTTAGGGACCAAAGTTTGGTTAAAGGATTGGGGGTCGAAGTTTGACTTTGGGGTTGAGGGATCGAAATTTGACCATTGGTTAGGGGTCATACTTTGACCGCTGGTTTAAGCAATAGGTAATAGGAATTGTTTTGGGAACATCCACCCTATTTATTAATATCGGGTAAAAGGGTCCGATCTGTCCGTCTGTCTGTCTGTCGGTATGTTTATCGAAGCAGGTCGGAGCCGAGAGAACGGCGTGGCGGGCTCTTTCTACTACGGTTTTGTCGTGTGACGGCTGACCGCGCTACGCGGCCGACCAATATAATAACGACTACCATCCATTGTTAATCCAACGTGCAAATAGACAATTAGGCTGTGAAAGTACGGTATCGAACAGGTACTGCGTTTTTGTGCAACCGAATGGTGCAAAAACGTGGGAGACTTTTTTTATCTATCGGGTTAGCGCACCGTTTCCAAAGGTATGCAGGTAGGTACTATATCGTACGTGTACCTACTTTACCATCAGTAGATGACATACTTATCAATAATTAATTAAGTACCTATTCTAAATGTAATCCCCATAAAATAATGAAAAATTAAGTAGGTAGGTACTTAGTCTTCTGTTAAGGAAAAAAACAAAAAAAAAAACAAAAGTAAATACGTATTTAAATTTTTGTTTTTTTTTTGTGTGTGGCCCTTGGACATTAAAATCGGTCGCGAACAAACAAAGGAAGGTCGTAATAATGATTTCGAGTCGCGGCGGCTTTGGTAGAGGTACATAGGTATGACACTGATTTGGTACGTGGTTTTTGACTTTTAATTCGATACGAAGCATAACGAAGTATTTTTTAGATTTGGATCATCGCGTTCGGCACTCTAAATAATCCATAATGAACGATTTGATGGTCATGACTAATTGGAAATTGCGGTTTTCGGAAATACCTCTCTAAATATGTAATTACAAACAGAATCAATTATTTCCTTTACGTACGTACGACTCTTTTCATTGCCACAGCAAACGAAAAAAAAATGTACCTCCTAACTTAAAACAAAAAATAAATTGAAAAAGTTGGCAACAAATTTTTCAAGAAAATACAAACGAGTCTGGGGTATATTTAGGGTTTTTTTGGTATTTAATATAAATAAAACTATAGATACTCAAAAATATATCAAATAATCCAAGCCTGTCAGTGGTGGCGCATAAAAATTGACCATACACTACTTTATTCATGAAAATTAATTTTCATATTAACGTCAGATGAAAAGCCACCATACCATCACACTTTCAACTGTTAACAATAATAATAAATTGCTTCGTCTTTTGTTAGTTATTACACCCACGGTGGCAAATGGTGTGTTCCCAAATCAATTAGATATTAGAATAAGAAAATGCAACGTTAATAGATTGAGATAAATAGATAAATAATAATAAGTAGGTAGTTATATTAATTTGTTTGTAAATACCGGTTCAATAATAATAATGACTTAGTGGCACTAATCTATGTAGGTATATATGTATTTATTATACTTTTGTCAGAAGCAAGAAACGTAATAATAACTGTTTTTGTGTACTTATAGGTTACGACGTACTGTGCCATTAAAATGTAGCAGTACAATAATAATGTTCTACAGTACCGTGTTATTACTATTATAATATTATTAAATCATAGACAGGTTGAAGTGACATGTTCTTATTGCTATGTATGAGAATGAGAAACTAGGCCTCCCTCCATTCCTTCGGTCTCCTGAATTATTTATTCAATAAATACGTACGGAGGTACGATTGATATAAATAAATTAACCACCCGTTAAATTAATTATTTGTAACGTTCTCACGAGTCGCCCCTGACGAATGAGGTTATGAGTCATCAGACAAATGCTTCCACAATAGGTACTTGCAACACGTTTGAAAGGAACAGAAAGTTCTCGTGACAAATATGTTCTTGTTATTTCCCTGGTGTGTGTGTATCTGTATTGATGGAGAAAATGAATGAATGGGGTGATGGTCAAACTACAAAGGGGAAAGAATCAGAAATTAAAGAGGGGATAAATGTGACATCCAAAGATTCATTTTCTGTACGTACCTACCTACTTATAAAAGACTAGGGAAATCTTTTGTTTAAAAAGTGGTTGAAATATAAGACACCCTCTACTTCTTCAGTTTTCCCATAAATACATAGGTAGGTACATATTAACTAATTGAGATTCTCATTTTATTTATTTAAGGATTTTATGTAGGTAATAAGGCTGGAGTTTCGAAAATGGGAACCCTCAGAATCACTTGAAATTTTGCAGACACATTTAACGTATCTATAAGGGAAGGGGGTAAACCTTAATTCATTTATTAGTCTATTTAGTTTAAAATGTTATGAATTATCATAAATACATGCTCAACGAATAAAAAAAAAAATAAAAAGAAAAATGGACACTACAACAAGGCAAAATTTTATCAAATTGCCAATTGATGTTTCATTAGTTTTGCGATATCAGGGTAAGGTAAGGGTATGTATTTTGCCCCCCCCCCCACTTGTTTTCCTAATCGACTTTATTCTAAAATGTTTTTTAATAGCGTTGGTTGGTGTGGGAAAGGGGGACCTTTACATACCGTAACCTAACCATGACATCGCAAACTTAAAACCAAACAAGGACCTAAATTAATCATATACTCGCCTAAATTTAATGTTCATCTAAAAGATACATCGAGCTTCAAAATTCAAACTTCCAAAATCGTTTACAATTACCCACCTGACCCTAATAATATTAATAAAAAAAAAAAACTAAAATTTGTCTCTATCTATATTATAGTGATGGGCGGGTAATACAGTAACGAATACTTTATATCCGTTACTTCCAAATACCCGAAGTAACGATTACTCGTTTTCAAAAGTAATCGTTACTCGGTACCGACTCGCTTCTTACGTATCTGCGTACGTGCTAATTCGTATAACGTATATCGTATATATATCGTAAATCGTATATCGTATCTCGTACTCTGTTTCTGTTATTGGTATCGTACGAACACCAACGACTTCGAATAGGAGCGAAAGTACTGAGGTAGAAATCTCAGCGCTCTCTGTTATTCAACTTACCTATTACTCTTCTCAAGTCTGCTTACGTATCTGTTATTATACAGTACAGGTCACTTTTCAAATTCGGTAGTATAAAAGTCTGTACTCGATACATATTTACATTTGTGAAAGTATATATATATATAAACCGCATCATTACCGGTTCCAGCTGATGTTAATACCTACCTATTTGCCGGCTATCGTTAATGATTACTAAGTACCGAATACAAAGTAACGAATACCAGATCCGAAAGTAACGATTACATACGAGTACTGAAAAGTAACGACAATTCCCATCACTACTATATTATAAAATCGACAATTCGAACATTATCAAACTACGGTACCTACCACGAAAGGTATGCATGCAAGTGTTGGTAACAAATGTGTTTTCTGTGTACCGGTCGTCGCGTCGCGATCGTGTCATAGGTACATACGCTACAATACGTACGTATACCTCTATAGACACGTATGTGTGTACCTACAGGTACAGCATACCATTGCGAATAGTTGCAAGCCGGAATTGAAATAGTTATTCCATAATTTATTGTTTATTTACCAACACGCATTCCGTGCATTATACCGTTCGCTAAAAACGCGCTCCGCAGGTCACGAAGGCTCTGAAATCTCCTCGATCGACATGGGAGTCGAGAGAGTCAACTCGGCCAGCTTGATATAGCCAACAACAACAACAGCAACAGCAACAACAACAACAACTATGTACAAGAAGCAAACTGCACCGCACCGCAACGGGTAGTTGTAGTAGTAGTCCAAGGCGGCGCGGCGCGGCGCGGCGGAGACAAATATTGCATAAGCCGCCGAACGAGATGCTGGCGCTGTTACCGGAACGACATGGTGCGAATAAGTTCATATTCTTCGGCTGCATACTGCACTCGATACGGTTTATGTAATAACGCAGACTGCATCATGTCCGAGGAATTTTCACACGGATATACGGGGGACACTTCGAAAAACTAAGGATCCATTGCTTTGATCAGATTCATTTTATATGATGCGTCAGAGACGTGAGCGATTGACGCAACATGGATGGGGTGTTGAAATACCTATCTCACGTATGTTTTAGCTTTGGCTAGATTCGTTTATTGTGTTGCGTCAAACTAAGACGATTGACGCACTGATTTTTGCACTCTTCTAAATTTGACGCATCCATATTCCATATTTAAATGTCTCTTTTACTTTGACGAAGTTCGTTTATCGAAATGTTTCAAACTCAGGCGATTGACGCACTGATATTTGTACCCTAAAAAAGTCTGACGCAGTGAAATTCGTACTTATTGAGTTGCAAACGCATCTACAACCCCCATATTAACTAGCTAGTAACTTTTACTAAATTAATTAATCGTGTTGCGTCAAACTTAGGCGATTGACGCACTGTTTTTTTGCACTCTTCGAAGTCTGACGCATTGATGTTTGTACTCATTGAGGTGCAAACGCATTTACAATTCCCATCTTAACTAGTTATTAGCTTTGGCTAGATTCGTTTATTGTGTTGCGTCAAACTAAGACGATTGACGCACTGATTTTGGCACTCTTCTAAATTTGACGCATCCATATTCCATATTTAAATGTCTCTTGTACTTTGGCGAAGTTCGTTATCGAAATGTTTCAAACTCAGGCGATTGACGCACTGATATTTGTACGCTTAAAAAGTCTGACGCAGTTACATTCGTACTTATTGAATTGCAAACGCATCTACAACTCCCATATTAACTAGCTAGTAACATTTACTAAATTAATTAATCGTGTTGCGTCAAACTTAGGCGATTGACGCACTGTTTTTTTGCACTCTTCGAAGTCTGACGCATTGATGTTTGTACTCATTGAGGTGCAAACGCATTTACAATTCCCATCTTAACTAGTTATTAGCTTTGGCTAGATTCGTTTATTGTGTTGCGTCAAACTAAGACGATTGACGCACTGATTTTGGCACTCTTCTAAATTTGACGCATCCATATTCCATATTTAAATGTCTCTTTTACTTTGACGAAGTTCGTTTATCGAAATGTTTCAAACTCAGGCGATTGACGCACTGATATTTGTACCCTAAAAAAGTCTGACGCAGTGAATTCGTACTTATTGAGTTGCAAACGCATCTACAACCCCCATATTAACTAGCTAGTAACTTTTACTAAATTAATTAATCGTGTTGCGTCAAACTTAGGCGATTGACGCACTGTTTTTTTGCACTCTTCGAAGTCTGACGCATTGATGTTTGTACTCATTGAGGTGCAAACGCATTTACAATTCCCATCTTAACTAGTTATTAGCTTTGGCTAGATTCGTTTATTGTGTTGCGTCAAACTAAGACGATTGACGCACTGATTTTGGCACTCTTCTAAATTTGACGCATCCATATTCCATATTTAAATGTCTCTTGTACTTTGGCGAAGTTCGTTTATCGAAATGTTTCAAACTCAGGCGATTGACGCACTGATATTTGTACGCTTAAAAAGTCTGACGCAGTTACATTCGTACTTATTGAATTGCAAACGCATCTACAACTCCCATATTAACTAGCTAGTAACATTTACTAAATTAATTACGTGTTGCGTCAAACTTAGGCGAGACGCACTGTTTTTTTCACCTTCGAACTGACCATTGTTTTGTACTATTGAGGTCAAACGCATTTACAATTCCCATCTTACTAGTTTTAGCTTTGGCTAGATTCGTTTATTGTGTTGCGTCAAACTAAGACGATTGACGCACGATTTTTGCACTCTTCTAAATTTGACGCATCCATATTCCATATTTAAATGTCTCTTTTACTTTGCGAAGTTCGTTTATCGAAATGTTTCAAACTCAGGCGATTGACGCACTGATATTTGTACCCTAAAAAAGTCTGACGCAGTGAAATTCGTACTTATTGAGTTGCAAACGCATCTACAACCCCCATATTAACTAGCTAGTAACTTTTACTAAATTAATTAATCGTGTTGCGTCAAACTTAGGCGATTGACGCACTGTTTTTTTGCACTCTTCGAAGTCTGACGCATTGATGTTTGTACTCATTGAGGTGCAAACGCATTTACAATTCCCATCTTAACTAGTTATTAGCTTTGGCTAGATTCGTTTATTGTGTTGCGTCAAACTAAGACGATTGACGCACTGATTTTGGCACTCTTCTAAATTTGACGCATCCATATTCCATATTTAAATGTCTCTTTTACTTTGCGAAGTTCGTTTATCGAAATGTTTCAAACTCAGGCGATTGACGCACTGATATTTGTACCCTAAAAAAGTCTGACGCAGTAAATTCGTACTTATTGATTGCAAACGCATCTACAACCCCCATATTAACTAGCTAGTAACTTTTACTAAATTAATTAATCGTGTTGCGTCAAACTTAGGCGATTGACGCACTGTTTTTTTGCACTCTTCGAAGTCTGACGCATTGATGTTTGTACTCATTGAGGTGCAAACGCATTTACAATTCCCATCTTAACTAGTTATTAGCTTTGGCTAGATTCGTTTATTGTGTTGCGTCAAACTAAGACGATTGACGCACTGATTTTGGCACTCTTCTAAATTTGACGCATCCATATTCCATATTTAAATGTCTCTTGTACTTTGGCGAAGTTCGTTTATCGAAATGTTTCAAACTCAGGCGATTGACGCACTGATATTTGTACCCTAAAAAGTCTGACGCAGTAAATTCGTACTTATTGATTGCAAACGCATCTACAACCCCCATATTAACTAGCTAGTAACTTTTACTAAATTAATTAATCGTGTTGCGTCAAACTTAGGCGATTGACGCACTGTTTTTTTGCACTCTTAAGTCTGACGCATTGATGTTTGTACTCATTGAGGTGCAAACGCATTTACAATTCCCATCTTAACTAGTTATTAGCTTTGGCTAGATTCGTTTATTGTGTTGCGTCAAACTAAGACGATTGACGCACTGATTTTGGCACTCTTCTAAATTTGACGCATCCATATTCCATATTTAAATGTCTCTTACTTTGCGAAGTTCGTTTATCGAAATGTTTCAAACTCAGGCGATTGACGCACTGATATTTGTACTAAAAAGTCTGACGCAGTAATTCGTACTTATTGATTGCAAACGCATCTACAACCCCATATTAACTAGCTAGTAACTTTTACTAAATTAATTAATCGTGTTGCGTCAAACTTAGGCGATTGACGCACTGTTTTTTTGCACTCTTCGAAGTCTGACGCATTGATGTTTGTACTCATTGAGGTGCAAACGCATTTACAATTCCCATCTTAACTAGTTATTAGCTTTGGCTAGATTCGTTTATTGTGTTGCGTCAAACTAAGACGATTGACGCACTGATTTTTGCACTCTTCTAAATTTGACGCATCCATATTCCATATTTAAATGTCTCTTGTACTTTGGCGAAGTTCGTTTATCGAAATGTTTCAAACTCAGGCGATTGACGCACTGATATTTGTACCCTAAAAAAGTCTGACGCAGTGAAATTCGTACTTATTGAGTTGCAAACGCATCTACAACCCCCATATTAACTAGCTAGTAACTTTTACTAAATTAATTAATCGTGTTGCGTCAAACTTAGGCGATTGACGCACTGTTTTTTTGCACTCTTTAAAGTCTGACGCATTGATGTTTGTACTCATTGAGGTGCAAACGCATTTACAATTCCCATCTTAACTAGTTATTAGCTTTGGCTAGATTCGTTTATTGTGTTGCGTCAAACTAAGACGATTGACGCACTGATATTTGTACCCTAAAAAAGTCTGACGCAGTGAAATTCGTACTTATTGAGTTGCAAACGCATCTACAACCCCCATATTAACTAGCTAGTAACATTTACTAAATTAATTAATCGTGTTGCGTCAAACTTAGGCGATTGACGCACTGTTTTTTTGCACTCTTAGAACTCTGACGCATTGATGTTTGTACTCATTGAGGTGCAAACGCATTTACAATTCCCATCTCAAATAGTTATTAGCTTTGGCTAGATTCGTTTATTGTGTTGCGTCAAACTAAGACGATTGACGCACTGATTTTTGCACTCTTCTAAATTTGACGCATCCATATTCCATATTTAAATGTCTCTTGTACTTTGGCGAAGTTCGTTTATCGAAATGTTTCAAACTTAGACGAGTGACGCACTGATATTGACGCATCCAATACTCGCAGTTTAACTAGATATATACATAGTATCTTTGACTACATTTATTTGTGCTGTGATGCTTCAACTTTAGAGTATTTACGCAGTGATTTTGATGCTCAATGGGGTGGGTGCTCGCGCATCTATTCATTCTATATGCTTTAATCAACTAAATTAATAATTCTGCGTCAAACATACATAGACGATTGACGCATTGATATTTATTCAAAAGAGCTCGTATTATTTGTAACTGTACCTGATAAAGAATTTACGTACGAGTAGATATTACCTAGTAGGTATATGGGCAATTTTCTTCCGTATGGGGATAAATAAAACTGTCTCAATTGAATTGAAGCCCGGAGGAGTCTTCGAACCCGTTGGTTGCGCTGCCCCGCACCATTACCATAAAACATTCCCCGTGTTTACGTCAACTATCAAACAAATTGATCGCGTGCTAACGAAAACTTTACGGGTCGCAGTAGGCCAGCGGCACACTCTAGACTACATACGTACATACATATACATGGTTGGATATCTCTATAGGTACACATGCATACATACATAAAATGTGAAATTAAAATTGAATTAATTTGAAAATCGACAAAAGAAATAACAGTGACATAAAATAAAAATATCTAATTGAATTGAATAAAAAAACAAAATTAAAAAATTTAAGTAATTAAATTAAACAATAAATAAAAATATAGATAGGTACCTACAATTAGCTAAATAAAAAATAAAATAAAATAATCAAAATAATTATTCCAAAAAAAATTGATCTGACGCATCTCATCTTATAATAAATTTAAAATTACTTTTGATCCTGAACAACTCCAAGTTTCTATTTATGTACCTACGATATACGTTAAAATATAGTCAAACTTCCAAAAACCGATTTTTTTATTGGTCCAACAGAATTGGTTGGCAACAGCATCGACTATGACTGCGTGTAAATTTTGCTCGATAACTCGAACTTCTATCACTCGAATACAATTATAATTGTCGCCTACTTCGATAAGTCGAATTTTTTGGGAGAATCCCTTAATAATGTACGATTTTAACGTTTAACATTTATGGATTGATGCAATTAAAACTTGATGATTTTAGTGATGACAAAAAAAAATTTTTTAGGCAAAATATTTGGGTTATTGTTCAGTTATTATTGGGTACCTAATAAAACCTACATTGCGTGCCTAACCCTTGCACCTACGCTAAACACGTTTTACTTTTATTTATGGTAAATTTTACCACTTTATCATATGCACACGATGCGATGTTAGGTAGGTACCTACTTACGTACTTACACAATTCACACCCACACGTACAGAAATAATACCTACATATGTAGGTAATATAAATGTGTTCTCTCGTATAAATAATGAAGAAATTTATTTATTTATAAAGTTGTTGCCGCCCGTGCTATATGTAGGTAATACGTAAAGTTGGCTGGCTCATCATCGCCATCGGGACGACTTACTTATTCATTGGGTGCGCGCGGGTATATTTCTAGAAACAGGAATCTGTTTTATTTAATCTCGCCTGCTTCTCAATACCCACGTACACCTAACTAACTAACTAACTAAACGTATAATGTAATGTTTAAAGAGAAAACAGATCAGATTTGTAGATGTATCGAAGAAAGGAGAGGCAGGCTGCTTGATGAATTAGTAAAACAAATGCGTAAATTCGTATTAAAGATAACACAAAACTACCGACTTATACTCGGTTTGTTTATTTCTGGAAAGTACCCACTCGTCTGCTTTGATATTGCTTGCTTGCTTGCACCTGCCTGTCTGTAGGTAGGTATCTACGTAATATTGATCAATCGATCGATCGATCCAAGTTTAACTTTGAAGGTGTGATGATAGATATATCTATGGTTTATGGTAGATAGATGCCTAATATAATCGAGGTTGATTTTGAATTAAATTGTGCCTAGGTATTAGAGCAAAATAGAACAAAAATACATAGATACGAACTTCAATAACTAGAATCATCAATTGGTAGATATGACAGTAATCATCTAAGTACCTACATAATATTCAATTATTTAAGTACCTATGTATATTCAAATCCTACATTATTAAGGGATTTCCCCAGAAAATTCGACCTATCGAAGTCGGCGACAATTATTATATATTCGAGTACCTAATAGAAATTCGAGTTCGAGTTATCGATCATGGTTGATGCTATCGCCAAGCAATTCTATTGGACTAATCAAAAAATCGATTTTACGAAGTTTGACTGTAGGTATTTTAACGTATCTATAGGTATATAGATATATGGAAACTTGGGGTTGTTCAGGATCAAAAATAATTTTAAATTTATTATAAGATGAGATGCGTCTTAGATTAATTTTTTTTTGGAATTACTATTTTATTAGTTTGTTATTTTTAATTTATTTACTTAGTTAATCTACATTTTATTCACTTTTTTTATTTAGACAATTGTATATTTAATAATTATCTACTCCTATTTTTATTTAATCTAGATATCTACTTATTTTAAATTTTTATTAAATAATTTTTTACTCTATTCAATTAGATATTTTTATTTTGTTATGTCCCTGTTATTTATTTTGTTGATTTTCAATCTAAGTAATTCAATTTTTATTTCACATTTTGACTCAATAACTATTGCGATGGGTTTCAAAATATTTCGCAGTAAATACCTAAGTACCTGCCTAGATTTATTTCTCTTTGAAAAAAAAATTTATAAACACCTATCTAAATTAGTCAAAATCTAATAATTTGAATTTTATTGGGTATTTTATGTTCCTATCGATATTCTCCAAATAAAATACCTACATAGGTAATTGTTTTTAATTATTAGGTACATAATTAATTACCTACCTACCGGCCTACTTAAATTTTAAATTCTAAGTATTTGTTATTAAGTACCTACCTATTTAAAATTTTCAAAGAAATTTCATATTTAACAACTAGCTAGGTATTATGATCATTAGAATTTCGAGTTCATTGTAATTTATTAAAGCAAGTTAAAACTTGTTCGCAACATGCAAATTTTTTGACACCTGCACTGATCACAAATTTACTAATTTACTAAAATTTTGTGTTTAACTTTATTAAATAAAAAGCGTTGATATTTACTCAAATACTATTTTAATTTTATTAGATATCATTATTGTTATTATCTCTGACATTCATCATTACAATGTAGATAAATAGACAGCTGTCAATGAACATTAGGTTACCTACTTTAAAGACGCGATGGCAATTTTTAAAATATTGTAAAATTGAACTTTTTAAATAAATAATTCTTACCCATTTTTATCCGCAACGGAGGAAGTAATTTCGTAGGTAGTTTCTTTGTACTAACAGTGCAACGACGAGTCCAGTCCAGTTAAAAGAACAAAATCTTTTATTCACTATTTTTTCTACACTCACACTCTATTAATAATAATAATAATAGAAGATAAAACAACAAACGAAAGCACAAGAATTTGAAGCACAATAAGCGACATTCGCGGTACAAAGAGCAACAAACAGAACACCTCTCTTCCGATCCGGAGAGCGACTGACGTTTCGGCCGGCAGATTTCTTATATAACGCCCCACTATAATACGCGGTCGCTTAGTATTGTTTAGCGGCAACGGCGGTTGCTTTGATCGCTAGGGAAAAGCCCTGCCGACAGTCTCGCCCTGAGCCGCTCCGTAGCTACCGAGCACGGACTCGGTCGGCCAATAGCGGCGCGCAACTAATCGTAAACGAGACGAGTGGGAGGAGCCAATCGGTGCAGTTGTTATCATTGATTGAGGACGATACACGACAATTTTTAGTCGTCAACAGTCTCTCTCCTCGGTTTCATTCATGGCGAACTTACAGGATTACTTGCAATTAGTGATAGACTGATTGATAGCAAGCACTCTGTCTGTATTATAAAAATATAAATATGTACCTACGATATATTAAATCCATACAGGGATACAAGGTGATCGTTTTCAGCCTACCCCTAAACGTAGGTCCAAAAATAATTTACTATTTATCATGTATTAGTTTCGGATGTAACAGCAATAAAGGAAGGGGATGCTGCAAACGGAAGAAAAGTTTGAAAACAATGAAATAATTCATAAACTGATGAGAATCAAATCAAGGTAGGGTTGTATTATTAAAATGACCCTTATTTAATTTTGATGAGGAATCCGAAAATTTCAAAAAATTGGGGGTTTCATTTAAAATAACGAAGCTGACGGTAACTTCCGGTGGTATACAACCCCAAGTGATAAAAAAGATCAAAAATGTTTTAAAACGGTAGGCCATTTCCGGGGAGATACCCACCTACGTTTAGGGGGTAGGCTGAAAACGAAATTTTTAATTATACAGGGTGCGCCAATAGTGTGTGAATAAAAAGATTTTTGTGTTTCACCAAATAAACTCAAAATTCCAAAACATGTCATTCATTTTTTAAATATACAGGGTGTGTAGGTACCTACCTGTCGTTTTGCCTTGGCGCTGTCTATTTTTTCAATAAAATCTAATTTTTCAAATTCAAAAAGAAATGGAATGATATAAAACCCCAATCTCTGCGAAAGTGTCCGGAAGGGGTAGTCTCAACCCCTTAGAATGCATGTAGGTATTTACCTACGTAAATCACTTTTGTTTTTTAGTTTAAGTAGGTACTATTTGAAAGATTTAGATACCTAGGTAGGTACTTCAAGTTAAAAATATTTGCAATACACAGAAAAAAACACTTTCTTAAAACAAGAAAATATATTTCTTTAAAGATATTTACTCTTTTTAAATAAATAAATACTTCGTTTTAGTATTTTGCTTTGTGTTAAGAAAACAAGAATATTTCCTTCAACACTTTTATTTACTTACTGCAATTGATTTAAAGAGAGAATTTCTTTTTTGAAATAAATTTATACAGGTTTCGATCGAAGACTCACTCTGTTCTTAAAACAAGTCAAGGAACTACTTGGAATGAAAATGTTTGTTTTTGCTATAACTTTTTGAATGGTTTAAAAAAAAAGTAATTTCTTAATTTTAAGAGATTTCTATTTTGAAACAATAAAATATTAATTCTATTCAAGTAGCCAAAAACTGGATTGGATAAAGCACTTCTTCGAAATGAAACAGTTCTGCTTTCGATAAAGCATTATCATTTCATTTCGAATAACGTTTTATTTAGTACAAATAAGTGACGCTTTGATGAGCTCCATATTCGTCTCCCGTTTCGATTTTCAATATATTGCGTCATACGTTAATGAACCAGTGTAAAGTGAGCTGTTGGTGCACAAAATTTTCTGAAAAAGCAGTGCTATATTTATTTAAGAAAATGGAAGAATTTTTAAATAAAATTGGCTTTGGAGAATTTGGAGAAATATTTGCAAGTAAGTACCCATTAAAATACTTAATTTTTACGAATTTACGTAGCTATTGTGCATCTAATTTTCACACATTTTTTTGACTTTATCAAAATAGAATTATGAAGTAATGCAAAATTTTGCATGGTAAATATGTAAGTAATATAGCCGTAATATTAGAATTAAGTTTTTAATTCATTCTGTATCATGTTATCTACTGTAATATATAGGTACATAAATATCTACAAATCATTTTTATCCACAATGAATCCTCAACGAAGTAGGGAAATAGCTATTTTAATTTCTAAAATATAAAATAAAATAAAACTGTTTTTTCGGTTAAATAGCAGTAGGTACTTATCTACAGTTTAGCAAAATTTGTAAGCGCGCTTTCTCTCGATAAAGAAAAAATGGCTAACACCTACTGCTATTTGAAAATCGTTTATTGTGGATTGTATATACATACATAGAAAAGGTCATCTATGATAGAAAATTTATACTTTTCGCAAGTCGATTGTATTATGATGGTAATCGTTTGATCGATAAACCAAGAATTCTACTTTTCATATTAAAAACAATAATTTGTATTATAGCTACTGAAATCATTTAGACTAAACAACTTCTTATCAAAACAGCAAACTTGAACAATCACTACGTTATTGAAATACACAATAAACGAACCTCTATGAAATCGTATTGTTAAGCGATTTATTACAACATAATACAATAAATTTTAATAGATTTTATTAGTTTGTTTAACTTAAATTTTTACGAAGGATGTAGGATCTACAACTAATTCTCTACTATATTTCTAATTTAAACTATTGTTCTTTATTGAAATACTGATTCCTGTACTTTCTTTTAAATAAGAAAATGATATAACTGAAGAAATTGCATTCCAATTAACTTTCGAGGAACTAAAAGAACTCATACCGTCTGTAGGAAAACGAAAGATGTTTATTGAAAAAATCAAAGAAATCAGAAGTCAACATGAAAGCACGGTGAGGTTGCGTTAATTTTTTATGAGGTAGATATTTGTTTTGAGGAAAATGAGTGATAAAATACATTTCAGTCAACTTCAACTCAATTAAATAATACAAGCGAAGAATACACCAATATCGAAACAAACGAAAATGATATCAATGCCGCTAACTTCAATATTCTATCAGACACAGAATCTGCTGCTAGTGCTGCTAGTAGCACGACATCCCAGTCCTCAGATTTATTACCAGTATTTATTCCGTTGCAAAACGATGCGGTTTCTTTTTATGGAAGGGAAAATCTCTCCTTGCCGAAATTTCCAGACTTTGACTTAAAAACACTATTGAACACATCGCCTTTAAGAAAAACAGTACTAAAGCATTATGAAACATTTAACTCGTTAGAAAATACTCACTTCTATGGTTAAAGCACAACCGGGAACCGTGGGACGAAGTAATGACAAAATGGAATCAAAGTTATGCTATTCGTAACAACAATTTCAAAAAAACTACAGTACAAGACTTTTTATCTGATTGGCCAATACTGACAGATTCAAGAGCCGATTCATTGGTTTGTACCTATGTAATTTTAACATTATTAAAACTATGCATTGCATTACTTCATCATTTCGTTTACAAGAGCGAACGAATTGTAGTTTAAACAAACATTTGTTAATTATATAATTTTATCGTTATATTATTGCTATTTTATATTCTTCCAGATTAATGCAGATTTTGATTTACTGTTTCCTGAATGTGGAATTAAACTGTTTTGTAGAGGCTCTGAATGTTTAGATAAAGTAATAAATTCAATGAAAAATACTATAAAAGATAAAACCTGTTTACAACTACTACAACTATATGAAAATGAAAATTTAAATGAAGGTAATAAGTAATATAAAAAAATAAAGTGATAACCTTTAAAACGTAATTTTCTAAATATTTCAGATACGAAGTTCTGCATGCAAATTCATATTATCTGTTATATGCTCCCCCCGAAAGGACGTATAAGAAAAGGAAAAACAGACTGGAAATTTTCCACAGTGGAAGCCTTAGAAGGAATTGTTGTCCATGCTAAGGTAGGATGTTGTCAAAAGTACATATTTATAATGATTTTTGAATGATTTTAGATAGCTGCAGACGTTGAAAGACTTATTGAACTGCAAAAAGGAAAAGCTTTTTTACGCAAACAAACCGTCCAGCCTTATTTATTGATTGAAGGACCAAGCTTAATGCAAATAAACAATACTTACGTGGTGGTAGATTATGTAAGATATCACTTTCTTTCATTTATGAAGGCGTTTGATACTCTTTTCAAACTATTTCATGTGTTTAATGCGCATTATCCACCTCAAAGTGCTCATTTGTGGAGCATTTTTGAAAAAATATATGGTATCGTAAATAATAATGACAAAACCTACCCGTACATTGCCGAAGTTTATAAATTAATAAGTGATTAATAAGAAAAATTACTTATAACGTTATTTATACTTTTACGTTTTGTATTAATAATAATAATATGATTGTATGTTTATATTGTGGAAAGGACTTTACTTCCATTAATCGTTGTATTTTTTATGATTTTATGTTCAATAAAGATATGTTCAATTATAATAATCACATTTTATTAATATACCATTAAATCGATTTGTAAAATGGCCTTATTATTACAAATAAAAAATCAAGTAATAATTAAATTTTGAAACAAATTTTTGTTATTTTAGTTTGAAAATGTTTCATGTTTAATACAAAAATATACTGCTTTAAATTGAAATATTAATTGAATTCATTAAAAAGATGCATATACTAAATATGAAGAAGTACCATCTTAAATGGAAACATCCGTTTTTTTGTGTTGAAGAAAAATATTATTTTTTCCAAGCCCGCAAATCTTATTTTAAGAAAACGAAATTGTTGAAATCAGTAGATAAATATTCTGTTTAAAGAAATACATTATTCTAGCCAAGAAATATTGCGGTTTTCGTAAGTAAACTCTTTTTTCGTTTCAAACATTGCTGTATTTAACTGAAAATATACATTCTTAAATGAAACGCAGCATTTTCTTACCATTAAAACTTTAAAATTCTTTATTTAAGAAAATATTTATTTGCGTATATATGAAACAAAGATTTTCTTGAATGAAGTGTATTTTATTCACATTAAATATACTCTTTTTTCTGTGTAGAACAACTTCAGATTCTACTTATTTAAGTTCTTTAATTTTAAAAACCGATTACCAATTTACAATAATATACAGGGTGTTGTCAATAGTACAGCCTACGTGAGTACAAAATTATTGCCTTTACGAAAATATACCTACTTAATTTAAGTAAAAATAATAGTAGATAAATAAGTAAACGTTGCAAAATAAATGTTTCAAAAGTTTTTGTTAAAACTTATGTTTCGGCTTGTTAGGCCTTGTTCACGAGTATAACAGAGTAATTAGTAAATATTAGGGTAGGTAGGTGTAAATAATATTTATACCTGGGACAGACAGGAGTGATTACCTAACCATTATTTTCTGGAAAATCCAAGTAGTAATAATCAAGCACGGGGTACTTCTTGAATTCGTGCTGGTCATTTGTATTAGGAAGGTACCTAATACCTATCTAATGTTATACCTAGATATAAATATTTATGTTTAAATTTTATGAATTTTTTAATTTTAAATTCTTCCAACAAATTTAGTATTTACCTACCTTTTGTTTTCGGGCGTGTAATAAGTAATAGATATAATTGTATTTGTGTTTTGTTCGTTTCTAAACAATGGTTACTCATTCATTCCTGTTTTAGTTTTTTTATTAACAATATTTTTTAAATGTTCTTTTAATCTACATTCTACATTTCTATAGATATACCTGTTTGCCCTATGTAAAAGGCATCACAATTTTTACAGAGTAGTTTGTAAACACTGTTCTTATTTTTTTCTATTATTACATAAGTAAGTAACTAGCATTTTTCGTCTATTATTCTTGTTCAGTGAAATGAATTGTTGTATCTACTATAACGGGGATGACGAACCTTTTTTGATGTCCGTGCCACAAAGTCATAAAAATTCTTTTTTTAATAGGTAACGTGCCACAATAAAATTTCATTCGAAATGTTAGCGTGGTGAAACTATACGTAAGTATAATTAAACAAACAAACAAAAGCAATTCATATTTAAACAATTTTTTATTAATCAATGTTTTACTAAAAGCAATATGCTAGAAACAAAATTCACGTTAAAAAAATTGTTTTTAATGGATTTTTGTTGCTGTACACAAGATGATAAAGATTTAATATCTGGTTCATATTTAGTTAATTTCAACAGTACGCATGCAGAGCTCGACTCATCCGTCATTCTATTCCTATATTTATTTTTTATAAAATTTAATTCTGAAAATAGAGATTCACATGCCCACGTCGATGAAAATATTGATAAAATTGCCTTTGCTAATATTTTTAAAGTTTCAAACAATTAAACGTGTCAGGAATTTAATTTCATGTATACTTAGTTAGAATTTCATCTTCTGCAATTTTATTTATTTTATCCAATAATCGATTACTTTCAATAATTTCTAAATCATTTCTTAAATCAACAAATTTTTGGTTCTATATGGTACTTGACTGAAATTCAACTAATTCCATTTCTAATTAATTAAAATTTAACCACTCAAGGACTTTTAAATTTAATTTTTCAAATGGTATTGTATCAGGATATAAAATAAATTTTGATTCGAGCGCTACGACAGCAACAACATTCAAATACCTTAAGAAGGCGAAACTGGATACGCAAAATTTTTTATCTAATGCGCATCTGTATATACTTCGAAAGAATTCATGCGATATTTTAATAATAAAATGTATAATTTGACGGTTCTAGTTAACATACTAAGATAGGTATTCAGTATTCATAAATTATAAATTAAGTGTAGATTAATATTTTTAATTAATTTCTATTAAAAAAGATAAAATTGTTTTTGTGCGTGCCATCAAAATTTTTAAACGTGCCACTTGTGGCACGAGTGCCAATGGTTCGCCATCCCTGTACTATAAGTACCTAACATTTAACAAAATGAACTCAATAGTAGGTATTCTAAAGTTATTTTCGATAATACAGGGTGTATCGTTTCCCCTGCGGGCACCACCTAAATTAAATTTTTCAAATGGATTCCATGATTGTTACACTCAGCAAGACCCCCTGCCCCCCTTGTACCTATGCGAACATATTTTATGAACGGCCCCAAAGATATCTATTGTCTAAAAAAATTGTTTTATGGGGTTATTTTGCTTCTGATGGTGAAAATAAATAAGTATCTAGGTAAAGAAAAAAAGTCGAACAATTTGCATTTAAGAGAGAGGTGTAATTTTGCAAAATGGCCATTAAATACTGCTAGGTATATCTAGATAGGCATACATCAAATTTTGGAAATATTCTAAATGCATCACGCAAGCCCCCTTAAAATAACCATCACGTGCACAATTATACCATAGCCATCAACTAAGTAGTAGATAAGTATTACCCCAGGTATTCACGTGTAGGTACAAAAAGTATACCTACAGGTGTACCTATATATGGTACTTATTATATAGGTATTGGGTACACATACACATATTAGTGTAGTGTACCCACAGGTATACGTGCTCTAAAGTGGGCTTTTTTCTCTTTTTTCCTTTTTAAATGCTCCACGGACGAATATTGCTGCTTTAGCCCTCTAATTTGGCACGCGCGTTTAGCCCCAGGCCGTAAACTTCAAGTTACCGTATTCACGCAATTTCGGCGCACACCAATCACACGCCCATTTCAATCAATGTTGCTTGTTAAAACCACCACCAGCTTCACCAACAACAAGTCCATAATAAAAATGTATCTATCTAAGTATCTACTAATTCAGTTTTCGAAGTGGAAATTTTTCAATAATTAAAAGTGACACTTGCACAGTCATCTGGCTTTTTAATGATAAACAATTGAAAAATTAAATTGAATTGAAACTGAGAGTGAAGGGCTTTTAAACTCCTCCACAAGTATAATTAATTCTAAACATTAAAAAGGCGTTTTTTTTTTTAATTAATGGGATGACCGCAAAATCAACAATTATTTAAATTTCATTTCTCTTTATGTATCAATGACTTATTTTATGTGTAGGTCGTAAGCCTGGAGGTAGGTACGGTAGGGTGGTGGCCACGCAGGCCATTAGCTCGGCTGGCAAAAGCCACCCTGATTGATTATATGGTCAGTCCGGTCCTGGATTTATAAAATAAAATACGAGGACTGAAAACATCTTATAATTATTTTAGAGGTCATTAATTATAGATTTAAGCACTTTCTTCATAAATTTGTCGTAAAATGAAATTCTAAGACCAGAACCAGGAAGATTCATTTGTTTTTCGATTTTTTTATCATTAAAAATATACAGATAACTAGCAGCAATACTAGACGTTGCCCGGGTAAGAATATATTACACGGGGATGAATAATCGATTGATAATAATTGATCAGTTATCGATCACTGAGAGTTGAAGATTATTACGGTAATAATATCGCTATTAAAAAATGGGGGTTGATTGTAGAGGGGTGAAAATTAAGGATTGTATGTATTTTTGTATGGTGTATCATAAAAAAATAAAAACAAAAAATTTTGTCTAAAAAATTAAAAAAGTTAGGGGTGGACAACCCTTATCACTTAGGGGTATGAAAAATATATAGTAGCCGTTTCTCAGACCTACTGAATATGCATATAAAATTTCATAAAAATCGGTCAAGCCGTTTCCAAGGAGTATGGTAACTAACATTGTGATACGAGAATTTTTTATATTAGATTACCAGCATTGGGAAAATTTCATAACTGTCCGAAACTTAGGGTTGGTTTTCTTGAGGAAGAAAGAGGGACTGTACCTACTACTTACACGAAATCCAATACCAAAAATATTAAAAATTCGAACGCTGATCCCACTTTGCCAACAAATTCTTGTTGCATATTTTCTTCGATAATCCCACAGTAGTTTTTCTCCTTTTTTTTTTGTTTCTTTCATCCCTGTGTCGACGAATTGGTTATTTGGTAGTCCGCGTGTGTAGGCCGTTATTCGTTCCCGTTGCCCAAATATTATTTATTGATTATTAGGGACAATCGTCCCATAAATCGATAACGACGGCGACCGCTGCTTTAATTGGCAGGAATGATAATAGGCGGCTATGGATCGATCGATCGATCGATCGTCGATCGATCGCCTTGGCAGATGTAGTAAGTAGCCTCTGCTGAGACGACGAGACGATGAGATGTGCGGCTCGCTCGGTGCGGTCGGTGAGTCAGTCGCTGGGTCGGTCGATGGTCGAGAAACGAAACGTGGTAATTCGCATGCACCGATCGTCAGTTAGCAGGTGCATCGAATCGAATGCTATCTCGGACGCACACCATTTCACCCCCCGCCACGCTATTCGAACCACAACTTCCCATAAAATTTTATTATTATTTTAACTTTCCATCATGTGGCATATTCTTGTTTTAAGTAGAAAGACGTCCAAAACCGCTGCTGATACGGTTTTTTTACCAAGAGAGCCCCAAAGCCTTATTGAAAAAATTAGTCGACCGTATAAATATATTGCAATCAAATTTATTTAGGGACGGGGTAGTTTTCAGCTCATGCGTATCCTCATTAACTTGATAAGCAAATCAGTCGTTCTTGGGGTAGTCTTAATATCAAATTTTATATTCAAATAGCACGATGTATTATCGAGTTACCTATTTCAGAAAACTTGTTGCTACATGTTCACCCTGTATAATATTCCCCTTTATTGGAATCTTTTTATCTGCCTTTAAATTTATACCCTCGCTACCTTTTAAAGAAAATAAAAAAGTTGTGGTTTTAGATCATTGTTGGTGTTATTGGGGTTGTTAACCCAACGACAACAGACAATGTTCTCTCGGGTCTTCGTGGTGTGGGCCAATTATTCGAAGAGGTACCTTATTAAGAAAATTGTTACTGGCTTCTCTCTCCTCTGAATGCCTTATGTAGAAATTAAAGGCCAGGTAGATGTAATGATGGTATGCTAATTAAGGGGTATTTTTGTTGTTATCGGACGTTTAATTTAATTTTATATACCTACCAACGCGTTGCTGGCATTCGCTTGAAATTTTCTATCCCCTGTAGATACGTATGAATTTATGTAGGGATGCTAGAAAAGATCAATTTATATTAATGTACCTATCTGCAGGGCAAAAAATGCTAATTTGGTATTTTTATGTTTTTTACAAAAGGGATATGTACTTATCAAATTAGTTTCAGAGAAAAGTAGGTGATAGAGTTAAATTCGGTTATAACGGACACGAAAGGAATTTTGTTCGTTACAATTACAGCCGGTTGTCCGTTATATGCGATTTATTATAATCTTTGGTATTTAATTTTTTTTCGTTAAATAAGGCCTGTTCGTTACAACCAAATTCGTTGCGTTCGCCCTGTATAATTCTTATTATTGCTACCATATTATATTTTAATCGTATTACATTGCGAGCTGACCAACGTCGGCATATATCTACATAGATACCTACTTATAAAAAGTTTTCGGTGGTTTTGTGAACATAAGAAGAAGAGAGCGAGCTCGCAACGTGTGTCTCGCCGCCGGCTGCGACTTTTAAAACGCATACATACACCTGCCACGACAAAAAATCGTCGAGCATGAAGACAATACACTTGTTACCGGAGCAACGTTGAGGAGAGCGATTGTCATGACTCCTCTCTCTGTGATTAGTGGAACTCCGCGTAGCTATTGCTTCGTTTGTTTTATTAACCGAACCGTTAGAGCGTAAATTAAACGGTCGCTTAGCCACCACCACTTATTACTTACCATTGAAACCCCACATGAAACTTAATAAAAAATGACGGGGACCAGCAGAGAGCGAAAATAGGCACCCACTTCACCACCTTAACCAATTTTTAGCTCGCTTTCTTGATCTATTTGATGTTTGAATAAGAAAATAACAGAAAACTTGTTAGAGTGAAAACAGATACCCCTTTCACCACCTTCACCCATTTCTAACTAAAGAAAGTCACCCGTTTCGCCACCTCAATCCACTTCTAACTGTTGATATTTGAACGAAAACTTAAGAAATAACAGTAAAAACTCGTAACCATAATCAACCACCCGTTTCACTACCTTAACCTAACCCACTCTTCTGATTCTGTTTTCATAATCTTTGTTTCTCTTTATACTTGAATGAAAATACAAAACAAATTACAGGGAGCTTGCAACCATTACAGGGAGTAGGTACCCGTTTCACCACCTTTATCTACTTCTAATTAGTCTCTTTCTAGTTCATTATCATTATTATAAATAAATACAGACCAATAAGTCTTTGTCGTTGATAAACGTGTCTGTTTCTTGTTATTTTTGCAATAATAGATACTTAATATTATAAAACGACGATTAGCATTCAGTTTTATGCCTACCGTGTTCGATTCGTGTTGTCGTTGTATTTTCATCAAATTAATGTTGCATTTACGTGGCGCGTAACAAATTTCTTTTGACATTTACGTCAAGGCCAGACAGCGCGGTGGTGCATTAAATAATCCATTGTCCATCTTCAACAGAAAGAACAACTCTTTTGAACATCTAATTTTGATGTGACGAAATGCACTCGCTCTTCTTTTTACAAGGGCTCAGAACACCGGAACTCATTCCTGTCTGTCAGTATCGGTCTGTTCGTCTATCATACATGTTAACCATAAACCAAATATAACGGACAAGCTAAGCTGCAGGAATTACTACTGATGAGAGTGAGAAAGTTACGCAGTCAATCGAAATTATTTATTAAACTTTGAATATTTATGCTTCGTGTGTTTATTTACATTTACCTGAATCTTAGTTAATTGTGAGGCACCATGTTGTGCATTGTATTTGTTGTAATTATGAGTGCATTTTCGACCATCCCCCAAGGGTTGGTCGTGTGTCTAGACTTAGGCGCCGATGCAACGATAACAAGTGACAAACGCGTTACGTCCAGCGCACCCTGGTTATGAATACAAATGTTGCCTTTTCGACAGAATTCGACTAAACCTTCTTCTTCTTCTTGTTCTTGTTGTTCTTCTTTTTCCTCTTCAGCGTCCTCTCTATCCGCCAACTATTACAATGTTATCCCGTCACCATTGTCACCACCAACCCCGATGAACATTTCTGAACCACACCCAAGAAACAACACGATACACGATTTAAATATAAATAATATGCATATACCTACCTATAACGTGAAAAGTCATCGTATTAAGTATCATGACGCCCACAAAACCCTTACAGAAATATACTTAGGCAGGTATTTATGTGGAAGGATAAGGGACAGAAGTATGAAAAAATCGATAATAATATAAATAGAAAACGGATGCAAAAGTCAAGTAACATAAACAGTAATCAATACCAAGTACATAATTCATACGAAATTTTATTTATTGAATATTTCTGTTGATAGTTGGTGCATTGTACTACGTATCCCAATGGTCTTTAACATAAAAATTTGCAGGATTTATATTTTCAAGTACAAATTATTATCTGCATATGGTATGCAGCAAGCTTTCTATAATAGAATAATAACTTAAATGCTTTTCAATGTCGCTTTACGTCATAAAAAATCATCACGTGCCATAAATATTTATTCCACGTCCAAGGATTTCATGGGGTCGATATTATTTATACAGTGTGTTTTTATTACATAGATAATATTTTATAACAAAAATTGCCTTACATGTTTTCTTTACTCCCTTGCAAAAAAGAATATTATAGTAGTCGATTATGGATTGAAATTTCATAAAAGTATCTATGGTTAATAGGTAAATAATTACACTTGAACTTTTATCATGGAGTGTATTTACTACGTAAGTTAACTGTGGCGGTCTACTTTGCTAATCCGAACACGTTTTTGATTCAACCTCCACCACATATCGTTAACGATTTTTATATGATAATATCTGACATTAGACCAGAATTGTGTGTGCTTTTGAACATTCCATTTCTTTTTGTTCCTTGCCAAAAAAGCTTATCGATGAAACAAACTGCCCAACTATCGTGCATACGCTATACCTACATATAAAATATACATAAGTATCCTTTGTATAATTTAAAATTAATTTGATAACTCTGCTGCCTCCTGCTTCTGTATGACATATGTGTTGTCGTGTTTCTTATGGACAGACGATGGTTCAGATGATGAAAAAAAATATCGCCGAAACGCGTGAGAAATTTTAGTATCAGATTTCCTATAAAAATAATTGTATGGGTGCGCCAAGTAACATTATTATTTTTTCTGTAGTAGGTACTTTAATTAGAAATATAAAATAAAATATTTAACAATTATAGATTTTATATCCTAACAGTTGATTTCATTTGAGACTCCCCATTGCTTAAAATCAATCATTTTACAATTTCCACTTTTAACTGTTTTTTTATTACCATAATTGGGAAGAACTTAAACCTAATCCTCAGAAGTCAAATCATAAAAAAAAATGAGTAACGTTGATCCAACTTCACGTTGCAATAAAATTTAATAGGAATTAATAAAAACACAGGTACTGATTCCGCAAGTGTTCTTGACGAGCAGGACATACACTGTCAGAGGTAGCTTGTTGAATGAGAAAGAATAAGAGAGTAGGAGAGGGAGGGGCAGTACATTAAACCAATCGCGTGTAGAATGCGAGAGAAATGCTAAAGACGTCATTGGTGGGGGAAGGCCTGCGCACTAACAACAACCAATCGCATTCACAGACAGTATCCAAGTTTGAAGCTACTGACGTCTCAGTCACATAGTGCAGAGAAAAAGAGAGAGAGAGAGAGAGAGAGAGAGAGAGAGAGAGAGAGAGAGAGAGAGAGAGAGAGAGAGAGAGAGAGAGGAAGATAGAGAGAAGTGCTGTTTAACTCACAAATGAGAAAGAATAAGAGAGTAGGAAAGGGAGGGGCAGTACATTAAACCAATCGCGTGTAGAATGCGAGAGAGATGCTAAAGACGTGATTGGTGGGGGGAGGCCTGCGCACTAACAACAACCAATCGCATTCACAGACAGTACCTAAGTTTGAAGCTACTGGCGTCTCAGTCACATAGTGCAGAGAAAAGGAGAGAGAGAGAGAGAAAGAGAGAAGTGCTGTTTAACTCACAAATGAGAAAGAATAAGACAGTAGGAGAGGGAGGGGCAGTACATTAAACCAATCGCGTGTAGAATGCGAGAGAAATGCTAAAGACGTAATTGGTGGGGGAAGGCCTGCGCACTAACAACAACCAATCGCATTCACAGACAGTATCCAAGTTTGAAGCTACTGACGTCTCAGTCACATAGTGCAGAGAAAAAGAGAGAGAGAGAGGGAGATAGAGAGAAGTGCTGTTTAACTCACAAATGAGAAAGAATAAGAGAGTAGGAAAGGGAGGGGAAGTACATTAAACCAATCGCGTGTAGAATGTGAGAGAAATGCTAAAGACGTAATTGGTGGGGGAAGGCCTGCGCACTAACAACAACCAATCGCATTCACAGACAGTACCTAAGTTTGAAGCTACTGGCGTCTCAGTCACATAGTGCAGAGAAAAGGAGAGAGAGAGAGAGAAAGAGAGAAGTGCTGTTTAACTCACAAATGAGAAAGAATAAGAGAGTAGGAGAGGGAGGGGCAGTACATTAAACCAATCGCGTGTAGAATGTGAGAGAAATGCTAAAGACGTAATTGGTGGGGGAAGGCCTGCGCACTAACAACAACCAATCGCATTCACAGACAGTATCCAAGTTTGAAGCTACTGGCGTCTCAGTCACATAGTGCAGAGAAAAGGAGAGAGAGAGAGAGAAAGAGAGAAGTGCTGTTTAACTCACAAATGAGAAAGAATAAGAGAGTAGGAGAGGGAGGGGCAGTACATTAAACCAATCGCGTGTAGAATGCGAGAGAAATGCTAAAGACGTAATTGGTGGGGGAAGGCCTGCGCACTAACAACAACCAATCGCATTCACAGACAGTATCCAAGTTTGAAGCTACGGGACGTCTCAGTCACATAGTGCAGAGAAAAAGAGAGAGAGAGAGGGAGATAGAGAGAAGTGCTGTTTAACTCACAAATGAGAAAGAATAAGAGAGTAGGAAAGGGAGGGGCAGTACATTAAACCAATCGCGTGTAGAATGCGAGAGAAATGCTAAAGACGTAATTGGTGGGGGAAGGCCTGCGCACTAACAACAACCAATCGCATTCACAGACAGTATCCAAGTTTGAAGCTACTGGCGTCTCAGTCACATAGTGCAGAGAAAAAGAGAGAGAGAGAGAGAGATAGAGAGAAGTGCTGTTTAACTCACAAATGAGAAAGAATAAGAGAGTAGGAGAGGGAGGGGCAGTACATTAAACCAATCGCGTGTAGAATGCGAGAGAAATGCTAAAGACGTAATTGGTGGGGGAAGGCCTGCGCACTAACAACAACCAATCGCATTCACAGACAGTATCCAAGTTTGAAGCTACTGGCGTCTCAGTCACATAGTGCAGAGAAAAGGAGAGAGAGAGAGAGAAAGAGAGAAGTGCTGTTTAACTCACAAATGAGAAAGAATAAGAGAGTAGGAGAGGGAGGGGCAGTACATTAAACCAATCGCGTGTAGAATGCGAGAGAAATGCTAAAGACGTAATTGGTGGGGGGAAGGCCTGCGCACTAACAACAACCAATCGCATTCACAGACAGTATCCAAGTTTGAAGCTACTGACGTCTCAGTCACATAGTGCAGAGAAAAAGAGAGAGAGAGAGGGAGATAAAGAGAAGTGCTGTTTAACTCACAAATGAGAAAGAATAAGAGAGTAGGAGAGGGAGGGGCAGTACATTAAACCAATCGCGTGTAGAATGCGAGAGAAATGCTAAAGACGTAATTGGTGGGGGAAGGCCTGCGCACTAACAACAACCAATCGCATTCACAGACAGTATCCAAGTTTGAAGCTACTGACGTCTCAGTCACATAGTGCAGAGAAAAAGAGAGAGAGAGAGGGAGATAGAGAGAAGTGCTGTTTAACTCACAAATGAGAAAGAATAAGAGAGTAGGAGAGGGAGGGGCAGTACATTAAACCAATCGCGTGTAGAATGCGAGAGAGATGCTAAAGACGTGATTGGTGGGGGGAGGCCTGCGCACTAACAACAACCAATCGCATTCACAGACAGTATCCAAGTTTGAAGCTACTGACGTCTCAGTCACATAGTGCAGAGAAAAAGAGAGAGAGAGAGGGAGATAGAGAGAAGTGCTGTTTAACTCACAAATGAGAAAGAATAAGAGAGTAGGAGAGGGAGGGGCAGTACATTAAACCAATCGCGTGTAGAATGCGAGAGAGATGCTAAAGACGTGATTGGTGGGGGGAGGCCTGCGCACTAACAACAACCAATCGCATTCACAGACAGTATCCAAGTTTGAAGCTACTGACGTCTCAGTCACATAGTGCAGAGAAAAAGAGAGAGAGAGAGGGAGATAGAGAGAAGTGCTGTTTAACTCACAAATGAGAAAGAATAAGAGAGTAGGAGAGGGAGGGGCAGTACATTAAACCAATCGCGTGTAGAATGCGAGAGAGATGCTAAAGACGTGATTGGTGGGGGGAGGCCTGCGCACTAACAACAACCAATCGCATTCACAGACAGTATCCAAGTTTGAAGCTACTGACGTCTCAGTCACATAGTACAGAGAAAAACAGAGAGAGAGAGAGAGATAGAGAGAAGTGCTGTTTAACTCACAAATGAGAAAGAATAAGAGAGTAGGAGAGGGAGGGGCAGTACATTCAACCAATCGCGTGTAGAATGCGAGAGAGATGCTAAAGACGTCATTGGTGGGGGAAGGCCTGCGCACTTACAACAACCAATCGCATTCACAGACAGTATCCAAGTTTGAAGCTATTGGCGTTTCAGTCACATGGTGCAGTGAAAAAGAGCGAGAGAGAGAGATGCTGTTTAACTCACAATCTGTACACGAAGGTAGCGGGAGGGGCGCGCACTAATAATAACCAATCATATGCACATGCAGTAAACTGGAAGCTAATGTGGCCCCGCTCACATTCTGCACATAGAGACAGAGAGTGGGAGGGGCTGAGATTAAATGTAAGCGAAATAGCAGGTAGGGGAGGATCACGCTCTATTAACGACCAATTGCATGGAGAGTGCGAAAGGTACAACAATTATATTGCACTTGCTCTGCGCATGTGAATGGGAGGCGCTTATGGCTACCACCCAATCAGATAACACTGCAGTTGTTATTGCAACGAATTTGCTTTCTCCCCCCTCCTTTTGCTGTCTGCATTCGGCAAACTACCTTCGGTGGTATATGTTCCGCATTTGGTGCACTTTAATGTTTCTTGCTCGTTGAGAAGAGAAGCGGCCAGAGCAATGAGATTATGACGGTAATAATGAAGGAGCCAGGTGATGGGGGCTCGGTCGATGCGGTCGGCGTGTGCTTCAAGAGCGACAGGTGCTCCCGGCCTCCTCTCTTTTCTCTCATCAGAGCGATTAACCGCGCGACGACAACCGTTCCCGTATTGTATCATTCATGAGCAAACAAGTTGTTTATTTATTAGAACGAAGTCGGTAAATTGTAATCGAGGAAACAGGGGAAGGAAGTACAGCAATAAACCCACCACATAATTAATAAGAAGTTAATTAACCTCCAAACGTATTATTTGTTAACAAGAGGATTTAGGGGGTTGGATTTGGGGAAAGAAACGGTGAAAATGTTCACGTTAACGGGGTTTAATTCCAAAAATTATCTCCTTAATCATTTGAAAATTTAATTCAACTTCAGCAGATTAATGGCGAATTACCTATTAGGGCTTGTAAAAACTGAAGGCAAAAGGTAAGGGGACAAGTCTCGCGCCCTTACGTTTTCCAGCACACCCCCTAAATTACGTGGCCACCTGCTGGTTTTAAATTACCGTGCAGATGTCGACAAACACATTTAAAGTCGGATTTATGAGTTGACGTCGGTTTTATCTCGCCCTTTTTTTGATCCTGTGCAAATATGCGTTGGAATTAATTGTTCCCACTTTGTCTTCACCATTATGGGCGTCCCATAATAAGAACAATAGGGGAGGAATCTGACAGAATAAAAGATACGGAGATGGTCAAAAATTAATTCATTTTATTTTTTGTCAAGAGAAATCTGGAGGAAAAAATTCCAGACATGCTCAGCTCTGTGTTAGGAAGAGGGATGGGAGTTCTTATTTGTAAGTCATATAACTATCTACTTCTTTTTGGATTCGTAATTAATAAGAGATTAGAAGTGCTTTTTTTTCTTCTCACCCCCAAAAATGATTTGTTTCCGGTGAGGTGCACACGCGTCCGTTCAAGGCCATTTCGTTTAATATTAAACTTATATCTACGTAAATGTGTCTATAATAATTATGGTTGTTACGCTAAGGAAAAGCTCGGATAAGTTGTTAAAATACGCGTAATTTTCTTGTAATCCGTCGTCCTCGTCGAGCACGTATTATCGGTCTGTTGCTCTTCATCACAGAAGACCGTTGCGTTGCGTTTTGTACGTTCGTTGTATTGTTACGCTTGAGGGCGAAGAAAGCTGATGAACATCGGAAAGGGCAGCCAGCGGTGGATGGAGCGTAATTAATGAAATAATGGGGCGCACACGGAAAATTGCGCCAACGACCTGGATCGGCATCACTCGACGAAAAATAGCACGGAATATAGCAGCAGCACCAGCAACGCGGCATCGAAACAGGTGCACCGTTCCAGCCGAAAGCCGAAAGACTCTATATGGCGTACCTACCAACGAATCCTTAGTAATATTAATTTAGATATTATGTACCTACCTGTTTGTACAGGTATAACAACCTGAACATGAATATGAAGGTAACCATAAGACAGCATATGTTAAACTTGGGCTAAAACCTCCAATTTTAACTATAAGGTGATATTTATCGTCTAGTTCAAGAAAATAACTTGAATTTAGCTTAACAACTTGTCCATTTGAAGTATCTGTGAGCACCAAAACCTACAGAAGTCGTTTAGTTCATCTAAGACTTCCAATTAGAACTAAATAAAAGGACAATATTTATCGTATAGTTCAAGGAAATAGTTAGATTTTAGCTTACCAGCTTGACTATGTAAGCCTATAGAGTTTTTCTTTTTGCTTGAATTAGAACAAAGAGAAAGGTCTTTTATAATTTCTAAAAAATACCTTTGAGTGCTATATACTATTCGGTATAGTCGGCAGACGTTGCGTTGGTATGTTATTGTGCTATGTGTGCCTTTGATTGTAAGCATTTACTTACTGGAGGCAACAAAACGCGACGGTGAATGAATTTCAATGGATCACCTGGACTTCCGGAGGAAATCCACTAACAATCAGTCTCTTCAATAGCCGCGCGTCATCGTCATACTTTGACCCGTGCTTACATATTACATACATATTTATTTATTATGTACATGTATAGGCACTTATATATTTACTATATATGTGACTTTTGCCCTCAAATCCAAAGTTTTATTTATTTTTTTTTGGAAAAGGACTCGGTAAACATTCTCGTTGTCAGTTTATTTATGGTATTAGTTAACAGATACTTGTGTAGCGTTTTTAATAATTCATAAAGGATATTTATCTCTGGTTTTTGTCTTGTCGTTATCCTAATACATACCTTCATATATATAAGTATATAAAATTATTATGAATTAGAAGAAATTGCCATTATCGATTAAATATAATGATTTAGAAAAAAATACAATATTTATGAATGAAACCGTAAGCTGGCAGCAGCAATATCGCCGGAGCGTCACCCCGTCACTTCCACCGGAAACAAAGGCACCGTAACCACATCTATAAACCTGTTGTTAACGTAATTATCCGTTTGCATGTAGCTAGTTGATACTACTACAAATGAATTGCGATATTCATCGTAGCCTCTCCACCAGAAATCGTCGTCGTTACATCATTTTATAAATATTTATGAGCACCTGCAATATAAATGACTGACTTTTCCTTTTTATATTTCAAGACTTCCAGCCTATCTGCAAAGCTCATCAGATGTGCTTAGCTATTTCAGTTTTTTGAGAGACGTGGTCATTAGCTTTTTCCTGTTACAATGTTGTCTATCTATAGGAAAAACGATTCAGGTGGATGCCAATGACAAAAACAATTTTTCTTTTGTAATACGTTATGTATTTACTTATACAATAATGTAAATGTTTAGATAGAGGAAGTGTCCATTCCCCTTTCAAAGAGGAAAAATTAATGAACTTAAAATAATTTTATAATAAGTATACAATTACTTCTAATCTAACAACCCTTTAATTATAATGTGATAATTTCAATGCCCCTTGTTCCTGTGCAATTATGCAGAATGGCCAGCCGGTTCTGCGCTCCCATCAACTTAACAATTTTTATTTAAATTAATACATAACAACGTTGCGAGCAATTGTTAAATTAAACCACCCCGTGTCGGGAAGGTAATTATAGTAATTAATTCCGAGCAGAATGTACGCTTTAATTAAATATTATTTTTTGTATGCATTGCATAGTGATGATGTAGTTACATGTATGTACGTGTATGTAGTGTATAATATTTTTAAAAGTATCATAGGTACTTATATAAAAGTTGGCAGACGTGTGCTCTGTTGGTGGTCCTTTGAAAGACAGAAAGAGACAGACATATTGATAAAAATTCAGTATTTAATTGTTGTCTTTTTTCTGATTTTATGAAAATTTATATGTAAATGAACATAATAAATAAAAGCATTAAGGTTAGAACCTAACCTAACATATTTTTACTCCACTCTCATTCCAATATTTTTAAATGTAAAAAGAAAAAAAAAATGTTAACGATCAATTTAGTAGGTATTAAAGGTTTGATGCTTAACGATAGATATGGTGACTAATATGTTAAAAATGCAAAACTATTTTCTCACAGTAAAAAAAAGAAAATAACATTTGAAATGTTTATTTTTGTCACAGTAACCTATGCCATTTATTTTTCTTCTTAAAACAATGCAAATACCTAGTCAGGTGTTTCATCATTTGTTTAAATATCTCATGTCTAAAATCCTTATCTCTCGGTATTAAATATTGACCTTTCACAGCCTCATGCAGGCAGGTATTTTGTTATTTGATCGATAAGGGCAAGGTTAGGTTAACGCGACATAAAATGCCGGCGCTTATCAGCTGAGGGCACCCGCGTTACGGTTCCGGTTAACAGACGACAAACAATGACGTACGGGACATATGTAAATCTTCCACTTTCTACTGATGGGTAGGTACCTAATACAAGCAAATAATAACGTTTAGGAATTTTTAAAAATTGTATCGATTTAAATTAACTAATCTACGTATTACACCATGTATAACAATTTAGAAATACAATAATAAATAGCCAGCTTTCGACTACCCAGCAACCTGATATGGGTCCATTATCTAGAATACGTCTATCAGACACCCCTGGAGCCGGCCGACCGGGCGGGGGTGTGAATTGGGGCAGCACGCGCTCCAGCAGATGGCGTCCACCCAACAACAATACTACTACCTATTATATTATGGTAGGTAGGTATAGAGACAGGATCAAGTATCTTGTGATCATAAACACCTGGAGTTGTTTGTTCCTTCCCTCTACCTTCCACCAAATAAAATAACAGTCTTTCACGGTATATATATATATCGCGACAGAGGGCGATAGAACTCGAGAATTAAGTACCTAGAATACTTATTATGTTATGATTAAATGAGACCATGATAAAAGATACCTTACACGGGAGTAAACTGTAAGCAGCTATATTAGCCACATGTCGAGGGCTTATTATGATACCATCGACGAGACGATCGAAATCCACCAGCACAACACCACCAACCATGGGCATGGTACCTATATAGTACCTATACACGCATTTACTACGGTAACCATGTGCTATGGGACCGAAAATTGATATTGTGTCTTGATCTGTTCTAATAAAGGTGCAACAACCCCCTCCTGCACCTCCAACGGCACCCCAAAAAAAGAAATCGTGAACCATTTGAGAACCGCCGTAATAAATATTTCAACATTAATATTATAAATTACCTACTTCAATATAATATAATATAACGAGGAGGAACGAACGGTTTATTTTATTTTTCATTTTCCTAACAATAACCGTTGTCGAGGAAAACTCTAGGTGTTAATTTCGTAATTAACATAAACACCATGGTCTCTGTAACTTCATTTATTTAAAATATCAGGTGCTCATAAACCGCCAAAGTGGCATAATACGCTTAGAAAATGAACTGGTCTCTAATCTAGTTAATATTAGAGCTCTACAGAACGAAAAAAATCGCACCTGGGCTGCTCTATAATCAGCACGTCATAATTAAGTAGTTATCGCAATTATTAATAACATCAGCGAAGGTATGTGCGTTGAAAAAAGACTTATAAGACTTTATAGGTACCTCTGTAGGTAATAATCGATAATAATGATAGTAGGTATAATAAAAAATTTCAAAGTAGAAGTACTTCAATATCTCGTGAGCTTTGACTTTGAACTGTGCAGACACATAACTCCATCTGTTGGTACCAAATATCTGGGCATAAGCTCCACCTCTTTTTGTTGCTATTGAATTTACCACCCATAAACTATACGACGAAGATTATAGTTCAATCTAACTTTGAAGATCGAAGCTCCACTAGGACTGCCGTAATTGCTTTAAGGATTACTGATACTTTTGTTGAAAACACAGAAAAACTAAATTTAAATTATTTTCTGGAACTATGCGATGAAGATCTTCCATTAGTTGATGTTTAGAGTTCTTAAACTAAACTACAAATGCTCTATAGGCTTTTACAGTCAGAAACATACATAACTCCATTATTGGTAGGTACCAAATGTCTGAGCATAAGCTCCACCTCTTTTTGTTGCTATTGAAGAGTATGTAAGAGTCATATGATTTTGAAATACCTGTACAATAAATTTATCACCCATACATTGAGGGACTGCAAGCTCGTTATTATTAAGATTACTATTTTTTGGCATGCTCGATTCCTAGATAATATAACAATGGGTCACTTGTGTTCATCTGCCCATCTTCGCGTTTCCTGTCGTGAGTCATTTGCTGCCAGCAACTCTGCTTTTCGACGCCTACAACAATAAATAATACAATTAGGCACCTCGTCATGCTAACTAAGTAATAAGATAAGGTATCATCTCACTTAGGAATGTCCAATTCAATAATTGTTATTTATACGATCTCGCACGTGCCTAAAAAGTTCATTAGGCATTCATTCGTCTGGTATTATATCCGGTAGTGTCTAATAAGGTATTTGGGCGCGTTGACATGGGAAATCCTTCAAAAGGCGCCACAATACTTATTAATATTGTACCTAGGTATGTAGTAAATGAATATTGTAGACTATCAAAAAAAATTTTAACAAAGAGTAAGAAGAAAAAAAAAAACGAAGGGGGCGCAAGCTGCTTCAACATAAAGCGACAACCACTTTAACAAATATCACAATAATATACTATTCACATGCTTGCTTCTTGCTAGGTGGTAGGTGGGTAAAGGTATACGTATGTATTGAAATTCGAAACGTGATAAGCAATTTCCGTTCCGGTGAGAACGCATTTCCGTTTAACAGCAGCCCTCTTCCACTACATACATGCCTATATTGCATGGGTGCACATATGTACGATATAATATGTACACGTACAGGCACGAACCCCCGCGTTTTGTCCGACGCTACCGTACAGATTATAACCAACGTCCCGTTATTGTACATGGCGGTTGACGACGAATTGCACTTGGAAGAGAACTAAAAGTAGGTACTTATGTAGAAACGTGCATGAAATCAATAAAATCAGTCCAAATTTGAAGGCCATGTTATGAATGTTAGACAAGAGATAGAGTTCAAAATTTTTCAAAAAATAAGATTGTATTTATCAAGAAAAATCTTTCTTTAATTCAACCCACCCTAACCTAACCTCAACTAACTATAAGAGTGCCTCAAAAGTTTCAATGATCAGCTGTCAGTCAGTGACATATTTGATGGTCATTTTAGTTTATTTTGAACTACACTAAAGTTCGTAGCCCCAATAGAACTGTGGCAGAGGCTTTAATTTAATAAAAAGTGATACTTGTGTAGGATAGAAATAAACTACATGATGAAAATCTTCATTTAGTTCCCGTTTGGAACTCTTAAACTCAACTGGAAATACTCTTTAGGCTTTTATGGTCAGATACTTTTGATTGACATGCAAGAAAACTAGTTTTTAGTTATTTTATTGAACTATGCGATTAAAATTTACTCTATAAACTCAACTAAACTAATACTTTATTTGTCTTGTTTTTGTGGTCTTTTTTTACAGATCCAAATAAATTGATTTAACGAAAACTTAGGTGCATTTTTCAGTACTTCCAGTTCATGTAGGGCGACAGACGATCTACTTAGGAACTGTTGTAATACCTACCTCTCGTTTTTTTTTTGCTTGCGGTATTGCCATGTAAACTAAGGGCACGCGACCACCGTGGTCTTAAGAGGGAGGGAAGCCCTAAGTAAACCGACATGTTTGCATTTGTTTTTTTGCATCCCTCGAGTGAACATGAAACACCTTTCACCATTAAAGAGAGGACTACTAAATAATGAATAGATAATAATTACGAAAATGAATATGACAAAAGATTTGTTCGTTACATATTTTCATTTTATTGTTAAAGGAACCTATCTTGTTTATATATACGTATATTAAAATATTAATTAATCAAATGTTAGTCAAGAAATAGGTTTCAGAAGTTTTTTTAATAGGCAAAATACATTAATTAACTAGAAGGGATGCTAGTAAAATGTAGAGTTAGAAATTTTCAGGAAATGAAATTATTTTCAGCAATAATCTCTTCACTAAACTCAACCTAACCTTGCCTTGCCTTGCCTTGCCTTACCTTATATTGTCTTGAAACTTTTATTTATAATGTTCATTTACCTAAATAAACTTTAATTAATTAGGAACGATGCCAGGTAAAGAATACGGTTTTGAAACTTTCAGAAAATAAAATTGTACCCCATCAAGAATTCTCCTAACCTAACCTAACCTTCTGTTGCCTTAGTGCTCATATATCACTTTCATTTACATATAAAACTTTTTATTATACAGGAGGAATGTTAGTCAAGAGATAGAGTTTCAAAAAATAAGATTGTATCCATCAGGAAAAATCTTCCCCTAATTCAACCCAACCTAGCCTAACCTTACATTACCTTAATAGGCAAAATACATTAATTAACTAGAAGGGATGCTAGTAAAATGTAGAGTTAGAAATTTTCAGAAAATGAAATTATTTTCAGCAATAATCTCTTTACTTAACTCAACCTAACCTTGCCTTACCTTGCCTTACCTTATATTGTCTTAAAACTTATTTATAATGTTTATTTTCATAAAAAAAAACTTTAATTAACCAGGAACGATGCCTGTTAAAGAATACAGTTTTGAAACTTTCAGAAAATAAAATGGTATCCCATCAAGAAATCTCTTAACCTAACCTAACGGAACCTAATCTAATAAAGCCTTTCGTTGCCTTAGTGTTTTCATTACGTATAATTATTTAGGGGAAATGTCAACACTTTCAGAAAATAAAATTATTTTCATCAGTTACCTCTTCATCTAACCCAACCTAACCTAGCCTAACCCTACATCACATTTATACTTTATATGTCATATGCATTTACATAAAATACTTTAATATACTACGAGGAAAGCTAATTCAGAAATTTTCAGAAAATAACATTGCCTAATATAATAAAACCTAACCTAACCTTACGTTGTATCAAAACTTTAGTTCATCATATAAGCACTTTAAGATGTACTGGTCAAAAAGATAGACCAGAAGTCTCCAGAAAACTGAAAGGTTTCAGTTTCCTCAAACAATCTTTCCACTTGACCTAACCTAACCTAACCTAATCTGACGTTGCCTTAATGCTTCTTTCTATCTATCATATACAAGTATATAAAGCACTTAAATTAAATAAATATGAGGGTAAAAGATAGAGACGTAGAGATCGGAGATCTTCAGAGAACAAACTGTTTTTTGTTTCCATTAACAAATATTTCCACCAGGTGTTTCCTGAAGGAAAATGTGACCGCGTGTGCGTATACAGATCGAATTCATGAATGCCATTCACAACAATAATAATGATATCAAGTTGGCGGGTGGCAACACGTCACTGCAGCAATAATTGCCCCGGAAGTACTTATTTAGATCGCGACTCAACTGTTCGCGGTTAGGTAGGTACCTACATACGTACGTATGTTGGCACCACTGCCGCCGTTTGGTAGGTACACAACACATGTCCTATGTCCGTCCGCGCGCATACGTATCCGGTACTGCGCCCATTGTCTCTCTGGAGCAATCAATGGTAAAGTAAATTGTTATTCACGACTTTGCGTAGTACCAACCACGCCGCCTTTGATTTATACCTGATACGTAGTATGGTGTCATTCAGTAATAGCGATTTTCCATTCACGACTTTATTGCTTCCTATGACCAAATGGGAGACAATGGACTCTCGTAGCGGATATTGTAGGTACGTTTTAATTGCGGAAACGAGATGGTTAATTGAATTTCGGGTTTAAAATACGGAGCGCAGGCCAAATTGATGATGCTTTGTTTTGAAAAATAATTGCCTTCTGTTTCTGTTTTACGATTAAATATTATATTTCACTATATGGGAGGGGGGAGGAACTGACAAAGGGATGAAGATGATACTTTATTAGTGTTTTTACATGGGGGTGGACAGTTGGAGGCCCAGGGGTTGCAATAAACAAAGCGACGACAACAACAACAGTCACTTCGTTCGTGTTGTCTTTCCTACCGTAACCTCACGGTCATAAGAAGTCAAATAAAAGCTTTTATTGGTTAAAATTTGTTGAGGTCATGTCAAGTCATGTTCCCCTTGGTGGCGAAAGCTTATATTCAATTACTCAAAGTCATAACACGAACATAGCAAGTGTTGTTGAGGTTATAACCTTCTTTATCCCCATTCTTTGGGGCCTCGACATTTTATTTTATAAAATTATTCACGATCTTGTGACCTGATACAGCACACAGAATCTAATTCTTGTACGCCACTGGTGTTAAATGATTCTTATGTGTTTCATTCATTATTGTCACCATTGTTACGTCACCGAGAGGAAGTTGTAAAAACTAATGCAGTGGTGGGCGGGCGATGGTGAAAATTTTATACGAAGTGAATTATTGTTAAAGCCATAACAGGACAGTTGTCGGTGGGTTATGGTTTTATATACGAAAACGTATGGCGCGTAATAAAATTCGTATTGGAGAGTGTGGGTGACAGGACGCGATGCTGGGAGCCAAAAGTGAAAAACTATTGTGCAAACACACATAAATTTTGAACATATACAATACAATACAAATAAATAGTATGATATTTGTATACGCACCCATTTGCGATAGATAATATCAAAGAAAGAGAAATTGGAATACCATTCGTTGTATTCAGTCGTTTATAATTTGCTACTTTTACTATTGTTGTGTATGATGGGTATATAATAGTAATAAGTCATCGAGGATTACCGTGGTGGTAAAATCCAATCATCAATAATTAATTTTAGTTTTTGACAATTGGAATATTATTTTAGGCTGGACCCCCCCCCTGAGTCAAGTGACTCAGATTGGAAAAAGTCACTTCGTGTATGCTGTCTTTCCTTACCATAACCTTACAAAAAATGCCTTAGTCTTAATATTTTCTAATTTAAATAAATTTCTTTTGTAGATTTATTTGTTTTTGGCGAATTAAATTAATCCCAAAGAACTATGGTACATATAATTGTCTTTGCGCCCTGACTAAAGTTGTTTAAATGCCCAGTACGTTACGTGGTCACTACTTACCTAATAAATAATTTGGTATGACCTTATTTTTTTGGTAAACATCGAACTGTGTCATGTCATGTCATGTCATGTCGTAATCCTATAAATACAACTAATTTAAAAGTAAAACGAAGAAGAAATGCCTTACCTATGACGACAATTATTTGCTTTGATTTAAATCTACTTTATTTGGTTACCTATTTAACGATGCAATGTGCACATGTATGGCATCATTTTTTCGACGATCGTTTTGATCCTACGATCCTTTGAATGTTGTCAAAACATGCACGTCGTATTATAAAACATCCGTTACTGTCCTCTTCTTAGAACAGAACGAGACGAAATATCAAGAAAATCCGCACAAATATGCGTTATGAGCTTTACAGCTGACAATGTTGCCAAACGTTACAATATTTAAGTAAGTACCTATCCATAATCAATTACTTAAGAGAAAACTGTAACGACAAATTGATATACAGCTCAGGTTATTTTTACAAGTATTTCACTCGAAACATTTAAAAGGAATATTATAAGAAACATAAAATATAAATTTGAGGTTATTTTAACTTATACCTATATAAGTAGGTATGTAGATCTGGCATCCGCGCAAAATGTACGGAATAATTTCATGTCGCGTTCCATCGTTCAGACGCGTCCGTTTTGCTAAATAGAATTCTGGAAATCGGAAATTTTCAAAAGGTCCGCCTGTTTTGCACTGTTCAACCGTCATGACGCGTGTTGCACCTCTTAATAAAAAACAACAATAAACCGATCTTTAAATAGCACTCGCATTCTTGCATAGCAAATTTCTAGGTCTCAAGTCCCTGACAAATCGGCTTATGTTGTGCCCAAATGCATTCGTAAGAAGAAAATATCTCTAAGAGTTTTCCTTATACCTGAAGAATATATAGTAAGGTTAGATAATTCGTACACCACAATCGCCTATATTTTTTTGTGAAAGAATATTTTTTGACTTAATTTATCGTTAACACTCCTGTTCTGACATCACAGTCTTGCGCAGTCAGCCACCTAGATAGTCTGTCAACTTTTTCAGCCATCTTTTCTATTTAAATATTGTTGTCGTGAGTTATTTGACGATGAAATCACCTTCTGCACGAATATATGACCAAATTATTGTCTTGTATATTCTTCTGGATGTTTATTTCAAACGTTTTTGTTTCAATTTGTTCGCCTCCAACAGTAACGTCCCTGTTCTGACGTCACAGTCTTGCGCAGTCAGCCACCTTGCGCAGAAACTATTTTTTAGATAGTCTGTCAACTTTTTCAGCCATCTTTTCTATTTAAATATTGTTGTCGTGAGTTATTTGACGATGAAATCACCTTCTGCACGAATATATGACCAAATTATTGTCTTGTATATTCTTCTGGATGTTTATTTCAAACGTTTTTGTTTCAATTTGTTCGCCTCCAACAGTAACGTCCCTGTTCTGACGTCACAGTCTTGCGCAGTCAGCCACCTTGCGCAGAAACTATTTTTAGATAGTCTGTCAACTTTTTCAGCCATCTTTTCTTTTTAAATATTGTTGTCGTGAGTTATTTGACTGTGAAATCACCTTCTGGGCGAATATATGTCCAAATTATTGTCTTGTATATTCTTCTGGATGTTTATTTTAAAGGTTTTTGTCTTTTAGTTCGCCTCCAACAATAACTGTCCTGTTCTGACGTCACAGTCTTGCGCAGTCACCCACCTTGCGCGGTAACCAATTTTAGTATCTTCTGTCACATCTTGCCTGCCATCTTTGTCATTTGAAGTCCCCCCTCTTTACATATTTATCGATTTTTATTTAAAATGCCTCATTTGTCTCTCTTAAATTATTCCATGCAGTTTTCCCCGACTTCCTGTGAGGATGCTGGCCATGTGTACTTTACATACGTTATTTGCCTGCAATGGCGCCAGCATTAACATCGACAAATAACTGTAACCGTTCAACAATTTCCACGTTTGTTGCCAACAATGCATCAGTTCGTGTGAAAATACTCACATGTTTACGTACTTTATGAACGCATCAAATGCCGGAAATAATTATTTATTCTAATCTGTACCCTCGTTCCCCGGCTCTCTCTACCTAGACTTCTTTTGTTTATGTTGCTAGTTGCCTCCACAATACACTTCGATTGTTCTCTCTGGCAATCTTTCCGCAATTTTGATATAAATAACAACTAAAAATGCCCGATAGGAACGACCTCATAACAGTTCTCATACATACAGTTGTTGTTAGCAAAAAAAACTGAGACAAAACGTAATATTCAATGCATGGTTCGTTAGTTTGTTGGCTGGCTGGCTGGGAATTTGTAGAAAATAGAGTCTCTTCAGTATGATGTACATTGTACAGTTATAAATACTGTGCCCAAAAGATTTTTTTAGAAATTAAACATTATGACCACTTTATCTCATTTAGTATGTATAAAAAAAAATATTCGTCAGAAATCAAAAATTTTACATTCCCAGAAACGAGATTTCACGGAAACAAGGACTCGAAGGACTTAAGGAGACGTCCATTAATAATGTAAGGTGATTTCTTTTAGTTTGGGCACCTCCCTCACTTTAGTATCACACTATAATATTATAAAGGAGAAAGTTTGTGAGTGTGTGAGTGTATAAGTTACTATTCCAAGCGGACGAAGTTGCGGGCATAGCTAATAATTTTATAAGATGTAGTAAAACAAACTCCCCCCCCCCATCCACCATATCCCTCATGTCTGACATTTTTCTACAATTTGAATTAAAAACTTGAGGTGAGATTTTCAATGACTCCCCTCCCTCACTTTAAACGAGACTTTTTTGTGAGATTTTTCTGGACCTCTCGTCTCCTTATTTTGGGGTCAGGTTTTCAGTGGATATCCTCTACGTTCTCTCAGGATGTCAGTCACACACTAACCCCCCCCCCCCATATAGCTTCTTACAAAAACTCACTTTCAGTTACTTCCAAAACCTCAAGAAGTAGTGTATGTTTCGTCCAATAAGACATTATCAAGAGTGGATACAAAGTAGGGATCGCGAAGAATATTTGGGGAGTTGCAGAAAAATAAATGATACATTTTATATAAAATCTACTCCGGTTGGATTCATGTTTAAAAATACCAGAAATAGAAATAAGTTTATTCGTTGGGAAGAGAGGGATCTTTTGAAATTTTTTAGTGTGAGAGGGGACAAAAAAAAACACTATTTTAATTATTATTTATATTTATTTCCAGAAATTTTGAGTTGCTGAAAAAATATTATTTGAATGAATTTCTTATGGGGGTTGTACTGAATCTTATAAAAAAATTGTGAAGTACCTTAGCGTTTTGAAATAATATTTAACATTCAGAAAAATTGATTGAATAAAACCCCTTCTTGGTCCATACCGCATGAATTTATTTACAAAGGGGCTTTTCTCTGGAAGTTAATTTGTAGGTCAGAAATTTTATTTTGGGAGATTATCTTCCGATAGGGTATTTATTTTCTTTTAGGGTCGTTCTCTTTCTTTTGAGAGAAGGTTCCTTTGAAGCTTTTTATCCTAGGGAATATTTTCCTGGAAATCCTGAAGCTCAAAAAATTGTCAATAATAGCACGAATTTTCAAAATTGTTTTCTGAACCCTCCCCCTCAATTGTTTTAGACCTTTTTCAGATAATATTTCCCGAAGGGGTGTGTAATTTCTTTTGGAGACATTTTGTTTTTTTTTTTTAGAAGAGGTTTGTCTGAAGCTTTTTTCCTTTAAAATTTTCCTCTGAGAGGGTTTTTTCTTGGAAACCTCTTTGAAAAATCCTGAAGCTCAAGAAATAGTCGATAATAGTGTAAAAATTTTTTCCCCCTCAAACTTTTTTAGAGGTTTTTCTGATAATGTTTCCCGAGGGAGTATTTACTTTATTTTGGGGATGAGGATTTTACCCGCCTGGAAGATTTCTTCTTAGAATCATTTGAAGAATCTTGAAATATAATTCAGGGTGAATTATCAAAATTACCCCTGACCCAATACGATTAATCAAAATTTTTTCAGAAGGTACCTACTTTATATGTAGTTTTTTGAAATTACTCATCATTTTACAAAATGGATTTAGTGAAATATAATATTTCTTTTGGAATTTTCGATAGACCATGAGTTCAAATAAATTTTATTTTCACGTTAAATTTACAACTTATCACAGGGACCTGGTATTTCCAGAACCTTTTCTAGAAAAATAAATCCGAAAGATTTGCCAAAACGTGACATATTGCATTATTGTAGGTACAAACCACCAACAAATTTGAATCATGTTCAGATGGTGTCTAGACAAATAAATTTGAGTTTGTAATAAAACTACCACCTTTACCTATACCTTTAATAAGGGTGTGGGGTATTTCCAGTACCCTTTCTAGAAAAAAATCCGAAGTATGTCCCAAAACGTGACATTAATAGGATCCACCTTCAAAAGTCCCATCGTAAACCAATTTATATGGCCAATGGCACGTACAAGTTATTGTTTGCAAGTATTTCATTTGCTATGGATAATTCCCATGGTTCGACAGCGCGCTGCCCGATCTGGTTGCTTATGTACAGTTCGTGAGAAAATTCAAATTTCCTGTCTTCGATTTTTTTCATCGTCGCCGACAAGTCTGTGCATGTCTAAATAAATTCCGAAAATGCATCACAGGTGTTTTCATTTCACTAACTATGCCATTATATTATGGCACTAAGGCAGCCAGCGTTCAGGTAAAAATCCCATTATTCCTAAGACGTTTGTTTCCACTGGCTGTCATTGCTGCTGCTGCTGCTGTTTCTATGTACATACCTATGTGAATGTGAATAATACTTTCGAATTTCGGCAAGATGATAAAGACGGTAATCTTGAATTAGTATTCCGAATGTTATTTTGGCGTTGGCCCGTTTTTACGAGAAAACACGTCCGTTCGTGCTTTGGAACATCCTTTGTTGAAGGTAATTTAAAATAAACAGTCTAGTGGACGGGGAATGATGGACGAGGACACTGGTCATCGGTATATGTGGGTAGGTGCCATGTTATGGCCAGGAGTCGAGTTTGACCCCTTCAGGAACAACAATAATTATAATATTTTTTTTTAAGTTTAGTGGACTCAAATAATCTTAGATATTTTTGTCATCATTAGGATATCGATTCCTAAATCCTGGGAGGTCTAGAATTTTTAGGGAATTTATTGGTTAATATTTTATTATTATAATATAGGTACCATTTAATAAAAGGCAAATAGCCCCAAAAGTGACGAATATTGATTTCCAAAATAATTGTGTTTAACTTTATCAAAATATTCACTGTATTAGCCTTTACATGTTGAAACTCCATTTTAACAATGAAATAAAAGAACACTCTTTTAAGTTTCAAATATTTTATTTTATAAGTCCACAACGACCGTTTCGCCACACTGTGGCTTCATCAGGTGGATGAAATACATTAACGTATATTACATTTTCAAACTTATATACTAATTACAAAATTATGGAGGGGAGTTAAACTGTAAATTTAATAAAGGGGAGTTGTTTACATCTAATTGGTTGTTTAGTAATATTCCTAGTTTATTATAATTATTAATTTCTAAACTTTCCAATAGGTTTAGTTTCTGACTTTTACTTGCTATATGTAAAATTTTGAAATTTTCATTGAAATTATGATTATTACTAATTAAGTGTTCGGCATATGCCGAATTACATTTTTTATTTTCAAAACTCTTTTTGTGTTCTTTTATCCGCTCTATAAATGTTCGACCAGTTTGACCTATATATACAGAACTACAGTCACTACATTCTAATTTGTACACTCCTGATTTATGTTTTTTGTCTAATTTGTCTTTATCATTTCTAATTAACGAACCTAAAGAATTATTGGTTTTTAATGATACAAAACTATTGTTTAAATGTTTTCTAATTTTTAGGTTAATATTTCCTAAATATGTAAATGTGTTAAAATTATCAAAATATTTAGGGTCAGGTGGGGTAATTGTATAGAAACTCTTTTTTTCGATGAAATAGGATTCTTGATTATTCCAACTAAAGGGTAATTGTAAACTTAATTTTTTTTGCAAAAAAATCCGAATTTGCATATTTAACGACAAAACAAAAAAAAACCAAACAAGGAGTTGCTTAAATTTAATCTTCATCTAAAATACATCGAGCTTCAAAAGTCAAACTTCCAAAATAGTACACAATTACCCCATCTGACCCTAATTCTAATATTATACAATATATTATTTGTTAATAAATTAAGAAACTGATTTAAACCGCCGTTAGTTGACATTTTTTTTGATGCGGCAAGAATATCTTTTATCCGTAACATAATGAATATTTTAGCCATAATTTATATCTCGAATACGAACAGCGACATCACGTTTTTTTTTTTTTTTAATCAGCTCCATTTAATCCTTTCTTATAATAAAAATATTCTTAAGTTAGTTACTTAAAAGGAATAAGAAACCAGTTCCTAGAACACCCTCACAGAAAGTGGTGACTGCGATACAACCCCCACATTACAATATTCGTTGTTATGCAAAATGTGTTACGGAATCAGTGGCGTGTAGGTACCACACAATAATCTGTTTTTTTTTGCAGAAAAATATTTCTTTTTAATTACTTAATTAATTTACTAAAATATTAGTAGATATAGGTACGTGAAATTTTATCATTGTCAACGTAGTTGTAATGTTTCAAAAGAATACAGTAAAAGAGGGTGATTTTTAAAAAATATAAAGAGGCTTCAAACACCCTCAAAGGGCTTCAAATGCCTTATGCATCTTTGTAAGGACTCAACGAGAGCTTTAAGAACGTTGAGGGGCTTCAAGTACTTTTAAGAGACATGCCCTGAGGATGTTTTAAGTGTTCTACGAAAAAGGGCACCAAGTACTTTGAAAGCACTTGAAGCACTTTGAAAAGATTTCAATTTCAAGTACTTTACAAGAACTTCACCCACATTATAGCAACTTCAAGAATTTTGACGGGGCTTCAGGTACCATAAGAAGGTTTGGAGTATGGAAAGGACTTCGCCCACATTATGGTGGATGGCTTCATGCACTTTGAGAGGACTTTAAGCACTTTGAAGGGCTTCAGGTACTCTAAGAAGGTTTGGAGTACCCCGAGGAGCTTCAAGTACTCTGATAGGGCTTCAAGTGTTCTATGAAAAAGGACTTCAAATACTATGAAAGCACTTTGAAGTACTTTATGAGAGCTTTATGTACTTTGAAAGGACCTCGCCCATCTTTAGGTGGCTTCATGCACTCTGAGAGGACTTTAAGCACTTTGAGGGGCTTCAGGTACTCTAGGAAGGTCTTCAGTACCCCGAGGAGCTTCAAGTACTCTGATAGGGCTTTAAGTGTTCTATGAAAAAGGACTTCAAATACTATGAAAGAACTTTGAAGTACTTTATGAGAGCTTTAAGTACTTTGAAAGGACCTCGCCCATCTTTAGGTGTTTTCATGCACTTTAAGAGGGCTTTAAGCACTTTGAGGGGCTTCAGGTACTCTAAGAAGATTTGGAGTACCCCGAGGAGCTTCAAGTACTCTGATAGGGCTTCAAGTGTTCTATGAAAAAGGACTTCAAACACTATGAAAGCACTTTGAAGTACTTTATGAGAGCTTTAAGTACTTTGAAAGGACCTCGCCCATCTTTAGGTGGCTTCATGCACTTTAAGAGGGCTTTAAGCACTTTGAGGGGCTTCAGGTACTCTAAGAAGGTTTGGAGTACCCCGAGGAGCTTCAAGTACTCTGATAGGGCTTCAAGTGTTCTATGAAAAAGGACTTCAAACACTATGAAAGCACTTTGAAGTACTTTATGAGAGCTTTATGTACTTTAAAAGGACCTCGCCCATCTTTAGGTGGCTTCATGCACTCTGAGAGGACTTTAAGCACTTTGAGGGGCTTCAGGTACTCTAGGAAGGTTTGAGTACCCCGAGGAGCTTCAAGTACTCTGATAGGGCTTTAAGTGTTCTATGAAAAAGGACTTCAAATACTATGAAAGAACTTTGAAGTACTTTATGAGAGCTTTAAGTACTTTGAAAGGACCTCGCCCATCTTTAGGTGGTCTTCATGCACTTTAAGAGGGCTTTAAGCACTTTGAGGGGCTTCAGGTACTCTAAGAAGGTTTGGAGTACCCCGAGGAGCTTCAAGTACTCTGATAGGGCTTCAAGTGTTCTATGAAAAAGGACTTCAAATACTATGAAAGCACTTTGAAGTACTTTATGAGAGCTTTATGTACTTTAAAAGGACCTCGCCCATCTTTAGGTGGCTTCATGCACTCTGAGAGGACTTTAAGCACTTTGAGGGGCTTCAGGTACTCTAGGAAGGTCTTCAGTACCCCGAGGAGCTTCAAGTACTCTGATAGGGCTTTAAGTGTTCTATGAAAAAGGACTTCAAATACTATGAAAGAACTTTGAAGTACTTTATGAGAGCTTTAAGTACTTTGAAAGGACCTCGCCCATCTTTAGGTGTTTTCATACACTTTAAGAGGGCTTTAAGCACTTTGAGGGGCTTCAGGTACTCTAAGAAGATTTGGAGTACCCCGAGGAGCTTCAAGTACTCTGATAGGGCTTCAAGTGTTCTATGAAAAAGGACTTCAAACACTATGAAAGCACTTTGAAGTACTTTATGAGAGCTTTATGTACTTTAAAAGGACCTCGCCCATCTTTAGGTGGCTTCATGCACTCTGAGAGGACTTTAAGCACTTTGAGGGGCTTCAGGTACTCTAAGAAGGTTTGGAGTACCCCGAGGAGCTTCAAGTACTCTGATAGGGCTTCAAGTGTTCTATGAAAAAGGACTTCAAATACTATGAAAGACACTTTGAAGTACTTTATGAGAGCTTTAAGTACTTTGAAAGGACCTCGCCCATCTTTAGGTGTGCTTCATGCACTTTGAGAGGACTTTAAGCACTTTGAGGGGCTTCAGGTACTCTAAGAAGGTTTGGAGTACCCCGAGGAGCTTCAAGTACTCTGATAGGGCTTCAAGTGTTCTATGAAAAAGGACTTCAAATACTATGAAAGCACTTTGAAGTACTTTATGAGAGCTTTAAGTCCCTACTTGGAATGGACCTCGCCCACATTATGGTGAGGCTTCATACACTTTGAGAGGACTTTGAGGGGTTTCAGGTATTCTAAGGTTTGGAGTACCCTGAGGAGCTTCAAGTACTCTGATAGGGCTTCAAGTGTTCTATGAAAAAGGACTTCAAATACTATGAAAGACACTTTGAAGTACTTTATGAGAGCTTTATGTACTTTAAAAGGACCTCGCCCATCTTTAGGTGGCTTCATGCACTCTGAGAGGACTTTAAGCACTTTGAGGGGCTTCAGGTACTCTAAGAAGGTTTGGAGTACCCCGAGGAGCTTCAAGTACTCTGATAGGGCTTCAAGTGTTCTATGAAAAAGGACTTCAAATACTATAAAAACACTTTGAAGTACTTTATGAGAGCTTTAAGTACCTACTTGTAATGGACTTCGCCCACATTATGGTGAGTGCTTCATACACTTTGAGAGGACTTTGAGGGGTTTCAGGTATTCTAAGAAGGTTTGGAGTACCCTGAGGAGCTTCAAGTACTCTGATAGGGCTTCAAGTGTTCTATGAGAAACACTTCAAATACTATAGAAACACTTTGAAGTACTTTATGAGAGCTTTATGTACTTTAAAAGGACCTCGCCCATCTTTAGGTGGCTTCATGCACTCTGAGAGGACTTTAAGCACTTTGAGGGGCTTCAGGTACTCTAGGAAGGTTTGGGGAACCCTGAGGAACTTCAAGTACTCTGATAGGGCTTCAAGTGTTCTATGAAAAAGGACTTCAAATACTATGAAAGAACTTTGAAGTACTTTATGAGAGCTTTATGTACTTTGAAAGGACCTCGCCCATCTTTAGGTGGCTTCATGCACTTTAAGAGGACTTTAAGCACTTTGAGGGGCTTCAGGTACTCTAGGAAGGTCTGGAGTACCCCGAAGAGCTTCAAGTACTCTGATAGGGCTTTAAGTGTTCTATGAAAAAGGACTTCAAATACTATGAAAGAACTTTGAAGTACTTTATGAGAGCTTTAAGTACTTTGAAAGGACCTCGCCCATCTTTAGGTGGCTTCATGCACTTTAAGAGGACTTTAAGCACTTTGAGGGGCTTCAGGTACTCTAGGAAGGTCTGGAGTACCCCGAAGAGCTTCAAGTACTCTGATAGAGCTTCAAGTGTTCTATGAAAAAGGACTTTAAATACTATTAAAACACTTTGAAGTACTTTATGAGAGCTTTAAGTACCTACTTGGAAAGGACTTCGCCCACATTATGGAGGGTTTCAACTTCAACTTTTTTGTCTATTAACGCTCGGGTTTCTCGGTATTAGAGTTAAATTTCCAAAGCCCTTTCAATGCTCATTGGGGCTTTAAGAATTAAAACACTTTAAGTAGGGGCTTTAAATTGGGGATTACTGTATATATTTAAGCTCTAATTTCTCAGTGTTGAGTACCTAAAGTTTTCAAAGCCCAAAGCAGTGTTCATTGGGTCTTTAAGTACTTTAACACTGTTAATGGCTTTAGGATATTTTGCCTAATTCTGGTTCTGGTTCTGGTGTCTTAATAATACTAATATTCTGTTCCTCGGTTGTGTGTAAACGTACGCCACTGTTTTTTTTTCTGTCTCGGCCGACACTTTCTACTTTTGTACGTGTATAGTCTCGTTCTCACGGCCGGGTACGATCGCGCGGCATGAGTCAGTTGCCGGGCGCGGACTGTAGACAATGAATATATAAAATAATCGTTGTTAGGTCGTGGGCGGCTGCGTGTGTGTCCTGACGCTGCTGCTGTCCGCCGTCCGCCGTCGCCTTCGTCGTCGTAGTCGTCAACGTTGCGGCCAAGCCCAGGCAAAAAACACTTCTTCGACTTCGACTCCTTTTAATTCATTCTTCGACACCCCGGCTAGCGCCATGGCCTGCCTGTCTGCCCGCGCCGCACCATCATCGACAACAACAATAATAACACAACAGCCGTGCGATCTCGCGTTCGTCATCGTTTTCTCTTTGATGTTTACCTAATATTAAAACTGCGTGATGGTCGTCGATCCCTCTTAACGGCACGGCCGGCCGGGGGAGGTGGGCAACGTTATTATTGTCGCCCATCATTTGTCAAAAGGATAACGATTAATAATGACAGGTTGGCATTCGCTCGTAGTTACGTACCTAATACTACTTTTTTTTTTGGTTTGGTTTAGTCCTCTGGAATCGTCGCCTTTTTTGACCCATATTGACACTTGTGTGTGTGTCGTTCATTAATTATTTCAACAACCCTAATGCCAAACGCACACGATCTTCCGGTTTTCAGAAGACTCTTCATGAACCTATTAACAAATGTCATGTGTTTGTATTACATAATTATGTATGTATATGTGCGTGCTAATTTTATTTTTCATCGGTCGCAAGAAGAAATTCGCGCGCTGCCACTGGCTAGTCCGCGGCGCTTACGCAGCGAGCCGCGCACGACGCGACAGCTGCGGGCTTAACTCTCGCAGAGCTGCCAATATTCTTATTTGAAAAGTCAGATTTTGCCGTTCTAAAAACAATCATTTAGTAGATAAATATTACTTTTAGAAATACTTAAGTAGATTTATAAAAAAAAAAATGTAACAAATCATGTGATAAGCAAGCAGTAGGAATAAAAGAGAGATGGTGTTTTAATTCTGTTCAGACAAAATAGGAACGAATTCTTCGGACTAAAAAAGGTAGTGAGAGTTAATGAACATATTCTTGAAAATGAATACAAATTCCTTGTCGAGTAAAGCCGACCGGCCGCCCAATAAATTAAAACAGGTAATAAATTAAACTTGCATCGCAGTCCCTCCGAGGAATCGCCTTCACTCTCCGCCAATGTTCGCTTGCCACCATATTTTTATTTATTTTTTGTTTGGACTCGGTCCGAGCGCGTTTGTGGTAGGTAAATGTGGACGATAGGGTGGGAATGTAGTAGTTTTACTGTCTCTTTGACACTGAAAAATGTTCGAAGATTAATTTAAAGTGCCGACCGGTATCGGTAAACTGCGCCACCTTACAATAACACAAACAAAAAATTATTTTACACAATGGAGCTCGAATTTTTATTATTTACTGTAAATGCTGGCAAATTAATTAAAATAAATGTTTTGTCCCATTTATTTAGCAATTTTCGTTTCGGGGCGGTTTTGACAGTTGTCCATTATACTTGCCACTTTTTTAATAACCCTCCACGATGCAGTTAATTAGTTAAGTGCCTGGCAATTTTTTTTTTCAATATGTCCCACGAGCCGCTACTGTTTTTTTTTCTTTTCTCTGTACATTTACAATAATATTTGACAACAAAAAAAAAATCCTTTCACTGTTTGGATACCAAAAAAAATCTTGTACCTACGGTTTATTGTAGGCATTGAAGAATGTTGCCATGGATGAATTTTCCTATACCAACATAAGAACGGGAGTTCACAAGCTTTACATCTTATTTTACTAGAGTTGATCCGTTCGAAAATCATATGCGTCGGTAACTTAACATAAATTTCTTAAAATATCCGATTATAGTCCTTTTATAAGTCGCGCAGAACACTTTTGATTAAGACAACTTTATAATAAGTGTGTGAATTATTCAATAAGGGGACAACTTACACACATACATAAGTATAAGTATCAGAAAAATCAATAAATATGAAAAATTAAATTTTAATTAAAAATATTTTTTTTTATTGTTACCCCTCGAAAACAAAGGGGTTGAAAAAAATTAATTAATTCTAGCACCCTTACTTATAGAAAGTTCAGTTAGTGACTTAAATTGTTATATAAGTCCAACAAGGTTCAGATTAGGTTAGGTTAGAGTAATTCTTTAAACGTTGTTAACTACCCCCGAAAAAATCGGTCAGATCAATTTTTTTTTCATAACGTTCTACACCTTTTGCAAATAATCTTTATGTGACGTACGCCCCTGTATTCTAATGGTTTGGAATGCAGTTCTGTTGTGAGCGGGAGGGCCATCAAATTATCTGGACCTTTTAATTGTTCCTGTCACACTATCTTATCTGGCGTTAATCCTCGACGACCAGTTGGAGTGATCCGGTCAATTATTTTTTAAACTGTGACAACCATAATCTAATTAGGGTAGTTCGAGCACAACCCCAGCCGATACGTCGATAAAGATAAGACAGGAATTTTCGGAATTCGAGACACTAATCCTGCGCCTCCTCATGACTGTTTTAAGGTATTGACGCACAGGGTGTAAGAAATATGGCCGAAAGACGTTTAATGAGGGTTGTATCTCCTAAATAGGATAATTGACTTTAAACGTTTTGTCGGTCAGTGACGATTGTGATCTCCAGAATGTAAAAGAACAGTGATAGAAGGTACCCATAATAATTATCTAAAAATTAACAAAAGTGAGTCTGATTATACTATAATATTAATTAGAAAAGGGAGGGTATTTTATATTACAGAAGAACAAAAATCTTCTGGTGTAAAAAGAGGCAGAGGAAATGATGTGGAAAGTGAGGAGACTCTGAGATGAGCAAATGCAAGACCAAAACAAGACAAATACAATCTTGGTTGTGGTCTTGGTTTAGCACATTTAAGTGTGGTCTTGGTCTTGCCAAATGGTAAAACGTCATGGTCTTGATTTTAGTCTTGTTCTTGGGAGATCGGTCCTCTTTACAAGGCTTTTACCACATGACCACAACAGAACCATGGCCCAGATTGTTCTCATTCACACTTTCACCTTCAGCTACTATCTGTAGCTATTTTACACCAATGGATCAACTTGGACCATGGTGGCACTCAGCGTTCATCAGGAGGAAGAATTTCTGTAATTATCTACTAATTTTGACTTAATTTGGTACACCTGGATTTTCGAGATCTTAGTGGAAAGTCTTTTTTCTGTCTTCTGAAGAATCCATCATGGTCCAGATTGTTTTCATCCAAAAGTTTCACCTTCTGGTACCATCTGTATCTTCAACCAGTTCATATCAATGGACCACTGACAATTTCGAAAGTAGCAGAAGGTGAAATGTTTGGAAGAAAACAACCAGGATCATGGCTGAACTTAGAAGTCATCAGGAGGAAGAATTTCTGTAGTTATCTACTAATTTTGACTTAATTTGGTACACCTGGATTTTCGAGATCTTAGTGGAAAGTCTTTTTTCTGTCTTCTGAAGAATCCATCATGGTCCAGATTGTTTTCATCCAAAAGTTTCACCTTCTGGTACCATCTGTATCTTCAACCAGTTCATATCAATGGACCACTGACAATTTCGAAAGTAGCAGAAGGTGAAATGTTTGGAAGAAAACAACCAGGATCATGGCTGAACTTAGAAGTCATCAGGAGGAAGAATTTCTGTAATTATCTACTAATTTTGACTTAATTTGGTACACCTGGATTTTCGAGATCTTAGTGGAAAGTCTTTTTTCTGTCTTCTGAAGAATCCATCATGGTCCAGATTGTTTTCATCCAAAAGTTTCACCTTCTGGTACCATCTGTATCTTCAACCAGTTCATATCAATGGACCACTGACAATTTCGAAAGTAGCAGAAGGTGAAATGTTTGGAAGAAAACAACCAGGATCATGGCTGAACTTAGAAGTCATCAGGAGGAAGAATTTCTGTAGTTATCTACTAATTTTGACTTAATTTGGTGCACCTGGATTTTCGAGATCTTAGTGGAAAGTCTTTTTCCTGTCTTCTGAAGAATCCATCATGGTCCAGATTGTTTTCATCCAAACATTTCACCTTCTGGTACCATCTGTATCTTCAGCCAGTTCATATCAATGGACCACTGACAATTTCGAAAGTAGCAAAAAGGTGAAATGTTTGGAAGAAAACAACCAGGATCATGGCTGAACTTAGAAGTCATCAGGAGGAAGAATTTCTGTAGTTATCTACTAATTTTGACTTAATTTGGTGCACCTGGATTTTCGAGATCTTAGTGGAAAGTCTTTTTCCTGTCTTCTGAAGAATCCATCATGGTCCAGATTGTTTTCATCCAAACATTTCACCTTCTGGTACCATCTGTATCTTCAGCCAGTTCATATCAATGGACCACTGACAATTTCGAAAGTAGCAGAAGGTGAAATGTTTGGAAGAAAACAACCAGGATCATGGCTGAACTTAGAAGTCATCAGGAGGAAGAATTTCTGTAGTTATCTACTAATTTTGACTTAATTTGGTGCACCTGGATTTTCGAGATCTTAGTGGAAAGTCTTTTTCCTGTCTTCTGAAGAATCCATCATGGTCCAGATTGTTTTCATCCAAAATTTCACCTTCTGGTACCATCTGTATCTTCAACCAGTTCATATCAATGGACCACTGACAATTTCGAAAGTAGCAGAAGGTGAAATGTTTGGAAGAAAACAACCAGGATCATGGCTGAACTTAGAAGTCATCAGGAGGAAGAATTTCTGTAGTTATCTACTAATTTTGACTTAATTTGGTGCACCTGGATTTTCGAGATCTTAGTGGAAAGTCTTTTTCCTGTCTTCTGAAGAATCCATCATGGTCCAGATTGTTTTCATCCAAACATTTCACCTTCTGGTACCATCTGTATCTTCAACCAGTTCATATCAATGGACCACTGACAATTTCGAAAGTAGCAGAAGGTGAAATGTTTGGAAGAAAACAACCAGGATCATGGCTGAACTTAGAAGTCATCAGGAGGAAGAATTTCTGTAGTTATCTACTAATTTTGACTTAATTTGGTGCACCTGGATTTTCGAGATCTTAGTGGAAAGTCTTTTTCCTGTCTTCTGAAGAATCCATCATGGTCCAGATTGTTTTCATCCAAAATTTCACCTTCTGGTACCATCTGTATCTTCAGCCAGTTCATATCAATGGACCACTGACAATTTCGAAAGTAGCAAAAAGGTGAAATGTTTGGAAGAAAACAACCAGGATCATGGCTGAACTTAGAAGTCATCAGGAGGAAGAATTTCTGTAGTTATCTACTAATTTTGACTTAATTTGGTGCACCTGGATTTTCGAGATCTTGGGTGGAAAGTCTTTTTCCTGTCTTCTGAAGAATCCATCATGGTCCAGATTGTTTTCATCCAAACATTTCACCTTCTGGTACCATCTGTATCTTCAGCCAGTTCATATCAATGGACCACTGACAATTTCGAAAGTAGCAAAAAGGTGAAATGTTTGGAAGAAAACAACCAGGATCATGGCTGAACTTAGAAGTCATCAGGAGGAAGAATTTCTGTAGTTATCTACTAATTTTGACTTAATTTGGTGCACCTGGATTTTCGAGATCTTAGTGGAAAGTCTTTTTCCTGTCTTCTGAAGAATCCATCATGGTCCAGATTGTTTTCATCCAAACATTTCACCTTCTGGTACCATCTGTATCTTCAACCAGTTCATATCAATGGAACACTGACAATTTCGAAAGTAGCAGAAGGTGAAATGTTTGGAAGAAAACAACCAGGATCATGGCTGAACTTAGAAGTCATCAGGAGGAAGAATTTCTGTAGTTATCTACTAATTTTGACTTAATTTGGTGCACCTGGATTTTCGAGATCTTAGTGGAAAGTCTTTTTCCTGTCTTCTGAAGAATCCATCATGGTCCAGATTGTTTTCATCCAAACATTTCACCTTCTGGTACCATCTGTATCTTCAACCAGTTCATATCAATGGACCACTGACAATTTCGAAAGTAGCAGAAGGTGAAATGTTTGGAAGAAAACAACCAGGATCATGGCTGAACTTAGAAGTCATCAGGAGGAAGAATTTCTGTAGTTATCTACTAATTTTAACTTAATTTGGTGCACCTGGATTTTCGAGATCTTAGTGGAAAGTCTTTTTCCTGTCTTCTGAAGAATCCATCATGGTCCAGATTGTTTTCATCCAAACATTTCACCTTCTGGTACCATCTGTATCTTCAACCAGTTCATATCAATGGACCACTGACAATTTCGAAAGTAGCAGAAGGTGAAATGTTTGGAAGAAAACAACCAGGATCATGGCTGAACTTAGAAGTCATCAGGAGGAAGAATTTCTGTAGATATCTACTAATTTTGACTTAATTTGGTGCACCTGGATTTTCGAGATCTTAGTGGAAAGTCTTTTTCCTGTCTTCTGAAAAATCCATCATGGTCCAGATTGTTTTCATCCAAAAGTTTCACCTTCTGGTACCATCTGTATCTTCAGCCAGTTAATATCAATGGAACACTGACAATTTCGAAAGTAGCAGAAGGTGAAATGTATGGAAGAAAACAACTTGGACCATGGTAGAACTCAGAAGTCATGAGGAGGAAGAATTTTAAGAGGCCAAAGAAAAAATGACTCGGCGAGGTTCGTCTTTCGACATGTATCATCTCCATTCAATTGAATATTTATCCTAGGGGAAGAATCCCTGCAATAATAATGCTGTTGTCTAAAAAGTTTAGAAAATATTAATATTCTGGGTTATTTTTCTTTCAACAAAAGGGTTAATGGGACGAATAATATTGATTTTTATATATTTATAATTTCTTTATAATTCTTTTGTCCTGGTGGTGTATGGAGACAGTTTTGTCGAAGATGTGTATGGTGTGGATGAAGTTACAGGCAGTGTTGCATTGTTTGTGTGCCATAATGGGCCTCTATAGGTGTTTTACCAAAGTTTCTGATTTGATGAGCGGCGTGGACCGGTTTCGGTAAAAACAAAATCAGTTTTGGTTCCCAGGATCGCGGCGGCGGCGGCAGCAGCGGAGGTGGTGGTGGCTACTTTTACCGTAAAATAAACACAGAAGAGAGACGAGCATCGAACAAGTTTCCACGGTCTGTTTCGGCGAGCATTTTACACTATCGTTAATATACCTACATTCATACATACAGTACAGTCAGTACCTTCTCCTGCGAGGTGTGCGTGTGCATGTGTTATGTTGTGGTAGGTGCCATGTATGTAAGTCCACTCCACGAGGACAAACAGAGGCTCTAATAGACTAGGAATTTTCCCACAATAAAAGAATTAGTAACTTTTTAAGTTTACGAGTTCGTATTTTCCCAACAGCGGTCGTAAAGTTTCGTAATAGCCTGATAAGTAGGCTAGTAATTTATTATTGTATTACCCGCTGTGACCGGCCTGCTTCGATGCCACGGGATCGTCTATTGCAACTGGACACTCGCAACACACGTTGCCAAATCCAACACAATTTTTTGCAAATTTACTAATTTTATATGTCACCCAAAACATATTTAAATATGTATGTTAAATAAAGGTAAAACCTAAAAGATCGACAATTTAACAAAATGCCCTTATATATATATATATATTATTTAGTTTAAAAGTTGGTGTAAATGCTTATTTGTGGAGCACGTTTGGCAACGTGGTTGGCGCCCTCTCAGTTTAGACGTCTGACACATCCAAAGCGGCGGTCTAGGCCCATAAAAAGTTCGAAGATTAATCTGGTGTCACAAAGTCAATAATAAAGCTTTATACGTCTTCTTACATGACGCCGCGTTGGAATCAAAAGTGACACAAGTTAATTACTATTATAAATCAAGAAGGCGGAGTTTTAAGTCTGTTTAAGACGACAAACGGCCCCTTCGGACCACCTTACAGGAACCACAACACATGTTGTAGCGCCTCGGTCAAACGTAATAAACAATAATAATAGAAATCGACCAATTGTGAGCAAATGTGGTTGGCAGGGGTAAAAGGTCATTTCAGGGATTTCCATGAATATATATTTCTATTGGAATAGACAAAAATCTCTTCATTATGTGGCCAACTCAGTATAAACATCTTTTTTTCTTCTTTGGCCTCTTAAAATTCTTCCTACTGAGGACTTCTGAGTTCTACCATGGTCTTGATTGTTTTCTTCCAAACATTTCACCTTCTGCTACTTTCGAAATTGTTAGTGGTCCATTGATATGAACTGGTTAAAGATACAGATGGTACCAGAAGGTGAAACGTTTGAATAAAAACAGTCTGGACCATGATGGAATCCATCAGAAGTCAGAAAGATAAATACCAACATTGGTCTTGGAAATCTACGAGTACATAATTAAGTAAAAAATCAGTAAACGACTTCAGAAATTCTTCCTTCTGATGACCTCTACGTTCCACTATGATCCAAGTTGATCCATTGGTGTAAAATAGCTACAGATAGTAGCTGAAGGTGAAAGTGTGAATGATAACAGTCTGGGCCATGGTTCTGTTTTGGTCATGTGGTTAAAGTCTTGTAAAAAGGATCGATCTCCCAAGAACAAGACTAAAATCAAGACCACAACGTTTTACCATTTGGCAAGACCAAGATCACACTTAAATGTGCTAAACCAAGACCATGACTAAGATTGTATTTGTCTTGTTTTGGTCTTGCATTTGCTCATCTCAGAGTCTCCTCACTTTCCACATCATTTCCTCTGCCTCTTTTTACACCAGAAGATTTTTGTTCTTCTGTAATATCAAATGCCATCCCTTTTCTAATTAATATTATAATCAGAGTCATTATAAACGATTGTTAATTTTTTGAAAACAGTCTGACCATGATGGATTCCATCAGAAGCCAGGAGAAAGAGTTCCAACTTAGATCTTTAAAATCCAAGTGTACCAAATTAAGTCAAAATTAGCAGATTACTACTGAATTTCTTCCTCCTGATGACTTCTAAGTTCTACCATGGTCCAAGTTGTTTTCTTCCAAACATTTCACCTTCTGCTACTTTCGAAATTGTCAGTGGTCCATTAATATGAACTGGCTGAAAATACAGATGGTACCAGAAGGTGAAACGTTTGGATGAAAACAATCTGGATCATGATGGATTCTTCAGAAGACAGGAGAAAGACTTTTCACTTAGATCTCGAAAATCCAGGTGTACCAAATTAAGTCAAAATTAGTTGATAACTACAGAAATTCTTCCTCCTGATGACTTCTAAGTTCAGCCATGATCCTGGTTGTTTTCTTCCAAACATTTCACCTTCTGCTACTTTCGAAATTGTCAGTGGTCCATTGATATGAACTGACTGAAGATACAGATGGTACCAGAAGGTGAAATGTTTGGATGAAAACAATCTGGACCATGATGGATTCTTCAGAAGACAGGAGAAAGACTTTTCACTTAGATCTCGAAAATCCAGGTGTACCAAATTAAGTCAAAATTAGTAGATAACTACAGAAATTCTTCCTCCTGATGACTTCTAAGTTCAGCCATGATCCTGGTTGTTTTCTTCCAAACATTTCACCTTCTGCTACTTTCGAAATTGTCAGTGGTCCATTGATATGAACTGACTGAAGATACAGATGGTACCAGAAGGTGAAATGTTTGGATGAAAACAATCTGGACCATGATGGATTCTTCAGAAGACAGGAGAAAGACTTTTCACTAAGATCTCGAAAATCCAGGTGCACCAAATTAAGTCAAAATTAGTAGATAACTACAGAAATTCTTCCTCCTGATGACTTCTAAGTTCAGCCATGATCCTGGTTGTTTTCTTCCAAACATTTCACCTTCTGCTACATTCAAAATCTTCAGTGGTCTATCGATATGAACTAGTTGAAGATACAGATGGTAGCAGAAGGTAAAACGTGATCAAAACAATCTGGACCATGATGTAATAATCCATCAGAAGTCAGAAAGATAAATACCAACATTGATCATGAAAATTCAAATTCTACCAGTACTTTTTGATTATTTTTCGAAATGATACAGACCTTTAAGTTTGGGTTAATGTTTGTTTGCAAAAAGGTCTCATTGTGGATGAATTTTCAAAACACATTGTTTGACAGTTTCAATGATCGTTGAAATTAAGGAGTTATGACCCCACGATTGAGAGACCAGTAGGTACGTAAAAGCCTTAAGGCCATGCATTGGCAAACAAACCGTTTTATCCCATCTCTTCTTAAGAAGTATCGTGTAGAGGTACAATAAATTGTAGATACATAATACGTAATGTCATTCCGTAAAGTTTTGTGAATAACCGTAGCAAAACCATCAAATTAGTGAATAGTCCTTAGACACAACAATGGGATTGTCAAGTCGGTATAAAAGGCCACTGTAAATACTTACTTACGTATTATACGTATTAATGTAGCTCTATGTATGTATTATTAGCGAACAAAATCTCAGGATTTTGTTGTATGGTTTTGGCGAAGGGTGTAGGGTGAATGGTGGGCCGGAGGGGAAGGGGGGGCGTCGCGGTATATTCCTACCTACCATGCAATCAGTCGCACGGAAAACCATAATAACATTAAAGTGCTTTGTGGCGTTCTTTGTGGTTTTGGTCGTCTCACCCTTAAAAATAGTACTTCACAATAATAATGTTTTATATCGGTAGGTACCTCTGAATTTGCAAATAAAAATACAATAAAGGCCTCTTAAATAAATATACTATCTACTAAATTACGTGGATAAGTACCCATTTTTATTTTTATCTGATGCATTAGGTAATACCATCGGGGATCCAGGGAGAAAGAAAAAATTTTTTTGTTATTGAGGATGTATCAATTTTATCTGTTACGGTCCTGCACCAACAGAAACTAAAATATTCTTTTTGTAATATATGTATCCAGTATATTAGTTTTTTTGAGATATTTATTCGTCCCTTTTTAATTTTTTTGTGAAGTACCTACACTACGTATAATATACAGAGTGTACAAAAAGTACCGGAACAGCAGAATAACTGACCAGGAGTAGGTACATTTGAGAAAAATAAAAAATTTAAATGACTTTTTGCGGACTAATTTCTTGTAACCTTGTTTTTGACCTCAGTGGTGACCTTCTAGGTCATTTTAAGGTCAAGGTAATTTTTTAAATAGAACAATATATTTTTGACCTGAGAATTGAAAAAGGTCACTTTATTATCCAGTTAAAAAAAATGAAAATTGTACATAAACTTTTCGTCTTTTTCTAGGACATTTGAAAATCCCAAACTTACAAAAAATCACAGAGACACAGTAATACGATATTATGAATATTTTTTTAATAATTAATTATCATTTATTGAAAAAAGATATATCTATGTAGAAATAAATACACCCTCCAAGTGGAGCTCTTTTTTTTGCTGTAGGTAGTGCAAAAAATTTTTTTGTTTAAAAGCAATTTAAAAGTTGAGTTCCTTTTTATTATCCTTACATATACATTTAATAGTATTTATTATGTATTATTTGTCGGCGTGGCGTGTACGATCTTTTTACTTTTTGTTAGTTCCTAACCACATCATCATCCTGACCTAACCTAACGCAACATAAAATTATTGGTTTGTAGATAAATTCATTGTTTCTTGTACCTACAATAGAGCACCAAGTACTGCTGTAGGTATCTACCTATTGAACTAAATTATGTGGAAAATTTTATTAATTTTTTTTTATTATTATTTTTAATATATACTGTATCCTACGTACGATACATTAATAAAAATTGCTCCAAAGAATCACTTTGATAATAGATAATAATAATAATAAAACCTCCATGCAGTTCGTAATTTTCCAAAAATTAAAATGAAACTGAAATTCAGCAACCTACAACAGAAAAATAGTTTAATTTTTTTTAAGACTTGATTATTATGAAAAAAAATTATTTAAATTTTTTGTATTTTTTAACTAATAGATATAACTAACACAAAATTTCTTTTCTAATTTAATTTATCTTTTTCTTTGCAGAGTTGACGATTTATCAAGAAAGAGACAACCAGACAACACAAAAGGAAAGTAGATGTGTCATCACCGGTGAGTGTTTTTCATTATTTTCTGATCGTTCAGGTCTTTAGGTAAACGATAGATACCAAAACAGGATAATTCCCAACATTTATAAATATGTATATTTTTTTTAATTCTGAAACAGAGAATTTATTGTGCTCATAAAAAATACCTACTGGATATTTTAAATAATCGCTAGAAAATCAATAAGTACATAATAACAAGTAAAATTTTACCAAGGATTTGTTTAAATAATTACACAAACTCCGAAATTTTTAATAAATCCGTAAAGATTTTATATCATTTACAAATTTTAAAAATATTTATTTATTTTTATTTATATACAGATTGCGAAAAAGTGTATGCACTTCATAAATATAAAAGTTAAGTTTAGGTAATTAGAGAAATTCCAAATCATTAATTAATTTTTAAACAATTAATTAATGTACAAATTTTAAGACTATCTTTATAATTTCATTTTATCTGTATATACAGGTTGCGAATGTATATGCGTTTTAAATATGATCAGAAATAAATCTAAACACCATCACTACCCTCTCACGTTTACTTCAGATTATTAAAAGATAAATAATCGTACATAATCAATAAATTTTCGCAGGGAACTACCAAATGCTAAAAATTAATTTTTGAATTGGCGCAATTTTTTCAGAATATTTTTGCCCTCCCCCCCCCCCCTCACCTGATGTGAAGGTATACAATTTCGTAAAGTATATTACCTCGTGGGGAACCTATGTACCTAAGTGTGTATCTGTATTTATGTAGGTATGTATTTAGTTGATCGAAAATCGAATCTGTGTCGATCGAAGTCGATAACAAGCCGGGCTTACCGATCGAGTTGGCGCTGAAAAAACAAAAAAGTAAATAATAATAAGGCATTCGAATAACGTGACGGTGCAGTGGACAAGGGCGGAACACGCGGGGCTTTCTAATACATTGTTATGTACTTAACCTGAGTAGATAAACATTGTCTATAAATATCTCAATCTTAAAAAAAATTATATCTATCTAATATATAAGTTTCATTTTTGGGATTCTCTTATAAGATTATTTTGGCTAAACATTTGTCATATTAATATAATCAAAAAACTTAGGACATAACTTCTAGTTAATCCAGGACCTTCCTATTTGAACCTGTAACACATTATATACTTCTTTTTTGTAAATATTGTTTAAATCCATCTTTAATACACTTTCGGAGCATCACTTTTCTGAAGCAAGAGATGGCCTAGCGGTTAGAGTGGTCGCGTGCATTGCGGAGTGTTCCGGGTTCGATTCACAGCTAGTACAACTTTTTTTGACTAATAACGTTTTTTATAAAATACGAAACCTTCTAGGATCGATATGATAAGATACCTATTATAGGAAATATTTTTTTTTATGAGGCGATCAGATTCGCCACCACTGTAGTCGCGGGTGATGGCCGTTTAACATTCGGGAAAGATAAATAACGGCATTCGGCGGCCAACGATAATTACAGGGTGTTCGCAGATTGCAGCCGTCGGCCATGCGCGTCTATCACCATTGCCGGCCCACGGCCTCCTATTATCCGGGGAGCGAACGAGCCGGTGGTGCAATCAACACAAACGGCACGAGCAATTTGCGGCGATGGCCTTTAAACAGGATCAAGCCACAGCCACCGCCGATAACACAACATGCATTCTTCTTTCATCTCTCTCTCTCTCTCTCTTTTTACCCCCCCCCCTCATAAGCCTCATGGTTTGCTATTATTATTATATTATTGTTGTTGTTACTTTGACTATCAAAATTTGTGTATTATAAATCAAAATTTATCATGTTCAAGGGGGGGGGGGGTTAATTTTAGCGTGACGTATTTTATGAACAGCCCCTTTCCCACATAATTTATATTTTTCAATGTTTTTGGGTCATAAAGTATATTCCTCAGGAATTTCGTCAATAATTTTTTGCCTTTTTATTTTTTACTTTGTTGTTATTTTTTTTTGTGGCCGCCCTTGACATGCTGTGGGTGGTTCGATGTGCGAAATCTAAGACCCGGGACAGAGATCCATAATAGGCGCCTGCACCACCACAACATGCATACCTTTACAACAATACGTGTGTGTATAGATACCTACGTACGAAAGTGCAACAGCATAAATAATAAAAGACGTGTTGAGATGCGGTCGATGCGGCTCGTTGACGTAATTTGAGGCCTCCACGGCCACCGCCACCGACGAGATAACGAGGTAACCTTCCACTAATAATAACACGGCCATTCGACGCTCGCAGTTTGTTATTTGCTTAGCGGGATTCTCTCGATTGGACCTGTCCATTTAAATCTTTTTCAACGAACGGGCTAGACAAACACGAAAAAAAGACTAAAAAAATTGGTGCAGGGGAAACGAGGGTCAATTAAATGGGCATCGGTTCGCGCCATACCGGTTAGCTTTAGGAGATAATGAACACACTGTAAGTACCTAAATGTAGAATGTATACTAAGTCTCAGAAATTGACTTCAAGTGTTTGAAACCCTTTTAATGTTCTTGAATACCCTTTAAAGTGCATCAGTTCTTTGCTGATAATGTACCTCCAGACCTATTAGAATGCTTGAAGCACTTATAGAGTTGTTGAAATCCTTTAAAGTACTTGAAGTACTCTCAAAGCACCCTGAAGCATTTTCAGAATACTTGAAGTCTTTGTAAAGTTCTTGAAGCTCATTCAACGTGCTCCAAGCTCTTTCGACTCAAAGTGCTTAAAGTCCTTTTTCAAAACAATTCAAGTCCTTATTAAATACTTGAAGCCCTCTCAATGATATTGAAAGCCTTGCAGAGTGCCTGAAGTTCTTATAAAGTACTCAAAGCTCTTTTAGAGTACTTGAAATATTTATAAAGTACTTGAAGCCTATTCAAAGTCCACCAAGCACCTTCAAAATGTTTGAAATCGATTCAAAGTGCTTGAGGCCTTTTTTCAAAATACTTGAAGTCTTCTCAAAGATCTTGAAGGCCATACAAAGTGCCTGAAATCCTAATAAAGTACTTAAAGTCCTTTCATAATGCTTGAAGTCTTTGTAAAGTTCTTCAAGCTCTTTTAAAGTGCAGCAAGCACTCTCAAAACCCTTGAAATCGATTCAAAATGCTTGAGGACTCTTTTCAAAATACTTAAATTTCTTCGAAAATACTTGAAGCCCTCTCAATGATATTGAAAGCCTTGCAGAGTGCCTGAAGTTCTTATGAAGTACTTGAAGCCCTTTTAGAGTACTTGAAATATTTATAAAGTTCTTGAAGCCTTTTCAAAGTCCACCAAGCACCCTCAAAATGCTTGAAATCGATTCAAAGTGCTTAAAGTCTTTTTCCAAAATACTTGAAGTCTTCTCAAAGATCTTGAAGGCCATACAAAGTGCCTGAAATCCTAATAAAGTACTTAAAGTCCTTTCATAATGCTTGAAGTCTTTGTAAAGTTCTTCAAGCTCTTTCAAAGTGCAGCAAGCACTCTCAAAACCTTGAAATCGATTCAAAATGCTTGAGGACTCTTTTCAAAAAACTTAAACTTCTTCGAAAATACTTGAAGCCCTCTCAATGATATTGAAAGCCTTGCAGAGTGCCTGAAGTTCTTATGAAGTACTTGAAGCCCTTTTAGAGTACTTGAAATATTTATAAAGTTCTTGAAGCCTTTTCAAAGTCCACCAAGCACCCTCAAAATGCTTGAAATCGATTCAAAGTGCTTAAAGTCTTATTCTTCAAAATACTTGAAGTCTTCTCAAAGATCTTGAAGGCCATACAAAGTGCCTGAAGTCTAATAAAGTACTTAAAGTCCTTTCATAATGCTTGATGTCTTTGTAAAGTTCTTCAAGCTCTTCCAAAGTGCACCAAGCACTCTCAAAACGCTTAGATTCGATTCAAAATGCATGAGGACTCTTTTCAAAAAACTTAAACTTCTTCGAAAATACTCGAAGCCCTCTCAATGATATTGAAAGTCTTGCCGAGTGCCTGAAGTTCTTATAAGTACTTGAAGCCTTTTTAGAGCACTTGAAATATTTATAAAGTTCTTAAAGCCTTTTCAAAGTCCACCAAGAACTCTCAAAATGCTAGAAATGGAGTCAAAGTGCTTGAGGCCTTTTTTAAAAATACTTGAAGTCTTCTCAAAGATCTTGAAGGCCATACAAAGTGCCTGAAGTCCCAATAAAGTAATTGGAGCCCTTTCAGAAGACTTGAAGTTTTTGTAAAGTTCTTGAAGCTCTTTCAAAGTACACCAAGCACTCTCAAAATGCTTGAAATCGATACAATGATCTTGAAGTCCTTTTTTAAAATATATGAGGTCCTTATAAAGCACTTGAAGCCTTCTCAAAATGCTTGAAGTATATTCAAAGTACTTGAGCCCTCATTCAAAGTAATTAATGCCCCTATGTAGTACTTTTTGTTTAATTGAAGCCCTATTTGTATATCCAATAATTCGATTCCTTGAATTTGAAAATGTAATTGGGACTTCAAGGATCATTAATAATATTAATAATATTAATAATCAGGTATAATAAAACCAATTTTTTTCGAGTTTTTATGAAGGATACAAAAGGGTCTCTTTACGATTCTCATTGAGCCGTGGCTAATAGCCGAAAATACGCAGGTAATTCAATTATTCAAATCATCTTAAGGTTATTCTGGTTGCTTTGTGTCACTCGTGAAAATACCCATTCAGCGTAAAAATGCGTTGGTCCCGCCCTGATATTTCGAAATGTGATTATCCGCTATTTGGGAAGCAATCCCTTTAGCGTACGTTCGTGTCCGAGCTATTACGCCTTAATCCCGACATCTACTGACGATGGATGGATGACGTGTGATTAACGTTGTCGCAAAATAGCCCCCATTCGACGTGCCGACAAAGAGACCCCGAACACAAAATATTTGTGAAGGTACTGAAAGACATTTTCTGGACATTATGCGCACCGGGCAACTCTACATACTTACTACCTATATTGTGGGCCGACCGTGTGGGCAGATGTCTCCTTGTGTGGCAAAATCACCACCACCAGGGGCGTCACTCACAATTCTCATTAAGGATCCCATTTCCGTGGCGTATATTAAACGAGGGGCTTAAAAATATTTTTTTTTTTAAATTTTGGGTTTTATATAAGTACAAAAAAATTAAACCAAAAGATATGTTTGTTTATGACCCATTTATTTAAACAAAATTCTATAAATATTGCTGGAAGGGATTGGGGGTACAATAATATTATTGTGGAAAATTTTAATGGTTCTCTTCAAATTTTTTTGCTCCAAAAAATTAGTCTTAAAAATAAATATTTGTTCTGCCACTGTACAAAATCCAAATAATACCAAATTTGTCCCATTTGTAAAGAAGACTTTGAAAAGGTAAACTGCATGAATAGAGAGCCCCCACTCACTGTTATAAGCTACAAATTTATGGGTAACGAGGTCCTACACACGTCACTTTTGGTTAAACCGAAAAGGACAAGATTCCTTTAGGTCTTAATTTGAAGTCCTAAACATTCCAGACTATTTACAAAATAATGCCAAACACACTGTTCAAAAAAAACTTTTTTATTTTTTTGTGCCAATCAATAAAAATTTATTGACCATGATAGTTTAGATCGATATTTCTTCACACGATAAATACATCATCTTTAAAGGGTAGCTCGAACCAAACCAAAGATAATCAGGTAGATGTTTAATAGGCTATAAATTGAGTTTGACATCCGCATTTATTATTTCTTTCCGCATCTTTATTGATCGACGATTAATTTATACCGTTGGCGATCGGTTCTTTCAATGTCGTAAATTTGTCAGCGATGATTGCCAAGACCATTGTGGAACCCTTTTTGTCTTTTTACTATTTTTTTCAGCAACAACAAAAAACAAAAAGAAAAAATTTCTAGTTGCCTAAACCAAAACATTTTCTTGGGCTGAGAATATTTTTTATAAAATCTACTGAACATTTCCCAAAATAATTCTGTGCAGACAAAGAACTTTCTAAGGGTCGTTGTGGGACGTAAAAAAAATTACAAAGTATTTGGTTTGTGAAAGGGTTGCAAGTCAATTTTCTTTTTGTTAACAAGACTTGAGGGTTTGTAGGTGTAGATAGATATTTTAGCAATACAAACATAACCAATGTCTAAAAACCCTCTCATAGGACATCTTGATACTTGAAGCACCCTCAAATCTTGAAGTCCTTTCAAAGTTCCTCAAGTTCTTATGAAGTAACTTGAAGCCCTTTTCGGAGTGCTTGAAGTCCTCATGTAGTACTTGAAGCTCTCTCAAAGATCTTGAAGACCATTTAAAGTATTCGAAGTCCTAATGCTCTTTCAAAATGTTTGAAGTGTTTTTCAAAATACTTGCAGTACTTGTAAAAAGTACTTAAAGCCCTCTTAAAGTACTTGAAGCCCTTTTCAGGGTGCTTACAGTCTTTGTAAAGCTCTTGAAGCTCTTTCAATATGTCACAAACTCTTTCAAAATGCTTGAAATTGTTTCAAAGTGCTTGAAGCCTTTTTTTAATGCTTGGAGTCTTTAAAAAGTACTTAAAGCCGTCTCAAAGTACTTTACGAGTGCTTAAAGTCCTCATATAGTACTTGAAGCTCTCTCAAAGATCTTGAAGACCATTCAAAGTATTCGAAGTCCTAATGCTCTTTCAAAATGTTTGAAGTGTTTTTTCAAAATACTTGCAGTACTTGTAAAAAGTACTTAAAGCCCTCTCAAAGTACTTAAAGCCCTTTTCAGGGTGCTTACAGTCTTTTTTTTTTTTTTTTTTAAGTCTTAAGCCTCATTATATGCTCCCAAAACTTTTCAAATTTGAATTGCTTCAAATGCTTGAAGTTTTTTTAAAATCTTGAGTCTTTAAAAAGTACTTAAAGCCCTCTCAAAGTACTTAAAGCCCTTTTCAGGGTGCTTACAGTCTTTGTAAAGCTCTTGAAGCTCTTTCAATATGTCACAAACTCTTTCAAAATGCTTGAAATTGTTTCAAAGTGCTTGAAGCCTTTTTTTAATGCTTGGAGTCTTTAAAAAGTACTTAAAGCCGTCTCAAAGTACTTTACGAGTGCTTAAAGTCCTCATATAGTACTTGAAGCTCTCTCAAAGATCTTGAAGACCATTCAAAGTATTCGAAGTCCTAATGCTCTTTCAAAATGTTTGAAGTGTTTTTTCAAAATACTTGCAGTACTTGTAAAAAGTACTTAAAGCCCTCTCAAAGTACTTGAAGCCCTTTTCAGGGTGCTTACAGTCTTTGTAAAGTTCTTGAAGCTCTTTCAATTTGCCCCAAACTCTTTCAAAATGCTTGAAATTGCTTCAAAGTGCTTGAAGCCTTTTTTTAAATGCTTGGAGTCTTTAAAAAGTACTTAAAGCCGTCTCAAAGTACTTTACGAGTGCTTAAAGTCCTCATATAGTACTTGAAGCTCTCTCAAAGATCTTGAAGACCATTCAAAGTATTCGAAGTCCTAATGCTCTTTCAAAATGTTTGAAGTGTTTTTTCAAAATACTTGCAGTACTTGTAAAAAGTACTTAAAGCCCTCTCAAAGTACTTGAAGCCCTTTTCAGGGTGCTTACAGTCTTTGTAAAGTTCTTGAAGCTCTTTCGATTTGCCCCAAACTCTTTCAAAATGCTTGAAATTGTTTTCAAAGTGCTTGAAGCCTTTTTTTAAATGCTTGGAGTCTTTAAAAAGTACTTAAAGCCGTCTCAAAGTACTTTAAGAGTGCTTAAAGTCCTCTTATAGTACTTGAAGCTCTCTCAAAGATCTTGAAGACCATTTAAAGTATTCGAAGTCCTAATGCTCTTTCAAAATGTTTTGAAGTTTTTTTCAAAATACTTGCAGTACTTGTAAAAAGTACTTAAAGCCCTCTCAAAGTACTTGAAGCCCTTTTCAGGGTGCTTACAGTCTTTGTAAAGTTCTTGAAGCTCTTTCGATTTGCCCCAAACTCTTTCAAAATGCTTGAAATTGTTTCAAAGTGCTTGAAGCCTTTTTTTTAAATGCTTGGAGTCTTTAAAAAGTACTTAAAGCCGTCTCAAAGTATTTTAAACGAGTGCTTAAAAGTCCTCTTATAGTACTTGAAGCTCTCTCAAAGATCTTGAAGACCATTTAAAGTATTCGAAGTCCTAATGCTCTTTCAAAATGTTTTAAGTTTTTTTCAAAATACTTGCAGTACTTGTAAAAAGTACTTAAAGCCCTCTCAAATACTTGAAGCCCTTTTCAGGGTGCTTACAGTCTTTGTAAAGTTCTTGAAGCTTTTTAATTTGCCCCAAACTTTTTTCAAAATGCTTGAAATTGCTTCAAAGTGCTTGAAGCCTTTTTTTTTAAATGTTTGGAGTTTTTAAAAAGTACTTAAAGCCGTTTCACAGAAACTTTCAGAGTGCTTAGTTTTTCTTGAGGCTCTCTCAAAGTGCCTAATCCCTCTTTAAAATGTTTGAGATCGATTAAAAATTACTTGAAGTATTTTTTTTAAATACTTGCAGTCCTTGCAGTAAAATTTCAAAATTGGCCGGGAAGTTCTTATAAAGTACTTGAAGTTCTTTTCAGAATGCTTAAAGTCTTTGTAAAGTTCTTGAGGCTGTTTCAAGGTGCCCCAAACTCTTTCAAAATGCTTGAAATTGTTTCAAAGTGCTTAAAGCCCTCTCAAAGATTTTTGAAGCCCTTTAAAAAAGGGAAACCCTTAAAAATTGGCCCTTTCAGAGTGCTTAGTTGATTGTCAATGCCATTTTTTTATTTCATTTAATTAATAATACCAACAACAACAACAAAAATAAATAATTTCTGGTGACCTAAATCCACCCCCTGGCAAATTTTTATTGGGGTGTGAAAATTTTCTTCAAAATCAACCCAACATTTCCAAAACTTTTTGTGCAGGCAAAAAAATATTTTTTTAAGGGTCGTTATGAATCGAAAAAAATAATATTTTTTTTATAAAGATATTAAAAAATAATAAAAAAACATTTTGTTCGTGAAAGGGATGCAATTCAATTTTCTTTTTGTTAACAAGAATTGAGGGTTTGTAGGTGTATATAGATAGATACCTACTAGGTAGATATTAGCAATACAAACATAATCGATGTCTGTCCATTAGATAGGTATAGCACCTAAATATTATTTATCTGAACGTTAATTTTCGTCCTAATTTGGGTCTCATCTGTAGTTCCGCCCTGTATTTACAGAACGATTCAAAGAACTTTTGCGGCCAACTCCCAACAGTAATAATAATCATCATCACACTCATCAACTTCGTGTGGTCTTCTTATAATCCAGATAGAGAAAAGTTTTCTCATAAGATGGTGCAAGAATTGCACCTGCAGACGTTACACATTAGAACTACTGACTTTTAACTACCCCACGTTAATTATCATTAAATTTGTGTGAATTTTTAACAATGTGGGGGGGGGTAGAGTAGGTACATAAATACCATCCCAATTATATTACTAGTGAAATTGTTTGTTTTTTCAAAGCAGATTTTTTACAGAAATTACTTATTTATTACAATGTCTTAGTTACAGAAATCTGTATAATGGTGGTAGTAGGTACTTAGTACAAACCGTCTAAACTTAATTGAAGTTATATTTATACTCTAAAAAAATATGGGTAATCGATACATGTATGTGGCCGTAATTAGGGGAACGTCAGGGGATGCTATAGGCCTCCAAAAATACTTATTCTCATTTTTAATGCTTCTTTTATTTAATTAAACAATTAATAATAATTTTATTAAAACATATTATTCTTTCGAATTTTATAGAAGCTTATTTATGGGGGATGATTACTTCACTTCATTTTCTGAACGTAAATTTTAAAGAAGTCTATTCTTCTTTAAATGTAGTATCGGAATCTAGGCAACCCACTCTGCGTCTTAACGTATAATAGGTTGCCTACATTAATCGTTATGTATAGTAGAATTATTTTATCCTTGCCATTACGTGACCTGATCTGATTGAAGGTATGAATAAAATCGTAATATGTAGTTCATACAAGTATGTCAAATTTTGACAGATGGTTGACAGTATAAAATTATAGGTTATATTATGTAATCTACAGAATGAGTTTACGTACCTATTCTAAGCAACAAAAAAATAGAAACAGTATTTTTGCAGACAATTGTATCAATGTCAATGATGTTGTCAGAAAAACTATTTTACTGACATTATCTTGCACAAGTTTAAATGAATAATTCACTCACAAAAAAAGAAAAAATAACGATGTGACAACTAGTTCTAAGAAGCGTAACAAAACAAAGACAGATACGTTGCATTGTTTTTTACTTAAACAAAAAATTGGTCACAACGTTTTTTTTTAAGGTTTTAGAGTCCAGACAATTCTTACCATGTACTTTATAAATATTGGCAACCCACCATACTCCTTGACGCATATTTACGTATGATAGGTTGTCTACATTGACAATATTTAGAAGTTAAAGTAATATTGCAACGAAAATTTTGATTTTATTGTACACAGTGTCTTTCCATGTTCATATAAAAAGTATTATGTGATTTTAAAAATAAAGTATTGAAATTTGATTCCCATACAACTGAACTTTTAGTGGCTAGTTATTTAGTTTATTAGGTTGCAAAAAAAAAACAGAAAGACATTTTTAGTGCAGTTCAGTCGATTTTTCATATAATAAAATACTTAGTTAGAGAAAGAGTCGTAAAAAGGGATTCGGAAGCGTTTCTTTTGATCCGATTCGAGAGCTTTGTTAGAAAAATGACGGTGGCCGCCTTTTCATTAGGCTTTGGGTGGCCGCACGGTGCGGCCGGCGCGGCGGTCGCAACTTACGATGGTGGTGTCTTCTTAGTCGATCGAACATCGTTTCTTCTTCTTCTTATTCGGGCACCTTTTTAAGGTGATGCCGCGTGAAATTGGGCATTAATTATGTGATTCAATTTTTTTTCTCGGCGCTCCGCCAACAGATCTTTGTAGTAGGTAAACATAACAGATGGTACCGTGACCGAGTAAAAAAAAAAAAGGAAATAATATAATACGTTGTAGTGAAATGAAATAATGCAGCGAATTGGCCGGCTGAGCGAGCTTCTCCTCTCTGTTCACAAGGATAATAGACTTTTTTGTAAAAATAGAAAATAGGGAAAAAGTCATAATCACCGTCCAATTTTTTAAGGGCAGTCTGCTCACACAAGGGCGACTTTCACAACATTACAACTTTATTTTACGAATTATTTGATATACATAATTTTTCCCCTCTTTAAATAATAAATTATAAATTTAAAAAACTACCCTTAGGTATCTATCACTCATTCTTTTTTCGCCCCATAGGTATTATAATAATGAGATTAATGAAATATAATTTTGGCTAGGCTCTTGGTGAAACATGTTATAATATCAAAAGTAAAAAGAAACACTAGGTAATAATTTGTTTCACAATTTTATTTTATTTTAAGGTTTAATTTATTTGAATTTCCTAGAGAGTTGTCTAAAAATTAGTGAAAAATTAAAATTGTGAAACAAATTATTACCTAGTGTTTCTTTTTACTTTTGATATAATAATGAGAATTGATTATTGTAGGTAGGTACCTAATACTTATTTATAAAAAGCACGTGTAACCAACCACCAACCCCTTGCATTGCATGACGTGGCAATAAAAAACCATTTTATTTTAGTTGTTCGTATGTATAATGTATTGTATTAGGTACCTATCCCTACGGGGTCATTTCGTTTTATGAAAAGGGCGAACTCCTGTGCCCTATTGTTTGCTTAACAAATGATCCTTTATTTGCAACCCTTAATCTTGATTTGAAACCGTTTGACTGTTATTCAAGGGTGAGTGTAATTCCCCAGTGGAACAATTTAGATTTAGATTGAGTTAACTAACTTTAGTTGTATAAATAGCTCCATAATTACCCCAATCTTTTTGTTCACTACCCCGTTGTTCAAGTAATTGACCGAAAAAATCTTAAGTATTAATTATGTATTTATTTCAAACTTAATTAGAACAGTTAAAATTATCTTAATAGAAAAAATAAAAAAATATTATCTAAGTAAAAAAGAAAAACTTACCAAATTGACGAAATCCTGAAAAGTGATGGCAGGGGTAGTGGCTGACCGTGCCTTATCCAACAAAATCTCCCTTTTCCCTGAACCAACCCTCTGTAGAAATTCTGGTTGATCCAATGCCACTATCAGATCAGGCCAGGGTATTTCCCCAAATCCTTCCTTATCATACTAGGGAGAAAAATAGTCACATAAAATACGTAGAAGCCAAAATATATGACCATAATGATTACCTTGTCAAATAACTGCCTCCATTGCTGAAAAAAAGGGAAAAAATTAAAACGTTTTAATTCTATATACAGGGTATCCACATAATTCAATTACTAAATTTAATTTTTCACTAATTTTTAGACAACTTTTTCTAGGAAATTCAAATAAATTAAACCTTAAAATAAAATAAAATTGTTTATAATTTTTAAAAGAAGTATATAGCTCATTATATACAGGGTGTCCCAATAATTCAATCCTGAAATTTAGTTTTTTAGAGAAATTTTTCTTAGATATGTTTTGAACATTTAGAAAATTGAATGAAATTAAGTCATAAAATAAAATGAATAATATTTATATTTATACAGGGTGTCCCAAAAAATAATCCGATAATAAAATTTTATTTTTCATTAATTTTTCAACATGCATTTCTGATGTTGTGAAACTTCATCCGTTAGCAAATTTAATGAAATTAAGTCTTAATAAAACTTTGATCTTTTTAAAATTATATTTATACAGAGTGTCCCAAAAAGTACGCCATATGCTCTGTGCCCATATAATTTAAATTGAAAATGAAATTTGTTTCCTATTTTACATTTCAAATAAAACAGTAGGGAGTATCTATATGAATCGAAAGAGGATAAAAAAAGGAGTCGATTGAAAAAATAAAAAATGGTAGGTGCCATATTCGTGTTTGAAGTTTTTAAACTTTAGAATTTTATTTTGAACGCCCTGTATATATTATTTTGTTCAATTTTGTCAAGGCGTTAGCACTAATATTCAGCTATCACTAGTAAAAATTTCAACAGTTTGAGTCGAATTTTGTGGAAGTTATGATTTTTTATTAATTCAAAATTATTCCAAAATTTTCAAATAAAATAGGAAGTATCCATATAGATCGAAAGAGGATAAAAAAAGGAATCGATTGAAAAAATAAAAAATAGTAGGTGCCATTTGAAAAAATGAGGTAATTCGTGTTTGAAATTTTTCAATTTTAGAATTTTATTTTGAACGCCCTGTATATATTATTTTGTTCAATTTTGTCAAGGCGTTAGCACTAATATTCAGCTATCACTAGTAAAAATTTCAACAGTTTGAGTCGAATTTTGTGGAAGTTATGATTTTTTATAATTTGGGTTGCGGTAGCGATTTTTTTTTTCTATAAATTAAATTAACTCAGAAACCGATCGTTATAGGTGTACAAGTTGGTTATCAAACTTACCTTAGAATTACACGTTTTATTCAAATTCAGCGTGAAAAATATACCATTCCATTTAAAATAAGAAAGTTGGTATCGACTTCCGGTATAACCGGATGTAAATCGAACTTGAAAATATTTTTAAAAGAAGCGGCATAAACAATAACCAAATGAGCCCAAGTTTCAGAATTGAATTCCTTCTACAACTAATTCATATACTTCTAATAGCTCATCAACTTGAAAGACCCTGTATGCAGCTTATAACCTAAGCCTAAACCTAAACCTAAGCTTATAAACAGAGTGTCCTAATAATTCGACTTTGAAATTTTGAACCTTCACCATTTAGAAAACTTAATGATATTATGTAATAATAATTATTTTTTTAAAGACTAATTATATACAGGGTGTCCCAATAATTAGAAACATTTTTTTAATAAAATCAAAATTGGTTGATATTTTTAATAAAGGTTCCTAATGTAATGTAGGAACCATATTAAAAAATTCCTTATAAGTAATTTCCGGTTGTATGGACTTCCCCGACGATTATTTCCGGTTAATAATAATAATAGTAGTGCACCTACATCACGTAGCAGTTCCTGTCTAATTTCCCTTTCGTCGGGCTCGCTTCCCAGATCAGTGTGGTCGGTATCGTAGATGGGGTCCGCGAGGTCTCTACCAAAAGAGACTACGGAACCGGTGATTGTTGCGATAGGTCCAGGTTCAATCCCTGACTCTTCCGATTGTGCATGCGCTAGGACGGTTAAAATTTGCGTTGTAGATGGCGACACTCTATGGGGCCAAGCTGAATGCGACAGCATAGTAAACAGAAATCTGCTACCATTCGGCGGTTCAATACACACAAAACTACATTAAAACACACGCACGTACACACACACGTATTGATATTTTATTATCACCATCACTGACTTTAATAATTATTTGAAAATACTTATGTATGTTAGGTAAAAAAGCTGGACAACATTTATTTAATTAAATAATTATTTATATTTAGATATCTATGTATTAAATATCTATCTAATAAAGAAAGCGCTTTTGATGGCAGTGGCGTTTATTGTTAAGGGGTTGTTTTTATTTTGGCAGTAATTAGGTATTAATATATTCTATAAAAATATTTAATTAGTTATTAAACACTTTTTGAGTACGTTTCTTACAAAAAAATATTTAGGTATTGTCATGACATTTTTAAGGCTGCCCCTAATATTAGCATATATTTTTTAAGATATTTCATTTAGATATGATTAGTTTTTATTAATTTTTAATTATTTGATAGTTTATTTAGACTCACGGACGACACTTTTTTAAACTTTTAAAAACCCCTATTAGGTACTTATCTGTTTCGTTATTAGTTGTATATTTTTCATGCCCCTTTGGTCACATTTAAAAATCATTTTTTTTTTTTTTAATATATCGAAGTGGGTCAGTCAGTGGTTCGAAACGGGGTCAAAGAACACTTTCTTCACTTCATTCACATTCATACAATTATAATAACGCTCGACCACGTGAATGTACGATACACGCCGATTAGATATCGCACGGCACACGGAAACCCTTCCGACGCTTTTTCAACCCTCCGTCGTCGTCGAAGTTTTCGCGCACCCTCACAACTCGCGTGGGTTTGCGGAAATTTCAACGGTCAGATGCAATTTTGTGACGGTGACGTCATCCATTGCATTAAACCAAAAAATGGCGAGACTCGGGTATTGATCTCTAACTTTCCCTTTAGCCAAATTAACCCTTGCAATCGGTACTTTCCCTGTCATTGTTTGTCCCTTTATTAGACTCTGTATTCGTCCAAATTATTGGAGTATGCTCAAGAGTGTATCTATTTTTTTTTTTTTGGGGGATAATTCTGTAAGAAGTTCTTTAATTTTCAAACTTATATTAGGGGTGATCCATATTTCAGGATCAATATACAGGGAGGTCAAATAATAATTATCGATGTTTCTATATCTTGTATTACTACCTACTTAAAAGTATGACAATATAATTAATTGATGTTCTTATTTATAGTTTATTTATTATGTAAGGGTGGAAGGCGAAAGTCTCCCCTATTGATTTTTTTAACATGTTTTATTTTATTTTAATTTATTTGAACGATATTCTCTCAGAACATTTTGCTTTTAATACATATAACAACCAAAAAATTGCCCTCGATTTTTGTGTTAAAGGTTTATCATTACAAGACCGAACTTTTAATTTATTTATTGTTTTCGATAAATAATATAAATTGAGATCAACGCGAAAATGCGGTCAACTAAATTATAAAACGTCACTATTGCATAAGTGCAGAAGTGGTCGTGGTCCTATGGTAGTGTCGTTTTAAATGTTTTAACGTAAGTATAGCTTTTTATAATATCTAAAACTGTAATAGTTATACTTATTTTTTATCCAGCTGCAAATAGATAATAAAGAAGTGAAAATTATGAAGGTACGAATTATTCCAGCACTATCAGACAATTACATGTATTTGGTAAGCTTTTTTCGTTTTTATCCAGGGACGGACTGACTATCGTAAGGCAGTTCAGGGGAATTCCCTTAGAACTTGGAAGGCAGAAATTTCAGTCTTTATTCCAGAATTTCTAGACCTTTTGATATCTCAGTCCGTCCCTAGCTTACACTTTTTACTGATTGTGAACGCATAATTAATGATAACTATTAATTTAGATTATTGATGAAAAAACAAAAGATGCAGCCGTTATAGATCCGGTTGAACCTGACGCAGTACTTAAAGCTGCAGAAGAAGAAAATGCTAATTTAACAAAAGTTCTTATAACTCATCATCATTGGTATGTACTTTGATATAAATATACAGATCTGGTAACTTACAAACCGAACATGGAAATTACACATTAAATAGTTCGTTTAGTATAAAATTTTTAGGGATCACACTGATGGCAACGAAGAACTTATAAAATTATCCAAAAACAATTTAAAAGTTTTTGGGGGTGATATTAGAATTCCCGCCCTTACAGACCAAATTAAACAAGGGGACATAATTTTTGTAGGTAACAACATTAAGGTCGAATGTATATCAACCCCGTGTCACACTGTTGGTCACATTTGCTACTTCGTGACCTTAGAAAATGACCAACAACCAGCAGTTTTTACAGGTAAAAATTTATATTATATTAAATTTTATTAAAACAGGTAGTCAGTAGCTGCAACACTCATGACACTGTAGCTTAAAGTGTTGCCTAACTTATTTCAAGAAATTTAAATTAAATTGTAGGAGATACCCTTTTTATAGCAGGGTGTGGACGATTTGTGGAAGGAACTGCTCAACAAATGTACACCGCATTAATTGAAAAATTAGGTAATTTACCTGGAAACACTAAAGTCTACTGCGGTCATGAATATACCCTGCAGAATTTAAATTTTGCCAAAACTGTTGAACCAAAAAATGAAAAAATCATTGAAAAAATATTATGGGCCACTGGGAAACGAAATATGCAGAAGCCCACGGTAAATTTTCCAATTACACATAAATACAGTATCACAGCTCCTCCCCTTTTTACCCATTTTTTCCTTTTTTGAACAATTTATGTATTTTTTAGGTTCCATCAACAATTGCTGAAGAGAAAGAGATTAATCCCTTTATGAGGGTAATTGTAAAATCTGTTCAAAAACATGCTAAGAAAAATAATCCCATAGAAACGATGGCAGCAATTCGCGAAGAAAAGAATTTATTTAAGGGGTAAAAACAGTAGTTTTAATCTATCTAAAAAATATGATATAAACAGAATTGGGTATATTATTGCATAAAAAAAAGCATATTTACCATTACATATTTTTATTACAAATAAATGAATTAATCACAGTCATTAATATGCATATTTTATTTTTTCATAATATATTCTGACATTTCAGCAGCATATTTTTCCTTTGAACGTTCATACATGTCCACATACACTTTTTTATCGTTTCCTGATAAAGATTTCCACTTTAAAGCCAACTGCCGGGTTAATTCCTGCTTGGTGGGTTCTGGTTCACCAGGTTTAAGTTCTGAATTTATTTGTTCCATGAGAATTTGCCTTTGTTCCTGGCAAAACTGAAAGAAGGGATTGGAGGGCCTTTTAGGGGCATTAGGGTCTTTATCTGTCTTTGTATTTTTACGTTTACTAGTTTTTTTCAAAGGTTTATGTTTTTCGTGTTTCTCTTCAGGAACTAAAATAAGAAAAGGAGTTTATTAAAAAAATTATTTTGGTTAGTAATTATAAGGGCAACTGACATTCATCTACTTTTTCTTGTTTTATTTTTGGGTTGTGGTAAACTGTATCTTCTTCCTTTTTAATTTCAATGTTTGGTATAATTTTCCAGTTCTCACCATGAAGTCGATATAAACGATCTTTTAGAACTTGGACGTGCTCATGTCGTCTTTTCGTAATTTTTTTGACTTGTTGTATTCTGTAACATAATTAGTTCTTAATTTGTAATCAAACAAATTAGATGTTGCATAATAGGAGTAGGTACAATTACCTATACACAAGTCTTTCATTCTGTTTTTGAATTGCCTCACATCTATCCAACAACAGTTTATATTTTTTGTAATAAATATCGTTCTCATAATTGTTTTCTATGTAAATTCCATCGTTTTCAGACTCATCTGACATCATCTTGACCAGACTATTATTCTAATATTTCCATTCCTTATAAAGAACAAGATTTTATTAATGGTTCTTTAAATCCATGGTTAATTACTAAAAGCAGTCAATTTAAAAAACCCTACAAAACTTTTTAAAATCATTAATTACCTTTTAGAACACTTTTAATAAATATCAAAACAATGTTATAATCCTATTATAATTTTAGGTTAGAATGTGACATTTGTTTGTTTATGAATGATCATAGATGATAACAATAGTCCATTGAATTTTTATATTCATTCAATATTCCTTCACAACGTTGTCATATCTTCTGAAATTTTATTAAAACTTATTGTATTTGAATCCAATATATTTAAAAAATGATTAATAATACCTTGCCAATAATTTAGTTATTTTATAATTGTAAATTATTTGCGTAATTATCATTGTTTCCAACCGTTTTAATATATTTATACTTGAAAAAGAATAGAATTAGGAAGAACAGCACAGACAAAACGTAATTTTGGAAACGTTGCGCACTACAATCTACAAGTGTACGAAATTTGCAGTGAATGTAAACATAGTGGAAATTTTACAATATAATAAATTATCAGGATTTAAAATTTAAATAATACATATATATTTTGGACTCTTATCTTTTGAGTACCAGTGTTCAGCTAAAGTATAGTTTTTTTATCGTAATAATTGTGCAAACTGAAGCTAACAAAATATCAGTTTTTGTGGATTGCAAATAAGATAAATATTCGAATTTTGATGAATTGTTACATCAAGTTCCTCTGATAGTATGAAATGTTAAGATCGCTTGTAAATAACCTTCCAAACGGGGTAGTAACTTCATTAACTGCAGCTTATTTTAAGGGTAGGTAGAATTAACCAACTTATCAATCATTTATGACATTTTTACTTGTAACACTTTCACTTAGTTTATTTACTATTGTTTAATTGTTCTGTAGTATCAGCTTTTCGTAAGAACGGTTTTCGTGGTTCTCATAGTTCTCCAGTAGTTATTCAAGACGAAGGCATGAAGGTAAAAGTGTTACCAGCTCTCTCCGATAACTACATGTATCTTGTAAGTGTATTAAAAAATTTATGATTTGGTAGTTTCACTAAAGTTGCAATTTTTAGATTATTGATGAGAAAACAAAGGAAGCTGCTATCGTTGACCCTGTAGATCCGGACTCTGTTCTTCAAGCAGTTACCGAAGAAGGGGTCAATCTTACAAAAGTTTTAACTACCCATCACCATTGGTAATTTACCTGAGATAAGTATAAGAGGGCATTCAAAAATTATTTAAGTGACATTTTCCCAAAATTTTGTCACTTCTCTCCTTATTGAAGAAATTAGATGATTTAAATAAACAGCCCTCTCTTTACTTTCTTATATTATTTATAAATAATACTTAAGATATTTTCTATTTCGGAAGAGTTGAAAACAAGATTTGCTGTTTTTTAAGGGATCATGCTGGTGGAAATGAAGACCTTGTAAAAAAATGTAAAAGAGGGTTGCAGGTTTTTGGTGGTGATTTAAGAATTCCAGCTGTGACAAATCAAGTAAAACATGGAGACAAATTTACAATTGGGAATATTAATGTTGAATGCTTGTTTACTCCGTGCCATACCAGTGGCCATATTTGTTATTATTTAACACCACCTGATAATTATCCTGCAGTCTTCACAGGTGCAATTTAACAACTCAATATTTTTTCACTATAATCAAATTAATTCGTTTTTAGGTGATACTCTTTTCATAGGAGGTTGTGGTCGCTTTTTTGAAGGCACTGCTGAACAAATGTACTCAGCATTGGTTGAAAAATTGGGGGGTTTACCTGATAATACAAGAGTTTATTGTGGCCACGAATATACCCTCCAAAATTTAAACTTTGCCAAAACTGTTGAACCAGACAATGACAAGATTCTTAATAAAATTAAATGGGCAACTGAGAAACGTACCAAAGAGGAACCAACTGTAGGGCTTTTTTGAATTACTTTTTTGTATATGTATATGTATTTTATTTGTAAATTTATTTTAGGTTCCTTCCACGATAGCAGAAGAAAAAGAGATAAATCCGTTTATGAGGGTTGTAACAAACTCTGTACAAAAGCACGCAAATTCCAAAGATCCTATACAAACAATGGCCGCTATACGTAAGGAAAAAGATTCTTTCAAGGGTTAATTAACCGTAACATTTCAAATAAATACTCGTGAAACTTTACTAAATGTGTTATTTTATTATCTATATAAAAAATTTAAAGGTGGTTGTAAATGTATATGTTTACAAATTTTTGTTTTAATAAACTGAGTGGAAGCACATTTTGTTGCTTTTAAGAGAATTTGGGTTTCGCGAGGGGGCTGAAAACAAAGCGGGTTGTTTGCGCCATTGAAAGAAAATCGTTATTCAGAATGGTATTTAAAACGGATTTACTTTTATACTTTTAGTATTCTAGAATCCGCTTCGGATTTTTAAATTAATTAGTAATAGGTGATTATTAGCAACTGCATATTCCCTTGTGGTAATATAAAATTTCTTTGAAGCTTTTTTTAATATACTTGGAGTGTATTGTATTGGTATTATTATTGCCAAGAAAATATTTTAATATACTTTCGTTTTCAGTTAATGAACGCGCAGGCTATTTGATTTTCTCGAATTAGATCAATACTGTTTATCTTGCTATTTACCTCAATCGTTTGAATATTTTTACCTTGTTTTCTACCTACTATAACTGTATTTGCGTTAGTATTTTAAACATCTGGTTATATTCAGGTAAATACAGAATTCCGTAAAGTGTGTTGTCTGGCTATATCTCCGTAGGAGATAATATAAAAATAATTAAGGGGAACAGTGATCCTCAAACTTTATTCAGGGTTAAATGCTTGAACGTACAGGGTGAATAAACAGTGGTCTATTCTGAAATAAAATAGCACCTATAGTAATTTATTATAAGAATTTGTGATTTTAATATTTTTGTTAATTGATAAGGAATTTCTATCACAGTTCTTAAATCTTTTAATACATCATGAGGGATCATATCTAATTACGACAAACACTTTTTTGAATAAGGGCACGTTCAGGAAGTGAATTTATTTAGAGTACCTTTTATTGCGTTTGTTTACATATCAGGGTTTCTTTTATTTAACTTTAGGTATTTATTTAACTCAATAGCTTCTGCTGGGGTCTAAATACTTCAGAATAGTGAGGAAAAGCAAATTATTTCGTGAAAATATGTTTTTTGTTACGATTTCTAACATTTTAAATATGTATCTTGTACGTAGTCTAAAAGAATTCCTGTATGTTTTATGGGTTGCATAACTTAACTAACAATTGCCATTTTGACATAAATTAATTTTTAAAATATGTAACGTCGTTTCGTGTTTAAAATAAGTTAATTATTAGTTTTATTTCGTTATAATCAATTATTATCTATTTAGTGGTTTAAAATAAATTATGTTGGACATTTTTGTTGGCACTGGTTTTTAGTGACTTGCGCTGTGTCAATGCACTACAACTTCTCTTGCGTTATTCGCACATAAATAGACGAGTGCCTACACTTTTTTCGTGTTTGTGTTGTGTAGTTGTCTGAAAATAATTTTTGGCTTTTACATAAGTTATTCAGTTAAAATTAGTGGCTTTGACGTTGTCGTTTAGTGTCTCGTTATAGCTATCAAATTCGCGATTTTTTCGTAAACAATATATTAGTAATAACACTCACGTATACTTAATATATTCACCGTCGTCGTTCTTAATAATAACGGAATCGAAGTACCATTATTCATACCTACTATCTGCACAGAGAATCGACATATTCGTACACGAGAGAAACCTTGATTGAAAATAAAAGGTTGGGAAAATGCTGGCCGTTTTCTAGCATCGTTTTTGGCAGATTTTCATGTGAGTACCTACCCCATTTTCTCGTAGTATTAACACTTTTTCTTTTCTTATTTATCCTACATACATAATCATAACAAAAACTTTGCGTTGGTACTAAAAATGGCAATGACTTGTGTATTGCACCTGCACAAGGGACCAGTCTTGTCTATAATCGTGGAAAGTTACCGGCTCTTTCTAGAATAAATTAGTCCCATACAGGTCGGTACCTACCCTTAACAAGTTTCATTATTAAAAACCTTGCCATAAAATAGGTACAAAACTCTTTATAGGTTAGGCTATCATAAGGAAATTGATACAAGGTTAATAATTTCCCTGTATTACTGAAGATGTTAAGTAATATCAATTAATATTGTTATAATTACCTGAAAAAAACATACATGTACAGGGTGTTGTTTAAATAATTTTCATTGGCACCGTTGTGCTTGAATTTATTTATTGGTGCTTATCACCACGTAGGTATATATATGTGTTTATTAACGTAAATTCAAATGTGGAATTATTTGGCTGCTACAATATTTTGGAAATATACCAATTTTGTTTACGTCTAGACTTTCATGCCAAAATTTACACTTTGAGTTAGTATTAGTATCTAGCACCACCTATTTTGATTTGTGTCCATAACAAAAAAATATTATTTTTCTTAATAACAACACTCCACTACTGTTGTGTTCTTTGTGTTGTTTGGAACTATGCAACATTATTACTTGGAACGTTTTTCTTACCTAGTAATTTAGGTGAGTGTTCTTATTAGATGTTGGTATATTATTAGTGTTGTTGCTGTATTTTTAGCAACGACCTTTAGATATTTTTATCGGATCGGATTTTTCAAATAATTTGATCAAGAAAACTTGTTGTTGTCGAGACCTCAATTCGCTTTCTAGAAGTTTCATTTTTTTCATATTAACATAAAAAATTAAGTATGATTTTTTGAAAAAAAGTCAAGGTAGGTAGGTAGGGTATTCAAAAATGTAAAAACAAGATTTATTTTAAGTGCTTACGATGGATGGCTTTAAAAAATATTATATTTCAAACAAATTATCTACTGGTGTTGTTAATCTATTTTAAATGCTTATGTATAATGTTGTGTTGTGGTAGGTAGATAACATTACACAATTGTGTGATTTCTACTAGGATTTCTACTGTTACAACTATTATAACAATTATTGAAGTTACAGTAACCAGTGTTAAATTTAAATGCCAAGGCATAAGAATTCTACGAAGTGGTAGATAGTAAATTGATTTTTCAAATTGTTTGGTCATCAGTTATAAACGATGTAGGTATAAAATGGTGTGGAAAATTCTGGGAATACTCTATAAATATTATGTTCAGTCAATTTGCACTTTTATCTACAATTTTCAATTTTATTTATTGCTTTTATAAAAATTACTCACAATCTATGTATAATAATTTGTTGGATTTTTATTTGAATTATTTTTTTAACCGATTTTAAGCTTGACATTTTTAGAAACTTTGGTTTTTATTTTTATGGCCATAAACCAAATTATTGTGTGGTGCCTAAAACCCAAAAATTTACTAGGTACTTAAAGTGTAAACAAAATTAAAATCTGATGGGCTAATAAACGATAACGATGTGGTGCTAAACTATAAAGTATTTATCTTGTTTAGACAGTAAAAAACGTCTAAATTTTTCTCGAAACGCCTAGGCGGAATTGAAAACAGCAAAATTGTAATGGCTCCAACACAACGACCATATATAATAAGACGTAGTTTGTTTTATGTCTGTCTGGTGATCTATCTACGTATTAAGTATATTTATGCTCTGCAAATAGTTTACCACGATTATTAATGATAATTGTTTGTAGCCATCAGCGATTCCAAGTTAAATAAGTTGGCTGGTAATTGACACTAAAGAACCGCAAGCCAAATGGCTTTGTGTTTTACACATTCATTTAATTAATAATTATCTTGTTATTTCGAGGAATTGAAAGAAAACGTTTTTCTAATAAATTAAATTTAATTTTATTTCCCTTCACATACTTACTTAGGTATAATAAAGCTGATTAAAATTGCAATTTTCTGCAATTTGAAAATTTATAAGTATGCAATTTTGTAAAAAAAATTATTTGACTAAAAATAGCTCTTAAATTATTGGGAACTAAAAATAATAAATTTACATTAATTAATATTTACTTAATAAATAATTCTAAGAAGTATGCAAATATGTCATGAAAATAGATACACTTTTTTATTTTCTAAAAATAGCTTATGCAATATAAAAAGTCTACAATAATAATTTAGATATACAGGGTGTTTCAAACTGACAAGTACATAAAACGCTTTAAGGAAACCAAAGGTACTAGAGATTGGTAAATTTGGAACTAGGGGTTATCAAGGATGATCTTTTTAACTAAAGTAATTTCAACTGTCGGCCACTTCCGGTTATACCGGAAGTTGATGCCAACTGTGTTATTTTAAACGAAATAGTATATTTTTATGACGAATTCGTATAAAACACAAAATTTTAAGGTAACTTTGATAACCGACTTGTATGCCTACGATGAGTAGTTTTTGAGATAATTGAATTTATCGAAAAAAAAAAATTGCGATCGCAACCCAAACTATTATAAAAAATCATAAATTTCATAAAAACCGATTTAGAGGGTTGAAATTTTTACCAGTTGTGGTCGAGTCTTATGGCTAACTTCATGCCAAATTTCAGCTTTGTAATTTGTACAGGGCGTTTAGAAAAAAATGTTATTCGTGTTTGAAGTTTTCAAAGTTTGGCTTTTTTTCTAAACGCCCTGTATAAAATATGAAGCTGAATTTTGGTATGATGTTAGCCATAGTACTTGACCACAACTGGTAAAAATTTCAACCCTCTAAGTCATTTTTTATAAAAGTTATGATTTTTTATAATAATTAATGCACCAATCAGTTTGAAGACCCTGTATTTTATACTGAAGGTCGTACCTACCGTATTTTTATAATTAAATTTAGAACATCGATTTTTGAATATGAAGCAACTTTACTTACTAACATTGTAGATTTATAGGCTTGTCCCATCAGTTTAATTTTAAAATATCTAAACCTCAGTACTTTTCCTACATAAAAAAAATTCGATTCTGTATTTCTTAAGGTACTCATTTCTTTTATCACCCTGTATTATTCATACTTATTTTGATGCTCGTTATCGTTACCAATAATAATTATTGTCGTCGTTTACCTCTAGCATAATTGCTGTGTTTTTTCCGTTTTGGCGTCTTGGACGTCGCGACGCCTTGCGTGTACAGTCTGACGTGTTTGGGGTTTTCATACGCTATTGACCTTGAATCGGCCCGAGAGATCGATAGGGGCGCGCGCCACTGTTTTCCTCGAAACGAGAAAAGGGATGCATAGAAACGGGCACGCCTGAATTGCACGACCATTTCAAATCCGCTTCTTATTCGAACCAGAATTGCTCACAAACAAAATTGTTCATTAATACGATTTTTAAGTAAAATAATTATATGGGCAGTGTGGGTGGAGATCAATATATGTCCATTACTGTGTCAAAATTTATTCCTTTAATCGTTTATTATGTAGTCGGTCGGGGTGTAGGATTAAGACGGTCCTATAGCGAGAGCCTGCTTCATGCGCGCTCTCCATGTCCTGTGAACACGTGATAACCGTTTTCCTTATCTGCAAAATGACCGGTGTCGAAGCATAAAGTCGTAAACTTAACAAGAAAGTTTAAAAGGGTGTGCAATTTCCCCTCTTGGTACCTACATATTCAAAGTGAAATTAAGGTTGTTTTTAAAAGCCGGGTGCACACAGGTGGAAATATACAATCTGTAAAAAGCAGTTGTTGATTAGTTCGAACTGTCACTCACTATAACTGTAAGGGTATTTTTCTTATTAAAAAAAAGTATTGTAGATTTTTTATTTTGCTAATAGCTAATTATACAAATTTTTGGCGGTAGTACTTGCCTATTGCAGAAAAATTAACATAAATAATTTTATCCTTTAGTTTAATTTTTGGTAACAAGAATTTGTACAGGGTGTTCTAAATAATTTTCAAACTAGGGAGTATAAATAATTTAAAAATTAATTGTATTAAAAATAATTGGGGTGCAATGTTTCTATGGTTGAAAATTTATTAATTAATTGTTAATTAGACAAATTTTATCTGCCTATTTATCTTACAATTTTTTTAAAAAAAGATTAGGTTTTTGTAGATTTATTTTGTTAATAATTAATAGATAAAATCCCCAACTTTTTGAGGGTGGTATTACAGAAAAAAATTACCCAACATAAATTATTTTGTGGTTTGTTTAGTTTTTGGTAATAAAAATTTGTACAGGGTGTTCTAAATATTGAAGTAATAATAATAATTTTCAAACTAGTAAATATAAATTTAAAAATTAATTGTTTTAAAAATAACATTCGTTCAGTGTTTCTGTGGTGGAAAATTTATTAATTAATTATAAATAATTCTTGTTACGATTATTTTCTTGACCACAAAATGAATTATTTTAGCGATTGTTTCCACCTACCTATTTAAATTAATACACATACATAACATTATTAATTATGCAATTACAATTAGCTTTTGTAAATGGTTTCACCCAGTAAGTGATTTTGTTATCACATATAAAATAATAATGAATAACCTAACCAATAACCTACTCATCATGTTGTTATACAAGAATACGTGCAAGGCTGTACATACGTACATATAACCAACCAACCACATATTGATTAGACAAATGAAGTTATGTAATAAATACGATATTGTTATTATAGGCGAAAATTTCCATGCTTAAATATACTCGTAATCAATCGATAACGTAATGATGAACGCTCTATTAAAATAAACTAGGTCTAAACTATTCTGTAAATTGAGGATGTGTATTGAGTGAGTAAGGTGTATGAATAAAATCGTGACAATTCATGTACGTTGTATCGTATGTCAATTGTTGACAGGATAAAATTATAGGTTATATTATGTATCTATAGAAAGAGCTGACGTACTGTAATAAGTAACAAGTATTTTTGGAAACAATTGTATAACAATCAACTGTTTTATTCATAATATATTATATTACTTACAAGAAAGAAAGACTGTTACTATTAGGCAAAGTGTGTACCATCTCAATGACATAAAGTGTCAAATGTGACAGCTAGTCCTAACCTAATTCCTTTTCGTTTCTAATATAGTGTAACCTTATTAGGCATGGCACACGCGATACGTTGTTGTAATTTATCTTTTTCTTCTGCATTAATTAAATAGAGAACGCATCATGGACGTATGTGGGTTATTTATTGTTCCAATAACGTACGTTTTGTTTTTACTGCACTTTCTCTGCATGGTTACGTGATTAGTGTGGGTATAAATTTAGTTTTCACGGTTCCAACTAGTTTAATATTTATTTATTTTCCAAATAAGCCATCCTATCTATCTGACTTGCTATTAGTTATGGACTATTTTCTTTTTTTTTTTTGTAGTTTCTATGACTCAATCTTGATACCTATTAGTAACTATTCAAAATTACTGTAATTATTTTGTTTTATTTGAATTTTATACCCAACTGTTAAAGATGTTCGTTCTCATTTTATATACCCAGAGGCGTTTGTTTTTTGCTGCTTTCACTTGGAATTTTCCATTCGTTGTTTTTTATTTGCATTTTAGAGTACCTGACCTGTATTGTTAAAATGGACGACGTAAATCAATTTAAACGAGTTTTGCTCACAATAAGCAGCTACTAATTTTGGTTTTCTAATTAAGTATTTAAAATGTATGTACTTATGTGTACACATTCATAAATAGTTAGGTACTTATGCATTTGTTATCAAATTCCATATTGGCCATAGAATTTAATTGTTCATTGTTTTTTTTTTACAATTGACTTTTCTTTACATTTTATTTTCTTCGATTTCTTGAATTTCTATCTAAAATGTAAATTAATTATGTTAGGTACCTACCTATGCGTTTTTTGTTCAGTAGTATTTTAAATATTAGGTAAAGTAGGAATGACCTAAAAAGTCTTTATAAAAAACAAAAATATATACAGTATGGCCCACAGGTTTGAAATAAAATAAAGCAGTTTTACTTATTAAAAAAATATTAAAATAAAATAAATCGTTAGTATCTAAGTACTTATTTGTTATCAAATTCTATTTTGGTCGTAAAATTTAATTATTCATTATTCTTCTTTTGTGATTGACTTTATTTTCCATTTTATATGAATCAGTTTTTTCGATTTCCTGAATTTTTTTCTTAAATGTAAATTAATTGTCTCGTTTTTTTTGCAATCAATGGTAATTTTAAATGTTTATCAAAATAAGATGACTCAAAGAGTCTATAAAATATGTATACAGTATGGCTTACATGTTTCAAACAGTAGAAAGCAGCGAAAAAAAAATTATATCTAAATTCAAAAAAATTCTTCTATCTAATTTAATTTTTCCATTTTGTCTAATTTTTCACCTCTCCCCATCTCTCTTGGTTTTTTTTTTTTTAATAAATTAATTGTAAGGTTCATTTAAAAATCTAAACTTTCGTACCAACGAGACCCTGCGTTAATAACCCCACAAATATTCCATTTTAGGAAGTCCTGAGGGGTAATTTACGATAGCAGATGCCTTAAGTGTAATTAATCTTGATGGCAGAAACTTTCTCTGTTAAATAGACTTAACACTAATGTGAGAATGTAGTATCCGTTGATAGCGGTTTTATTTTTGTTTGTTTCGTGGAATTAGAGCGGTCAGAGGGAGCGCTAATATTTCATCCCCGCTGAAAGGCTTTCGGATGTTTTATGGGGTTAGTTTGGCGCCAGATAATCTCGGCTTTGGTCGAAGCGTGCGTTCTAGTTTTCGTGTTTATTGTCTGTTGTGGCAACGGGGGCAACTTGGGTCGTTTGTTATTATGTAACCTTTAATAATAATAATAATAATATTATATACACGTAAATAAATGGACATTTAATCGATAAAAAAAATCAGGTTGGGACCAATCGTCCTGTATTCTTTTACATAATACTAAAAAAAAAGATTTCTATCCCTCAAATTTTTAATTTTTTTTATGGGTAGTTGATCGATGATGATATCGATTGATTTTTAATTGTTGTAATATTTGCACAACAGACTTACGAATGATGTACCTGTACCAGTGTAATTTAACAGAAGGTCGTTATGTAATTTACAATGATTTTTTACGCCAGCCATTAAATTATTAGCACCTCATTTGCACGATTCACTTTTTCATCCTTAAAATATATAAGTACGTTGTGGGTATGACGATAAACTTTCTTTTACATAATATGTTGTAGGAGTGTTATTTATACATGAACATGATTTTAATTAATTTTTCAAGTACTTGTAACGTTAAAAAATAATGCCAAATCCTTGAAATAAAAATAATTTAATTACCACGTACCTATATTATATATTCTTTTTATTACTTAATAATTATTTTTATAATCGTGTATGCAAAAATATTTTTTTCGTTTTGCCAGTACATATTTTTATTTGTATAATTTATATGTTTTTGTTACGCCACTGGCCGAGATAAGCATGCCTTAAAAGGGTGACAAAAACTATAAAACATGAACTGATTGTGAAAAGTTGATTTTTCTCGAAAATAATGCCACAATTCAGATAGATGTTTACTTAATGTTAAAGTTTGGTTACAATGTCTAACAATTATCTACAAGTATTGCCAATTAAAAGTTTGTTATCAAAACATTAAATTTATGCAACAAAAGTTTTAAGTAGGTACCTAAGTACTTTGTTATTTTGTACAAATAATTATAAAGTTTTATCTTACTTTATTTATGTAATGTTTGACAACGTTGCATTGAACGTGACGTCACTTTATGTCACAATTCTGGTTGCAATTTTATTATATAATTTTGTACGTCATCTACTGATATCAATAATTCAAAATTTGTTATCAGTATTTTAAGTGCCTAGGCTACGATAAATTTACCAAAAAAAAAATAGTTATTTTATAAAGATAATTATAAAGTACTATTTAATTTGTGCAGTCAACATAACCTCACTTTATAACACATGTCAATTGGCAAATTAAGTATCCAGTTGTTGTTTTTTAACACTTAAAGTGAAACTATTTTATTTATTGTTCATTATTATAATGTAAATTTACTATTAGAGCAAATCTTTAATTAGCAATTCCTTTTCTTTTATAATAATTTCATTTTAACTTTGTACATCATCATCTGACGTTGAAGTATCCAGAGGTACTTTGTCGTCATATTATAAAGATAACAGTAAAGTATTTTTGCACTTTAATTCGTGTAATGTTTGACAACGTTGCAATGAACATCACCTCACATAATAGCACGTGCGAGTTGAGCAATTGTTTAAAATTTATAGTAGTATTGTTGCACTTTAATTTATATGATATTTGACAACGTTATAACATAACCTCACCTTATGACACGAGGCAATTGACAAATTAGGTATACAGTTGGTGTTTTTGTTTTGTGAATCATTGAAATTTAATATAAATTTACTATTATAGCAAATGTTTAATTAGCTATTCCTTTTCTTTTATAATAATTTCATTTTAACTTTGTACATCATCATCTGACGTTGAAGTATCCAGAGGTACTTTGTCGTCACATTATAAAGATCACAGTAAAGTATTCTTGCACTTTAATTCGTGTAATGTTTGACAACGTTGCAATGAACATAACCTGCATAATAGCACGTGCGAGTTGAGCAATTGTCTAAAATTAATAGTAGTATTGTTGCACTTTAATTTATATAATATTTGACAACGTTATAACATAACCTCACATTATGACACGTGGCAATTGACAAATTAGGTACACAGTTGCTATTTTTGTTTTGTAAATCATTGAAATTTAATGTAAATTTACTATTATAGCAAATGTTTCATTAGCCATTCCTCTTTTATAATAATTTCATTTAAACGTTGTACATCATCATCTGAAATCGATAGTTTGTAATTTGTATTAAAATTTTAAGTGCCTGGACTATGTAAAATTCAAGCAAGTATCCAAAGGTACTTTGTCGTCACATTATAAAGATAACAGTAAAGTATTTTTGCACTTTAATTCATGTAATGTTTGACAACGTTGCAATGAACATAACCTCACATAATAGCACGTGCGAGCTGAGCAATTGTCTAAAATTAATAGTAGTATTGTTGCACTTTAATTTATATGATATTTGACAACGTTATAACATAACCTCACATTATGACACGTGGCAATTGAAAAATTAGGTATACAGTTGCTATTTTTGTTTTTGTAAATCATTAAAATGAAGGTACATATTTTATTTATTGTAAATGATTGTAATTTAAAAATTTTAAATGGCAACTCTTGTTTAACTAATCATTTTCTCGTCTTTCATAATAATTTAAAATTATTGTCGTACGTCATCGTCTGACGTCAATAATTTTATTAAAAGGAATGGAATGAGTTGCAATCATTGATTAAATCGTAATCGCATGTCTATAATTTTTTTTATCTTCTTATTGCAAAATTACTTTTATTTTTACTCCTATTCCACTCATTGTATGATTAATGAATTTTTGTGGCAGTTAAGTTTGAATCGATAAAACTTTTAAAAATCGTAAATAATAAAAGGCCTTTCTTTGCCTCCCTTTACTCCTGTTTCTGCTTCTATATTGTCTCTTAACAAGTCCTGTGTCCATAACAATCTTTTTTCTCTTCATTCCTAACTATTATTTATCCAAAGCATTGTCATCCGCCTAGTACATCACATTTTATGCCAGTTCTATCTGATATATTTTTTTATTTTGGGAAATTGTGTGTGTTATCACATCACTTAACTTACAATCAAAATACGAACACAGACCAGTAGTACGTAACGTAAGTTTGTTCGTGAGTTCATATTTTATCACACTTGTCGTTTCCTTGACCTTGGCTAAATAGTTTATCGCGAGAGACAAAATTTTATTTGTCTTTTAATTTATTAAGAACGAGTTCGTTTTGTGTAGGCCCCACACATTTTTAAACGCAAATACACACTCGAGTGTTCCGAACGTTGAACCTTTGCCCTTTCGATACGCCACTGATAACGTACGTTCTTCTTGTTGATAGTAATGAGAATGATATGTTAGTTTAGTTAGTTCTCGTTTCTTTTCAGTCTTTATTTGATAGTCTCTGGTGTTCTTCCGTCTTATTATTTTATAGTTTGTGGACAGTTTTTTTTTGGGACAATGATGAGAATTGGGGTTTTCGTGGGGTCAGGGGATGCCAGTGAGTGAGCTTTTGGATAGTGTACGAGTAATAAAAAAAAATATATATTCAAAATGGAACGTTCGAAAAGAAATTTTTGTAGGAAAATAATATTTGTTAATTATTGTTATGTAAGTACATAATTACCTACATATAGTAGATACGTAAATTATATAAAAAAAAGAGTGATTGTGTCACCATCATGTCTGTCTGTGCAGATTGCTTCTATGTTACACTCACTAGACTCTTGCTAATAGCATATTAACAATTACATAATTATTATCTAATCATCCTAATTATATTATTACTTATCATGAGCACATCATTGTCAAAACATGTTACAATAACATTTAGATACATGCCCTTGATTAATAAATCAATTAATCTTTCATTTAAATTTTTTTGGGGGTTAATACTAAAGGGGTAAAAAAATCGACAATTCAAAGTGCTATCGATTATTGATTTATTTATTTACATACGTATGTACTCATCACCACAATGTTTTGCATATTTTTTTGCCACTTCCTTGAGGCCAAAATCTAAGGAAATTATGTTCCTTTTTTATTCTGTTATTGTTAATTTTATTAATAACAAAATAGGCGTTAATTTATTGCAGACAATGAATGGCGTGCCTGCCATACATACACACTGTAAATATGTACATGAATATTTTCAACGTCACTGAACCTTATTATCAGCTGTTGTCGTGAATAAATTCGTTAAATTAATTAACAAAACTTTATTGGCCAGTTCATTGCACAATACGACCATTTGTAGTAAGTTATTGCTCTGTTATAAAAGATAATAATTAGTACATACATGATCGATTTAATTTTTAATTAGGTACAATACAAATTAATACTATGAGATTGACTTATAGATAACAATTTATTCTGTTACTAGCAGCAATACCCGGCGCTGTCCCTAGAATATTCGCGAATTTAAAACTATCCAGAACATCCCATAATGATTCAATACATTTTTAAACATTCTGAAACATTCTTGAATGATCTTCAACATTCTGGAACATTGCCAAATCATTCTGAAATGTTAAAATATTCTTTTACTTCTTAGAACATATTTGAACTCCCTGTAACATTGGGAGGCAATGGCAAACCACCTAGGGATGCACCCCACTCCCAATTGATCGCCTCGAACGTGGCAAATAATGAAGGCATTAATATTTGGTAGCGTTTATGAACAAACAAGGTTACGTATCAAAGTCCCAATAAATAACCATCGGTCCAAGTACGTAATTATTATAAATTTATACAAACATGGTCACAGCGTGCAACATGAAGGGGGGGGGGGGAGTTATTGCTAAAGTTGACAGACTACTACTACATTTCAATTTTTTTAAATTTTTTGTTGCGACACCAACCCCAAAATATTGAAGTGTACTGACTTTTAATTACGCTTACAATTTGAGATAAGAACCCTCAAAAAATTAAAGTTGTTTTCGGAAAATAAAAAAAAAATTTCTTAGTAATTACAAATTGTATGTAATGTAAGTGACAATTTGGTACGTTATCTATTGTTATCAATTTCAGACGTAATTACACCTCCATATAAACATGATATATATTTCGCTTTTTGTATTGTTTTATATGAAGACGTAACGAGAGACATTATTGTTTATTTATTTTTTTGTAAACTAAGTGTTAACAATAATCTTTGTTTATGAATCAGATCATTATTCATCATTGTGTTCGTTCTAGTTAAAACCAGACTGCAAGTTATGGTTATTTTTTAAAACGCTTGGCAACATCGTACAGAATTATTTATCGATTTTAAAATAGTGTGTAATCGAATAATAGAACATATAAACTGGAATTACATATATGCAGTGACCAGAAAAATTCTGGCCATTTATTAAAAAAAAATTGGAATTTACATTCTAATTGCTAGGGCCCAGGGGTTCCGAAATAGTAGTCTGGTGACCACCAGAGGTCCTCAAACTAATACTTATTGAAAGGTTTTATAAAAAAAATTTTTTGTAGAAAAGTGGACGATAGTATTAATAAATGTTGAGGGTCAGTCAATGCATGAAACAAGTAACATAAACAGTAATACCGGGTGTTATAAATACAGTGTTTGAGAAAATAAATAAGTAATGTAATATTTAGTGCCTAAAATGTTAAACAAATTAATTATTTTTTATAAAAATTTGTTTATATAAATTATATATAGGTATAAAAATCGTTACAGTAAATAGAAATATTTTGTGTGCCTAATAAATTGGACAAAAGTTCGATTTTTCATCCCCTGAAAGATACTTTAGTGTACCCTTTTCTAAAATTAATTTATTATGCTTTATCCCTCTACTAATGGAACAATTTCATTACCTACCTGTCACAATTTCTATCAACATTAAACTTTACAAAATTCGTTAAATGTTTTTCATTAATTATGCTCGATAACTTGATACTAGCAGAGTAGGGTAGTAATAAGTATTAATTTCTAAAGTATATAGGTCATACCCTACCGCAAGGCCCTTTCAAATAAAGCAGTCAAAAGAGCAAGACGAGCTCTAGAAATAATTATATGCATAATATGTAACAAGAAGATTGATGAATTGAATATTAAATTTGGCTGCCTCTTTTGTTGAAGCGTCAAATAACTTCTGACAAGTGGCCTTGCTTGGAATTGCCAAAAGTTGGAAGCCATATAGGTACATAGGTATTCATATTATTACCAATCAATATTTTATTATATAAACCTTGAAATTTGCAGGATTTTTTGTATTGAAACTTATTTTAAAAATGTAAGCGCAATACAAAAATCCAAAAACAACGTTATCAATAGATTTGAATTTTTGTTGCAAAACAAAAAAATTAATAAAAATGGAACTAAAAACCAAATAAAATTTTTTTGAGGGCTTTAAACAAAAAAAAAACATTAGAACACTAAAAATAAAGGAGACTAAAAACAAAAAAATCATTCCTTTAAATTTAACATTATTTTCTAGTATGCTTGGCAACGTTGTACAACGCATTTCCAGAATTATTATGACTTAAAAAAATTAATATTTTAAAATTTTAACAATATGTCTTTAGTGTAGGGCTACCACCGACGGTCTCTTTGCATATGTCAGAGTTAAGTATTTAAATAATAAAAGAAAATTAAGTGCAATTATACACTATGCCCTCTCGTACGTGGTAAAAGTCCTCATATTTATGTGCCCATAGATAATATAATAATATGTATGTATTTATGTAATTTAATTTTCTGCAACTGTTTAATCTGTTATTATTATATTATACATATTGTTGCAAATGGTGCATTTAAATTTTTAAATAGTTTAAAGTCGTCGACGTTCACTATACGACTTTACCATTCGTTTTATTGTTCTTTTGTTATCTAATCATGCCACTCATAGTCCAAGAATCAGACGAGAGTCGTTTCTTATGCGTTTCCATCTGTTAAATTTGCTGACTGTGTACTGTACCCCACATACAGGCACGTTCAATGTCGACACATAATTTTTTAAATTCAAAAACAAAAAAGGAACAACGTTGGTTTGTCAATACGAAATCTTGAAAATGAAGAACCTACTAAGTACTTATTAGATAATAAAAAAGGTTAGTGACGTGAGATCAAAATTGGGGAAGGGGTAGTGGCCAGCACAATCTCGTTAAAGAGAATGGGAGGGGGGTGGAAGAAAGTCTTATGTCAACTTTTTTATTCAAAGAAATTAAGGGGATGGGAGGTATCCAAATCAAAAGAAAAACAAATGACTTATTTATTGCACATTCTTTTATTTATTAGATACTAAATGTCAGGGCTGGACAAAATCTTGATCAATTGGGCTCCAATTCTTTAGCATTTGGTCCTTAAAGTCTTCAAAATTATCAACAGGGTTGAAGCACTTTGATTTAAAAATTAACATGTATATGGTAAATTATTCTTTGTATTTTTTTTAATTTTTACAGTTTACAGTTTTTATACATTTATATATTATTTCTTCCCCAGACTTTGAAAGTATATTATTGAGGTATTTTTGCACTGTTATTTGTCGTATTCTAATTCCCTTGGAAAAAACTGACACAGAAAAGAAATCGATAACTCGAGAGATGTATTTTTAGCTACTACATTCGGAAGCCAATAGGACGAAATCGTTATTTCTTCTCTGTAAAGCCCTCAAAAAAATAATTGGCTTCGTTCTTTTTATTTTTGTTTTGTATTGACAGTTCAAATCTACTGATAACGTTGTTTTTTTTTTTTATTTTTGTATTGCATTTATATTTTTAAAATAAGTTTCAATACAAAAAATCTTGCAAATTTCAAGGTTTATAAAATAAAATATTGATTGGTAATTGGCAATTCCAAGCAAGGCCACTTGTCAGAAGTTATTTGACGGTTCAACAAAAGAGGCAGCCAAATTTAATATTCAATTCATCAATCTTCTTGTTACATACTATGCATATAATTTTTTCTAGAGCTCGTCTTGCTCTTTTGACTGCTTTATTTGTAAGGACCCTGCGGTAGGGGATGACCTATATTCTTTAGAAATTAATACTTATTACTACCCTACTCTGCTAGTATCAAGTTATCGAGCATAATTAATGAAAAACATTTAACGAATTTTGTTATTGTAAAGTTTAATGTTGATAGAAATTGTGACAGGTAGGTAATGAAATTGTTCCATTAGTAGAGGGATAAAGCATAATAAATTAATTTTAGAAAAGGGTACACTAAAGTATCTTTCAGGGGATGAAAAGTCGAACTTTTGTCCAATTTATTAGACACACAAAATATTTCTATTTACTGTAACGATTTTTATACCTATATATAATTTATATAAACAAATTTTTATAAAAAATAATTAATTTGTTTAACATTTTAGGCACTAAATATTACATTACTTATTTATTTTCTCAAACACTGTATTTATAACACCCGGTATTACTGTTTATGTTACTTGTTTCATGCATTGACTGACCCTCAACATTTATTAATACTATCGTCCACTTTTCTACAAAAAAATTTTTTTATAAAACCTTTCCAATAAGTATTAGTTTGAGGACCTCTGGTGGTCACCAGACTACTATTTCGGAACCCCTGGGCTCTAGCAATTAGAATGTAAATTCCAATTTTTTTTTAATAAATGGCCAGAATTTTTCTGGTCACTGCATATATGTAATTCCAGTTTATATGTTCTATTATTCGATTAAACACTATTTTAAAATCGATAAATAATTCTGTACGACGTTGTAGGTAATGAAATTGTTCCATTAGTTGAGGGATAAAGCATAATAAATGAATTTTATAAAAAGGGTACACTAAAGTATCTTTCAGGGGATGAAAAATCGAACTTTTGTCCAATTTATTAGACACACAAAATATTTCTATTTACTGTAACGATTTTTATACCTATATATAATTTATATAAACAAATTTTTACAAAAAATAATTAATTTGTTTAACATTTTAAGCACTAAATATTATATTACATATTTATTTTCTCAAACACTGTATTTATAACAAACACCCTGTATTACTGTTTATGTTACTTGTTCCATGCATTGACTGTAATAGTCATTCATTTTTTTCAATATGAGTTTGAGGACCTCTGGTGGTCAAGAGACTATTGTTTGGGAACCCCTGAGTTCTAGGAATTAGAATTTTAATAAATGGTCAGAATTTTTCTGACCATTGCAGTATGTAATTCCCAATTTTTTTTATATAACTAGGTAACTGCATAACAAACAGTTCTATTACTTGACGAACCCCTGATAGAATTTTAATAATTGAATAGACCACAACATGCATGCTAACATATTTATAGAGAACAGGAATGTTTTCCGGAAAATTTCACCACGAACAGTCGTACTTTCTCATATTTATTTAAAATTTAATTTCACTAGTAGCGGGCCCATTGTTTGCCTACTGCTCGCTCGTATTGCCTTTGGTCCATTATGTATTCTGTCCTAAATAACGTTAGGTATATACAACGTGTCCCACAAGGTTTATAAGATTAAAATATATATTATACTGTAACGAAATAAAAAATAAATTATTGAATAACTAACATCCTTGTTAATAAAAAAAAGTAATAATACGTATATATAGTTATTAATTAACAGAGGCAGAAAGTTCTGAAATTGTTAATTAAAAAAGTTCGCCTGACATGAAACTTTTTCAGACCGATGAAACCCACCATTAATGAGAACAAATCCAGTTTAAAAATCGACCAACTGACTGACGTCAGTCCTTTTAATTATAACCTGTGCATGGCGTATCTCTCTAGTAAAATAAAATTAGACTTTTCTTTCTTCCAGGAATTAATAACGCAGTGAGAGAGTGCCAACTCTTTTCACATAATTATTATATTAAAAATTTATTAAAGAAAACCAAATCAATGTATAATGTACATTTGGTTTGTTTGGGTTTACAATTTAAAATTTTTTTGTACAAATTTTTGGTACTTGATGTAAATCCAATTATTTCTATATACATATGTATGTATTTTTTTAAGTTTTAGTCGTCAATAGGTTACTTATTTGTGTACTTAAAAGTGAAGTCATATAACGTATTATATTATACAATTTGTACAGGGCGTTCAAAAAAAATCCAAACTTTGTTTTTTCAATTAGTTTATACTCGTAGTTGAATAGTTTCGACCATTACTTGATGAAAATCCATAATTAAAGAATAAAAACACTTGTATATGATTTTCACAAATTATTTTTATTTACAGTAAAAATACTCAATAGCCTGAAGAAGCCTAAGTTAAGGCGAAATAATTTGTGAAAATCATATACAAGTGTTTTTATTCTTTAGTTTATAGTTTATTTTGTCATCCCATTGCACTTTTTATTCTCTTTCGATCCAAACAGACGTTTCCTATTGTTTTATTTGAAAAAATTTTAATTTTACTAATTTTAAATAAAAATCCAAAATTACAAAAAATTCTTTAAGCAAAGCATAGGAAACATTTTAACTTTAAAAAATTACATTAATTAATATTTAATAAATAATTCTAAGAAATATGCAAATATGTCATAAAAACAGATACACTTTTTTATTTTCTAAAAATAACTTATGCAATATAAAAAGTCTACAATAATAATTTAGATATACAGGGTGTTTCAAACTGACAAGTACATAAAACGTTTTAAGGAAACCAAAGGTACTAGAAATTGGTAAATTTGGAACTAAGGGTTATCAAGGATGATCTTTTTAACTAAAGTAATTTCAACTGTCGGCCACTTCCGGTTATACCGGAAGTTGATGCCAACTTTGTTATTTTAAACGGAAAATTATATTTTTATGACGAATTCGTATAAAACACAAAATTTTAAGGTAAATTTGATAACCGACTTGTATGCCTACGATGAGTAGTTTTTGAGATAATTTAATTTATCGAAAAAAAAAATCGCGATTGCAACCCAAACTATTATAAAAAAAATCATAACTTTCGTAAAAAACGATTTAGAGGGTTGAAATTTTTACCAGTTGTGGTCGAGTCTTATGGCTAACTTCATGCCAAATTTCAGCTTTGTAATTTGTACAGGGCGTTTAGAAAAAAATGTTATTCGTGTTTGAAGTTTTTAAAGTTTGACTTTTCTTCTGAACGCCCTGTATAAAAAATGAAGCTGAATTTTGGCATAAAGTTAGCCGTAAGACTCGACCACAACTGGTAAAAATTTCAACCCTCTAAATCGTTTTTTACGAAAGTTATGATTTTTTTTGTAATAGTTTGGGTTGCAATCGCGATTTTTTTTTTCGATAAATTCAATTATCTCAAAAACTACTCATCGTAGGCTTACAAGTCGGTTATCAGAGTTACCTTAAAATTTTGTGTTTTATACGAATTCGTCATATATTATTTTATAGTTTGCGGACAGTTCATAATCAATCATAACTTTCATAAAAAACGATTTAAGAGGGTTGAAATTTTTACCAGTTGTGGTCGAGTCTTATGGCTAATATCATGCCAAAATTCAGCTTCATAATTTGTACAGGGCGTTCAGAAAAAATCCAAACTTTAATGTAGAAGAATTCTGTATATACAGGGTGGACAAAAAAACTTTCCATGGTTTTCTAAAATTATTTTATTACTACCTATACAATCTTTTTGACGTTTCTAAAATTACATAATGTACCATCAATCGCTCCTTAATTATTTTTGAAAACGAAATCGTCAAAATTGAAGATTGAGTTTTAATGACAAGTGTGGTCCCATTGTTATCATTATTAATAATTATTAATATCATTGGCTGTTTTCTTTGGTTGTTGGTGTTTACTGTAATTTGTTGTTTGGTTTTGGTCTTTTGCACATTATGCATATATACATACATACATACATTCACCCAGCACGTCCGCTGATATTTTTCTTTCTCACCCAGCACTTAGTTCATTGATTGGCTTGGCACGCTTATAGTTAGTAATATTGTCTTGCTTCCTTGGTTTGACGGTTAGTTGGCTTTCTTGTTTTCCTGCTCGATGTTCCATTGTTACGCATATTGGATGGTGTGGTGTGAATATTTTCGATGGGTAGTTCATATTTTCCATTTTTTTCCAGCGTAAAGTGCAGCCTCTTTGGTCGGAGTGTCCCACGTATGGCACGACACTTCCGAAGAGTTGATTTTCGGCGAGAGCCGGTACCCAGCCGCATGATAGAATCCATTTTTTCGTCGCTCCGTCTTGCGTTCTCACGCAGACAGTTTCGCCGAGACCTACAGGAATGGCCGACCAAATTATGGACACTTATACCATTAATGACTTTAGCCAAATAAATAGCCAATTACGCGTTAATAACGATAGTGCCCTTAGTAGTGTTGTTGATGACGACGAAGGTGGTCACAGTGACGCGAGCCCCTCGACCGGGACGTTAGTGACCAGTGGCCCAGATAGCGATACCATACGCGAGGTTTGTAGTGGTAGTGACGACCATTCGCCCAAATCTAAAAGCGATGCATCCCCCAAACCCGTAACAAGTCCTCCCAGTATTATTGTATCTGTTCCCAAGTCCCGTAGCAGTACTCCTCAACGTAGCAAGGAATCTTTGAAAGAGACCAAATTGGTCGCTAATAAAAATATTTATGAGAATCCGGCCGATGATAGCCAGGAAACCGATAAGTTGCTGATAAAAACGAGCACTTCGAATGGTTCGGCTTTCTCTAAACAATCTGACAGCCGAAAGACCTCCACCACAACCCTAGACAAGTCCCGTCGTAAATCCGAGTCAGAAGACGACCGTGTCTACCATGTGCAGTTCCAGAATGAAACCCCAAGTACTTTACGTGTTAAGAATCCTTCGCTGTACTCGTCCAGTATCCGGTCGGACTCTTCAAGTTCTTCCAGTTCATCAGAATCGAGTTCGAGCAGCGAGTCTGTTGAAATATCGGAAACAAGACCTCCGGACGGGGGATGGGGTTGGGTGGTGGTCGCGGCATCATTCGTCGTAAATCTCATCGCCGACGGAATTACATTTAGTTTTGGCGTCATCTTCGTAGAGTTTCTAAAATATTTTGGAGAGAGCAAAAGTAAAACGTCTTGGATTGGGAGCTTGTTCATGGCGATGCCTTTACTTTCCGGTCCCATAGCCAGCTTTCTCACTGACCGTTACGGATGCAGAAAGGTCACAATAGTCGGCGCATTCCTGGCCTGTATCGGTTTTGTCACGAGTTCCTTCGTCAATAGTATAGAAGTCCTCCTATTGACGTTTGGAGTATTGGCCGGTTTTGGTTTGAGCTTGTGTTACGTGGCTTCCGTTGTTATCGTGGCCTATTATTTCGACGCCAGACGTTCATTTGCAACTGGATTGGCCGTTTGTGGAAGCGGTATCGGAACATTCGTCTTTGCCCCTTTGACCCAGGTCTTATTGGATGAATATGGTTGGAGGGGAACGACCCTTATATTGGCAGGAATATTTCTTAATCTTGTGGTTTGTGGGGCTTTGATGAGAGATCTTCCTTGGACCAGGATTACAAAGAAAAAGGAACGGAAGGAGCGGAAGGAGAAACGGAGGGCAAAAAGGCGAAAAACAGGGTCTTCTGCTGACACATTTTCTGTAAGCAACAACAGTACAAACACAGCAACTGTCTTGCAAACTGTTAACGAAGGCAACGAAAAGGATGACGAAAAGGACGATGCAGAAACCGAAAGGCTGTGCAGCTCTTTGGTCAATTTACCCACATATGTGTATAATGGCGAGAAAGTACCAGTTGAAGTTTTAGAACTTCTCTCCAGCAACAAGGACGTTTACAACGTCCTCCTACAAAATTATCCAGGACTGCTTGCACCCTCGAGGAGTTTCAGTGATTCAGGGCGATTAAACGAACAACATCTGAATTCCAATAATGGAAATTCGCAGCCCATGACTCGTCAGGATCTTCCTCCGCCCGTACCTTCTCCTACACCGTCTCATACTGACGCAGTATACCTTTGGTGGCTCAACAGAAATAACATAACGCCTCCAAGGATGCACCCTCACAAGAAGTTGCCCACAGCATATTTGAAAGACCTGAAGCTTCATAGGTTGTCGTTGACTTACAGGGGAGCAATGTTGAACATCAATAGATACAGGTTGAGAGCATCTTCCTGCCCTGATATTTACAGGAACTCGATGACCACGATAGCTAAGGAGAAGGTGCAATGGTATTCGGTACTGTGGGACTTCTGGGACCTTCTGGTCGACATAATTGACTTCTCCCATTTTGCCGACACTAAATTTTTGCTCTTTTCGATTTCCAATTTTATATTGTACACTTGGTACGATGTTCCCTACGTCTACTTGGCTGACAACGCTGTGGAGATGGGATTTTCGAAGAAGGACGCGTCTGTTCTGGTCTCTGTGATTGGAATCGTCAACATGTTCGGAGAGGTATTTATATTTATTTAAAAAAATGTGAGTATTTATGTAGATACTGTTTTTGTTTTTATAAGATAATAATGGGCTGGGCCGGAGATCGTCCAAACGTGAATTCTGGCATGATTTATGCCACTTGCATGGGTTTCTGCGGGGTCGTGTTGGCCTTTGTTCCGCTGATTAAGAGCTACTGGGGTCTTTGCGTGGTGGCAGCCTTGTTCGGGTTCTTTATAGCTGCCAATTATTCCTTGACCTGCATCATCCTCGTTGAATTGATTACCTTAGAACGGTTCACTAACGCCTATGGTCTTCTTCTCCTCGTCCAAGGAATTGCAAACCTCGTTGGACCACCCCTAGCAGGTATCTAATTGTGGTTGTTGTGTTGTTAGCATTTTTTTGACGATTTTTTTGTAGGGTGGATCTGTGACATCACAGGAAATTATGATTTGTCCTTTTATTTGTCTGGTTTCTTTATTGTCGTGTCTGGGATTTCGCTGGTCGTTTTTCCTGCGCTCAAAAGGTACAGGAAGTTTCAAAATTTACAACGCAACGTTTCGGAAGAGGAAGACACAGTTAAGGACCAGACCGCTGATGCTCCATCTGAGCCCAAGTTTCACAAAATCCTGTTCGCCTGTATAACCGGGAGCGTTTCGAAAAAAAAGCAACAGCCGGAAGAAAACAGCGTCTGATATTAAACAATATTTTTGCGTGATTTTCAGTATTTGAATATAATTATGTATTTACTACATAATTAATAGTTAATGTTCACGTCGTAGCAGTAGACTAGTGAAAATTTTTAATACCTACATATATCGCTTGAACAAGATTTAATAATGTGTACAAATAATAGAAACACTGACCTTAATCTGAAATTTATTTTATTAAGAAAGCTTCATGATTTACAATAATAGAACAAAAATATTCATGCACTGCACAATTAACGATTTTAATTAAATTTCTTACTAACAAACCTAGTCGATCGATATCTTCTCCTTGTAGCGATAAAAAGTTCATAGGCGTCACAGTAAATTAAAAAAAAGAAAACACTAATTTAATTTAACTGTAATCTAAGCAAAAATTAATTCATACAATAATACATAAAGTTGTGCCAGTATTGTTAACCTAACAATAGAGAAATAACACATTTGTAACCATAGCAACCAACAGCAATGCGGAATTGAAATGGCCAATAGGAAACTGTGCTTTCAACACTGGTGTTGTTTGTTGCCATAGAAACGGGAGCTAATGCAGCCAATCAGGGTGAGGTATAATTTTGAACGCTTGTAATACTAAGTGTGCACAGTGTTGCCACTCACGTCAAATAAATGAGAGTATTTGGTTTAGTATATTTAATACATTATATATTGCAAAATATATTTGTTTTAATGTTGTCTCTTTAAATCCCAATTATTAAAAATGCGTTATTTTTAATTTAAGTTTTTAGGAAATTTAAAATTTTTGTTTTTATGGGAAGGCAACGTATTAATTTTTGGAAACGAGTTATTTTATTAGGTGTTAATAAAGTAGAATATTTCATTATTAATGCAGGACAAAAAAATGGCTGTGTTGGCATTATCTCTTTGTTAAATGGTTGTTTATATCATGAATGTTATACTTCTTACGTATTTTCATTATTATTTTTTTTAACAGTTACATTTTGGTTTATTAATAATAAAAAACCTACTTACTAATAAATAAATAATAATGCATGGTACAAATTTAGTTGTAAATTTTATACCATGTATGTGTAATTGGACGTATGACGTATACCTAATAAAATAACATTAGGTAATAATAACAAAATATTTACAGGAATCTACATTTACTGTGATTATATAAGTAGTATTATTTGATTTTGTCTTACAATTACTTATGTATGTATGTAGGTCTATTGTGGTAGTAGTTTCGAGGGGTTCAGTTGTCTAAATATTTATACAATCACAATGGTCACAGGAGGTCACTCTTATTTTCATGGTACAATGGAAAAAAAAATATGTTAAACATTTACTACGGTAGGGTTCAAGACTGTATAGGTGTGTAGGCTAGTTTTCGAAATATTCTGCGGATAAGCACAAAACTGTGATTAATATTGTGAATTGCTTTTTGCATGTTATTAAAAGAACATAATAAATAAATACAAGAGGTGTTATTTCGTTCCAATTGTTGAATGTCGTTAGTAGGTTTAGTAGTCAGTAATCTGCTTGCCTTCGAATTTTTTCCAGTAGATAGAACTCTAGGTATCGAATATTTTGACTGTAGTTTTACTGTAGGTACTTTTACTGAACATGTATTGTCTTATGATTAGCTTATACTTATAACTATTATGAGTACATAATAAAAAAAGAAAAACTTTGAACTGTAATTTTTTAACTCCCAGACACGTAGCTAACTTCGTACTGGTGTGTGCGCGCGCAACTTCCGTTATCAAATCGTTCAAATAAAACCATACAATATTTCTTTATATTATCGTTTTATTGAACAAAAATAAGCAAAAAAACAACAATATAGTAGGTAATAAGCGTAGGAATTTAATAAACAATAAATATAAATGTAACATTAAATAATCTTTGGTAATTCACAGCCATATTTCTTTAGAAGGGGGTTGTTACACATAATTTTGATAACAGCTTGAAATTAATTGAATAGTTTTCCCAGATTAAAGTTTCGGTTACGGCAGTGAAATACCATTGCTAACGAATTTAATTAATTGATATTACATAACAATTAAAATACTGTTAATAAGGAACTATGTTTGTATTTTTTTTATTTATTATGCGTTCGCACATTCTTCGTTGGCGGTTTTTGTACCAGAACCGCAAATTCGTTTGTTTGAAGTGTAAGGGATGAAAAAAATTAGGATACCGGAAACAACAATCCAAATTCCTGCTTGCCAGAAAGTTTGCTCCCATGTATTTGTTACATCAAAAATATACCCTAAATATTATGAAATTATTACTCAGGTAGTTTAAAATTTAAAGGCCTTTTTATTTTTGACTTGAATATAAGGATATAATAGGAAAAGTGATTTTAGTTTACCTGCAATGGGTGGTCCTATTAAGTGTCCAATTCCTTGACATAAAAGGATCAGTCCATATGCAAAAGTGAAATTTTCTAACGAAATAAGTTCCACCAGAATAGCTGGTGTAAACGAATAAGTACTAGAAAAAAATAATCCGAACGAAGCAGAGAATACTAGTACCATTGTATAATTTTCTGTAAAAACCATGATTGCTACACACGAGACACCACATAGAATAAGGCAAACTGCGTAAGCTTTTAATACATTCATCCACGGTCTGTCCCCAGCCCAACCAAGACCAATCTACAAAATATATTTTGTTTTTTAAATCGAAAAAGATACGTCAAAAAAATTGTTACCATCCCCATAAAATTACTAGCTCCCAAAATTGATATTGTTACCGACGCCTCTGAGTCAGTGTATCGATTTCTTTGCAGGTGCTCCACCAAATAAAAGTAAGGCACGATAAACCAAGTGAACAGTATCATCGTTGAGAGGGACATTAGGAAAAAATGTAAGTCCAGAAAGAGGGAAAAATCTATTATGTTTTTCAAAATTTCAACGACGCCTTTGTACCATTTCTAAAAATAAAAAAAAATTCTACAAGGTTATTGTTATGGTTTACAAACCTTTTTATACAATATCTATCTATTTCTTATTAATATAATCAGTGTTAAATTTCATCTATTTTAGGGAAAACCGCATCTAAATCGATTAAGAATTAATCATAATATCGGTCTTAAAGTTTTCTTCTTTTTATACGCTTTTACGTAATCATAACCTAACTTTTAATGCAACGAAGTATAGTCCTCACGGCATCGAGGGTGACTAACTCAGGAATGTAAGTTCATTGTTATGTAACTGGGTCAATCGGTCAGCGCAACAGGTGGCTGGACAAGTGGCGCCTAGCTTTGTTTACAGTGGCAGGTGCAGCGCATCGACCGGGAGCCAGTTTTACGAAATTTCATGATGGCCGCCGACGCAACGGCGAATCAGATGCAGCCAAATGCATGGCGCCCAATTAAATCATTGGGAACAGCATTCCTAAGTCAGTAACTCTCGGTACTTTGTAGGGTGTACTTCGTTGCGTCAAATTGTAGGTTGTAATTACGTAAAAAATATGTAATTAAGGAAAATTACGTTTAAAATGAAGTAAATTAGTTTAAAAAAGTAAATTGAGCACTTCATTTAATATTTATTTATCATTATTATAATAAATATTAATGAAACGTTTATAAAATGCCTTTAAAGAAAATAATAATTTTTACTAAATTGAAAGATATTGTATTAAAAAAAAATCATGTGTGCAATTCACACGTGGTAGAAGTGAAACCTTAAAAATTTTTGTTTCAATATGAGACGAATGTAAAATTTCGGGAAGAGGATAATAATATTGTAGGTTTTAGTATTGATCTTAGTGATACAAACCTAAAGCTTTGTACTACGCATGCGCGCACAAACACGTATTAACACACATACGCTCAGGCCATATTGCCATTTGATAGATTCCTTTAAATTGGTAATACAGGATGGCCAAAAAACAGTTCGGATTTTCTGCTATTCAGTTTAAAAAACCCTTTGTATCGACATCAAGTATGAATGAAACTCATATTGTAGACTTTTAAAAGTTACCTACTTGTTTTGTCTTCTTCATTAACATACTCGCTGAATTCCGGTAAATGTTAGGACAACTAGAAGCCATAAGCCTGTAGTTCGACGAATTCAATCCGGCACAGCGATAGACCAATGAGTGTTTGTGCAATTTTAAATTGTGCAGACAGTGCTGGATGTTAATAATCCCATCTCTTCTTAATAATGGCAGTGAGTCTAATCTGACGGGGGGGAGGGCGTAATGGGGTGCTATTGGAAGAACAATTTCGTTTGGGATTGTACGTTCCAAAAGGTCGATCGATATGTCGTCGTCTTCGGCCTGGAGCAAAGGTCAAGAGTCATATATCATTCATTATCTTGCAGTATTATTAAAACCAGAAATTTTCCACCACATTCAGATGGCCTAAATAAAATATTGGACGAAACGTTGTAGATCTATTTTATTAGAAGAAAAAATTGTTTTGTACTAACCTTCTTTTTATTTTGTTTTTGCAATTCCTTATCGGCTAATTTAAGTTTCATTGTCATAGTTATCGGAATAGTGGGTGGAAGAATACTTGACTCGTCGATAATTGTTGTCAGGCTCTTTTCGGAAGTACTTCGACATGTTAAAAGGGTGGGGTAGTTTTCGAAAATAACGTTGTACAGTCTTTTATTCGCGCTTAATTGTTCTAAAACTTCTAAGGGTACCTAAAATCGATCTGCATATTATACATCCCAAAAAAAAATAAGAAAAGCATAGGTACCTTTTCGCTTTTTTTAATGAAGGTGGGAAGATTGACAACAGACCTGCTAAATTTGTTCGTAGAAATGTTATTGTCGCTGGGGGATTGCATAAACGTTGCCAGGGTTTGTAAAATGTACTCGGGCTTCTCTGTTCTCTTTAATAATTTCCTGATTTCCTCGACGTTTGGAAAATCTGCATCAATTTCGCTTTTCCTGGATAACGACTGTGCACTTGAAGGGTACCTACTACTTTTTGTGTTCGAACTGAAAAAAATTAATCTTTAAGATCTGTCAAGTGTGATCTAGAATGTTCAAAAATGTTAGAGGATATTTTGAATCAATACAGGATGTTCTAGAATGTTCTCGATTTTACGGGAATGATCGAGAATGTTTTAGAACTATTCCAAGAATGATCTACAATGTTCGTGAATATTCAAAAATTATACAGAATGTTTTGGGTCATTACAAGATGTTCTGGAATGTTCTCGATTTTTTAAGAATATGCTCAACTTTACGGGCATGATTTAGACTGATCGAGAAAGTTCCAGAACCTTGAAAATATTTCTAGAATGTTCCAGAATATTCAAACATGTTACAGAATGTTTTGAGTCATTACAGGATGTTCTGAAATGTTCCCAACTTTTCAAGAACGGTCGAGAATGTTCTCGATTTTACAGGACTGATTTAGAATGATCGAGAATGTTCGAGAACTTTCAATATATTTCTGGAATGATCTAAAATGTTCCAGAATATTCAGAAATATTGAATATGGCCCTCCACTCCCTACCCCTACATTAAATAGTTACCTTTTTTGTGCCATTATGACCCACCCAGGTTCCTTCATCAGCATCCCACAAACGCAAATATTCAACAACGTGCCGGCTAAAATAATCATGGTGCCTCTCCATCCCAGTTCCTCGATTAAATATTGTGTTAGGGGTGCGTATATGAAAGTGCCAACCCCGGTACCACAGGCACCAAGTCCCACTGCCAACGTTCTCCTCTTGTCGAACCAATAGGCTATCGACACGACCGCGGTCACATAGCAAACTCCAAGACCTAGACCCGATATGACCCCGAATGTCAGGTACATGATGGCTATCGAGTCCGCGAACGAGCTTAATAAAAACCCCACGGCTGCAATTATTCCACCCAGTATGGTCATTACCCTGCAACCGTAACGCTCCACCAGGGCGCTCATTATGGGACCTGTTAATAAAGGGACTGACACGAACAGGCTCCCGATCCATGATGTTACAGAATTCGATGCTCCAAATTCCTCCAGGAATTCCACGTACAGAATACCAAATGTGAAGCATATGCCTAAAATTGAAATCTTATTAAAATTGGATGTTCAAAAATTTTCTTACTTAATACATACCATCAGCAATCATGGACATTAGAAAAGAAGAGAACACTATAACCCACCCCCAACCCCCATCTGGAATTTTAGGCTTAGGCTTCTGCTTATTATGTTTATTTTCACTTGTACAATTTTCTTTTATTGTCTTCTCATTTTCGTTCTTATTTTTGGTCAACAGTTTTTCTTTAGTTTCGTTGTTAGTTCGATTTTGAAAAGATCGTAGTTTCGTTTTTGGGTTTTTTAAAAATTTCTTTTGTGAATATCCGTAGTCGAAATTTCTATCGGGGCTGGGATCTAGAGACGAGGAAAATGATGACCATCCCACTAATGGGGCTAGACCTTTTTCCTGGACGTAAATCTGGGGTTCCATTATCTATATTTTTATTATCACAGCTATTTAATATTATGTAATTATTAACAATGTGCTTGAGAAGAAGATGCTATGTGGTAAATAATTAATTAGTAGATACTGTAAATTGTTATCTTCTTTCTTTTCTCCAACGTTTCGGCCAACTAGGACTTCTGCAATGAATCAGTTGTCTGTGGAGAACTTTCAAATACTGAATTGCCTTTTTTGTCATTAATAATCGATTTTTTAATTAATGAATCAGGTGCAGATATTCTTTTAATGTGCGGCTACATGTTTAATTACCCTAACAAAACCCTGCAATAAAAAACGCAAATGTTAAAATAAAATAATTTTGTTATTTAGGGTTTTCGAGTGGTATCAGTTTGGTACATTTCCAGAATAATAACTTGATAAGATTACTTTTAATTCCGGCTTTATTTTCATCGCTGATAGCTTACAAAAACAGGAAAATTATTTTTACGTCCGGAAATAAAAAAAGCAAAATACTTTTTTTTGTAAATAACAAAGAGAAACGAAATTTTATTTTATTTATTAATCCTATCAAAATTTAAACAAGCAGTTTGGAAAATTGCAAAAAAAAAACGAAAATTATTGTTTATAACAATACTATAATACATGATAAGAAAATAATCTGAAAAATGGCACTCACCTGTAAAATTTTGAATTATTTGAATCAATAGAAATACATACTCCGTAAAAAAAACATTTTTACGACTTGAAACTGATCGATGGTCCGCTTCGTCTTTGCAGATTCGATGTCTGCATTTTGTGACGTAACATACGCGAAAACTGCCACTTGAACTGCAAACGACTAACAATAACTAGTCGAAGCTTTGGAACAAATTTATACCACGAACTTCATCATGTAGGAGTGCCTAATATGATTATAGTTCCAAAGTTACGAGCATTTTCAGTCGTCTTCAAAAAAGCGCCTGTGCAAACGGTCATAAATTGCCCATAATTTGAGTTATTTTTAGATTTTATACATATATTCTTATTTATAATTAAAGATCAAATATTTCTTTTTTACAAATTTACAATTACTATCATGTTTCTTGAAAACCTTTAGAAAGTTTTATTGTTTATATTTCGCGCGATAATTTTGAATAAAAATAGATACGTCTGGCAACGTTGTTAGGTACAGCAATCAATACTTTTGGCCATTTGAACTACTGCACTGGAACAAGACCTAATAACCTCTTTTCGTAACTTCGTAAAAGTTAAATAAAACAGTGTTACCTAAGTTAAACCATTTATTAATTATAATCAATAATACTATTTATTGGATAACAAAACAGGTAAGGAATTATATCTTATTCTTCCACCTTTTCCTCTAGTAGTTTCTGCTTATAAGTTCTAAGACGTTGAATATCACTGCAGTTTTGTTGTAACTGTACTTGTAAGCTTGCACATTTTGCTACCCAAACTAAAGCCTGCCTAAATTTCGCTTGTGCTTGATGAAGATTTTGAGGAACTAATACACCAAACCACTTTATAGGATTTACCGCATTAGTATTAGTGCTGTTTGTAATTTCATTATTGTATTCCAATTCAAACACGTTGTCTTTTATGAGGTCTTCACTATTACGATTCACCACAACTAAAGGATCTATATAAGTACTATTTTCTGTAGGTAACTGCAAGGCCGAGACCTGATTGTGCCCCATTATGTATCTTGCTTTTGCCAAATGTAATTCCCCATCACTCATTGAATTTTCTATGCAAACTTTCAAACCAATTGTTTCTTGTATTAACGTTAGGGAATCTAGAGTAAGTTTATCCAATGTAGTACACACTTTATCCAGTTTGTTTTCCATTTTAAATGAAGCGATTTCACAAAAGATAGTCAATCACACAAAATTATAACACCATTTAATTTAACAATTAATAATTAATCGACTGATATTTATTTCCTTACAATTTAATGTTTTTAGTAGCAATACTTAATCGTATAGCTCATCAAATTATTAAACTACAAATCTGAATAAAAATCATGTCATATTTATGTTCAACAATTACAAAAACACGTGACGAACGTGCAGTGTTGCCGGTTCGTGTGTTTATTAAATAAATATTTTTGTTAATGTAGGTATTTTTACGTACAACTTTGTAAAATTAATTATTGCTTTAATTCATTAATATGCATAATTCCGAAATTTAAATTTTTGCTTTTTAAAGGTTTTTGTCTTTTATTATAATTTCTAACTATAGTTTTATCGTTCAGCCATTATTGAAACACTACTTGACGTGATGTACGTATTCTATGTGTATACCATAGAGTATGTTACATTTGTCAAATTTGATGTTTACGTCATTTTAATTATTGTTTTTACCTTTTTTAAGTGTATATTTATCGCCTGTTTCTTGAATAGTATAGTTAATAAATTTATTGCAACTATTTTAACAACAGTAAAAAGGTTAGTTAAAATTGTAATAACATATTTAAATCGTAAATTTATTCATTTGTAAAAAGTTTTGTTAACAGCATTCTCATTCCTTTAACATTTTATCAACACAATGTTAACTTATTGGGGCTTAATTATTTCTTGTTGAACATAATGATTATTTTTACAGGAATATAACACTACATTGTGGATACAGACTTGCCAGACAACTTTCACAAGTCATTGTTCCTTATAGAACAAAGCAGCACAGAAATAACAATGGAAGTACAATTTTCCTGTTGGAATGGTTTAATTGGTATTTGTTCAAAAACAGGACTTCTTAACTATGTCTTCAAGTGTTCTATCAGAGAAGGTAAGGGATAATTAATTACACATTGATTTAATTGTATGACAATAACTTTTATTAGTTTATTTATTAACTGGTACCAAAACTAACTAGAATTTTCAAAAGTTTGTAAAGGATTCATGTTGAAAATCAAACTAATCTCGGTCTTTATCATAAATGAAATCCCTAGCTCTTGTTTTTTGTAAAATGTAATTCTTGTTGAACAACATCACTTTTAATTCTTGCACCTAATATTCATTAAATACTTACTAAATATAACAATTGCTTTTATAGGAACATAACACTTCATTGTGGATATGAACTTGTGGGACAACATTAACAAAAATCACGTTTCCTTATAGAACAAAGCAGTGCAGAAGGCACCATGAAAGTACTATTTTCCTGTTGGAATGGTTTACATAATATTTGTTTGAAAGCAGGACTTTTGGATGGTTTCTTGGGTGCACCATCAATGAAGGTAAGGCATAACAACATAAGAAATTTTATTAGTTTACTTTTTATTAATGGGTATTAACTCTAATTAAAATTTTCAAATTTGTAATTGATTCATGTTGAAAATGGAACAGGTGTCAGTCTTCATCATAATTAACAAAATTCCTAACTTATGAATTTTTTGTTCTATGTAATTCTTGCTTTACATCAATTTTGACTCTTAGACCTAATATTTACTAACACTTACTAAACATAACATTTCCTTTTACAGCAATATAACACTACGATGTTGATACTCGTTTATGGGACAGTGTTCACAGAAGGCACCTTTCCTTGTACAACAAAGCAGTGCAGAAGGAACCATGAAAGTTCCACTTTCCTGTTGGAATAGTTTACATAATATTTGTTTGAAAGCAAGACTTTTGGATGTTTTCTTGGGTGCATCATCAACGAAGGTATGGAATAATAACACAAATACTTTTACTAGTTTACTTTTTATTAATGGGTATTAACTCTAACTAGAATTTTCAAATTTGTAATTTATTCATGTTGAAAATGGAACAGGTGTCAGTCTTTATCACAATTAACAAAATTCCTAACTTAAGAGTTTTTTGTTCTATGCAATTCTTGCTTTACATCAATTTTGACTCTTGCACCTAAGATTTCTTAAACACTTACTAAATATAACAATTCCTTTTACAGCAGTATATACGATGTTGATACTCGTTTATGGGACAGTGTTCACAGAAAGCATCTTTCCTTGTACAACAAAGCAGTGCAGAAGGAACCATGAAAGTACCACTTTCTTGTTGGAATAGTTTACATAGTGTTTGTTTGAATGCAGGACTCTTTGACCATTTCTTGGGTGTACCATTGAAAGAAGGTAAGGAATAATTACACTTTTATTGTAAACAAGAACTTTTATTAATTTATTTTTTTGGTAATGGTAATTTTTAAATTTGTAATTGATTCATGTTGAAAATGGAACAAGTGTCAGTCTTTACCAAATTAACAAAATTCCTAACTCTTGAGTTTTTTGTTCTATGTAATTCTTGCTTTACAACATCAATTTTGACTCTTGCACCTAATATTTTATAAACACGTACTAAACATAACAATTCCTTTTACAGCAATATAACACTACTATGTCGGTACTCATTTATGGGACAGTGTTCACAGAAGACATCTTTCCTTATAGAACAAAGCAGTGCAGAAGGAACCATGAAAGTACAAATTTCCTGATGGAATAGTTTACACAATATTGGTTTGAAAACAGGACTTTTTGACAGCATTGAGTGCACCATCACAGAAAGAGTTGAAAATAAAACTATGTTCAGTCTTTATTATAATTTATGAAAATTCTAGCTCTTTTGTTTGTAAAACGTAATTCTTGTTGTACAAGATCACTTTTAATTCTGAAGATATAAATGTTTATTAAACTCAACTTAAATTCCATCTTGTATTGAAGTTTCGAGAAAATGAGAAAGAAACTTATTTGTGAAAATAATTATTTTAAGGCCCCTATAAAATATAAAGAAACTTTTGATAGAGCTAATATAATGTTAGAGCGTGAATAGTTAATAACTTCAGTTGTGATGTCCTCATGTTTCTCGAACAATTTTTACAGAAGGAAATTAAAAATTAATGTTCTCATATTTTTGTATATATAATACAAGATGTAACTCTTTTTAATGTACTTACAAAGACAATAATATTCCAATATCAATTAATTATCACAAACAATAATTTGTGCTCTTCTTAAGTAATTATTTCTACATGTAAACTGTTACATTAATATAATTGTTAAAATATTAATATATCGGTATGTATATTTTTGTATTTGATGTATTTTGTCTTTTATATATTTTGTTCCAAATTGTATAAAATGCTTTGTTAATATATTAATGCTAAATTGGATTGTATTTTTACTGTACGTAGCTAGAAATTTTGAGAAATTATATGTATGTACATTATCTAATTGTACTGTAAACAGGTATACTTATAAAATAAAAATTAAATAATTAAAATTATAAGTGTATTTTCATGAGTGAAAGATTCTTCAGAAACCGTTATTTCCGGAAAAATACCATAAGCAACTTATGCTCTCCTAATAAAAATACAGAAAATTATTTAAAATTAAATTTTGGTCGTCATATTATTTGTTGATCAAACCTCGTATAGTCCCAGAAATGAAAATTTTGCTTAAATTTTGACCATTTGTATTAGGAGAGCATAAGTCGCAGGAGGTATTTTCAGGTAAATTTAATCAAATGATTTATTGATTAACCCTCGTATAGACTCAGCAATTAAAATTTTTCTTAAATTTTGACCATTTGTATCAGGAGAGCATAAGTCGCAGGAGGTATTTTTTTTATTTATTGATCGACCCTCGTATAAGCTCAAAAATTAAAATTTTGCTTAAATTTTGATCATTTGTATCAGGAGAGCATAAATCGCAGGAGGTATTTTTTTTATTTATTGATTAACCCTCGTATAAGCCCAGTTATTAAAAATTTGCTCAAATTTTGACCATTTGTATCAGGAGAGCATAATTCGCAGGAGGTATTTTTTTTATTTATTGATTAACCCTCGTATAAGCCCAGAAATTAAAAATTTGCTTAAATTTTGACCATTTGTATCAGGAGAGCATAAGTCGCAGGAGGTATTTTTTTTATTTATTGATTGACCCTCGTATAAGCTCAAAAATTATAATTTTGCTTAAATTTTGACCATTTGTATTAGGAGAGCATAATTCGCAGGAGGTATTTTTGGAAAAATTAAATTTTTGCAGAAATTTCAACGTTTGTAACAGGAGAGCATAAAAAGGGAAAGCTTTTTTTTAGAAATATGTATTGGTCGAACTAATGGTTTCGAAGATCTTTTACTCAAGAAATGTAGCACATTTTCAAATAGTTAAAGAAAACAGGTATGTAATTTTATTTGATTTATTAATTAAACCAGTTATTTACATTATATAAAATATATTACTACATGAATACATATATTTATAATACTTATTATTTATACATATAACACATTAAACTTTAGGTTCATTTAATACATATCTACATAAAATAACGTAAAAGTAATAAAAATAGAAAATGTACAAATTAAGTTACGATTATTATATTAATATAACAGTACAAAATACCTGAAAGAGAAAATACTCAACAAATTAAAATACAATTACATTATTATAAAAGTTTTATATGTTGTAATAAATGCTTACAAATAAAAGAGTACAAGTTGTTTTTTTGTGGCACAATTGATTTTTTTAATATTATTGTATTTATAGGTATATTTAAATGAGTTAAATTAATACTCCCACATGTACAACAATACCAAAAAGTTTATTCACTACGATTACCAATTACTTCCGCTCTTTTATAGTATTTATGACAACACGAAAGACTTTTATATTAACATTTAAACGTTATATTTGGACTAAAAAAACCCCTCTAATACTCCGTGGCCTCCACAGTCACCCCTTATAGCCAACCCTTATCCGCCAATATATTTCTAATGATTGAAATTTAATTTAGTTTTAATAATTTTACCAAAAAGACAATTTAGAAAAGTTTTGAATATCAGAGGGACACTTTTTTGTTACAAATATATCGTTTAAATATTAACATAATAGTTTATAAATACAAATAAATACCTGTAAGAGAAAAATACAAGAAAACAAATGAAAAAGAATAAAGTATGATGTCTTCAGTCTTCGATCGATGTCCTTTACCTGTAAGCGAATAGTGCAGTGCATTAACCAACTAAACTACAAAGGACTAACGGCAAAAACTAATAGAATTGGTAGAAAAGATTGGACAGATGTCGTCTGAGAGAGCTGGGCAGTCGCCTATTGCTTCTATTCCAGATAACCCACACCAATCAGTCTGAAAGGAAGTGACGTTCGAGTAGACCGCGTGAAGTGTATAAGACACTTCAAAGAACAACTAAAAAGCTAAGTCTATGGCAAGTCGCTCGGGGAGGCCTCCGCTTCGAACCATAGATGAGAAAGAAGAAGCAAGATAACGAAACGTTGAATCCTGCGGATCGTGTAGGGTAAATGCGAAGCGTGATAGTAAGAATTGCAGTAAGCAAAGCGAAGAGGTAAGCAAGAGAACATGCAAAATAATAAAAACAAACTAAAATGAATTCTAATAAAACAAACATGCAAAATTAAGACTATTTTAAAAAAACAAAAAAGAAAAATACTAACAAAAGATTTCTAACTACGGAATGAAGATCTTCTTTGTCTTCTCCAACGATGACCTGAAACAAATAGGGTGGTAATAGATTAATAAAGAGCGATTTAAAGTTAATTGTTATTTATTCTCACCTTTTTAATCATGTGAGCAGGTTAACAAACGTGAATTGCAAGCGATTGCAAACCATGCCAATGGAACTTCGGGATGCCCTCAATCAGCTGTTGAAAATTAACTGCATGACGTTGCAACGGTAGATCATTGCTTGTATCACCCTTAAAGCATTGTCAGTTGTGGATCACCCTGTAGAAATGGACAATAATAACGAATTAATTACACATTGCCAAAAAATCTAATTCTAATAAAATAAATATTACAACTATAGGATCTTCTAGTGTTCTCTAATGTTGATGTGAAATAGAAAGGGTTATAATAGATTAGTAATGAGCAATTTAACTTTTAATTATTGTTTATTCTCACCTTTTTAATTAACTGCAGATTGTAATATTTTGAAGTAAACCAGAAGTTGCAGACAATGTTTCAAAAGGATTCCAAGAACATCGAGATATTCTCATTGACCGGTTGAAAACTGCTCCATGTTGTAAGGTGAAAATCAAATCCGAGAATACCGACACGTTTGTAGCGAATTGGTTGTTCTCTCATACATAAGTTACTCTGTAAAAAGGGTTAAGAAAAACAAATCAATTACACTATTAAAGAAATAATATTAATCGAATAAAGATTTCACATCTACTATTGTTAATTAATATTTTTACTTACTAAATCATCCTCTTTTTTTCAACAAAACAGGAGATGCTGTTTCCATAGGAAAAAGATACTTTTATGTTTCCTAAAGGACTTCTACTTTTGCAGCAAGAGATGAATATTATCTGTGCATCCAATGTTCCTGAATATTTGGTGTTCCTGTAAGACAAAATCGTTTTATGTAAATAGTATTACAATATTTGATGATTGAATTAAATTTAATGTAATAAAAACGCACCTAAAGTAAGCAAAATTGCACAAAATTAAATGGCGACGCGGTGCAACTTTCAGGACCACACCCATAGTACTATAGATCACAAATACCGATAGATGGCGCTTTTAGATAGTGTCTCAATAACCGCCGAACAATGAAATTATCGTTTTTGTTTTAAAAGTTATTAAATTACATTATAAGGCTAATATAACCAAAATTTAATCAAAATATTCTGCTTTACCTCAGTGAAATGAAGTATTTTGCGAAAAACAACATAATAATTACAATCAAAATCTGATTATATATACAATCCCTACACTTACTTCACTCATAGTATCTATGACATTATACATTAATAAAATAATTATACCCTATCATAGTCCGAATAATATTCGAGACAAAATTCGCAATACTTTCAATAGGTCTGTTGGATTTTCGAAAAAAAATTTTTTAATATAAACCAAAAAAATTACTTTCTGCAGATGAAAAAGGATCAAAATTTTAATTTTGAAGCACTGCATCTCAAAAACACATACCTAATTAGATATTAAATTCATTTAGATATTTAGAAAGAGCGCTCTATGAAGATTATGAAGATATATGGGTTGCAATTCCATAAAAAAAATTCTCGAAATCTAATTTTTGACAATTTTATTAAAACAAATGTTGGAGGTTTTGATACGTTACGATTCCCAAAAAAAAAAAAAAATTTTAATACTGCAAAAAATAACGAAAAAAATTACTAGATACCAACGGATTTCGAAAAATGGTAAAAAAATGCGTAAATATCAAATCACATGGATAGGTCGCTAGAGTACACCCTGGATCTTAATACCGCATGTTGGTATTGCCTAAAAAAGTTTTTTTTAACCTGTAAAAAGACCCGAAAAAGTTACTACCAACGGATTTCGAAAATGGGGCAAATTTTCGATTTAGTGGCATATTCTAATCCAAGGCAGCCCACACCTAAATATGATATAGCCCCGAGACGAAAACAAGTTAATTTTTAGATAAAAGTTCCAGTTATATCCAAAAATAAGATTTTAATATATTGTTTAGTAGTTAGAGAAATATATTTTTATATATTACAAAAAAAAATATCTTTCAAATTCGATTTTAGTGTGTTTATATTTCTTAGTTTGGATATTTTTATAATACAACTTTCCTATTAATCATCCCCCTTATGTCACTATGAAGAAGGGGCACATTATTTTTAATAGTATCTTAGGATAAAACTATTTTTATCCTTTAATAACCATGTTACTTTTATACACATATATAAACAATTATCTGCTTCAAAAAGAGAAATCTTAATTTAAAGAGAAAAAATTTCCTTACGTGTATGTATAAAGCTATATCAATATTTTTTTGTCCGCATTCTTTACCAAAAGTCGTATCGAGAATTGTAATATACAGTACCCCGCGTACAAATACATAAATCAGACAAATTTCAAAAGAAGTATGTGAATATTGACCTCTTGCACCAAAATGTAAAAGTATCATAACTATTTTTTTAGACTGCTTACGTACCAAATAAATTATATTATAATAATCGAAAAAGTTAATGACTCACAAATTTTGACTCGAATTGTAACGTTCTGCCATCGTTTCTACAAATAGACACAATGTGACCTCTGACTACACTGACCGCAATAATGAAATTGTTTTAAATAAATGGTATGTTAAATTTTGTATAGGCAACCCACCATACCGCAAAGTATTGTACAATATTTTGATAAAATAGCAGATTTTTCAAAAATAGGGTTCAAAATGCTCGTCAATGATTTCTAATAATATAAAATATATAAGCCGTAATTTTTTTTTATTAGATTTTGATACTTTCATCTCTTTTAATGAAGGAGAAATTAATTTTTCAAGAATTAAAACCAAAGTTAATAGAAATTTTAAATTAGGGGTTGAACATGAACTCCGGTAATTTCCAATTACACAGTTCTTTTAACTGATGTCCCACAACAAGTTTATTAGATTTTGATGCTTTCAGTTCGTGTAATATGAGAAAAATTAATTTTTCAAGAAATAAAACTAATATTTTTAAAATTGGGGTTGAAAGTACACCCAGGTAATTCCTAACTATACAAATCTTTTCCTTAATGTCCCATAACAACTTTATTATATTTTGACGCTTTCGACTCCTTTAACAACGAACAAATTAAAATCTCAATAAATTCAATTTTCAATTAATACAAATATTTTTAATTTGAGGGTTGAAAATACGCCCTGGTATTCCAAACTATAGTTTTTTTGTTGATGTCCTACAACTTTATTAGATTTTGATGCTTTCAGTTCGTTTAATAAGGGAGAAATTAATTTTTCAAGAAATAAAGCTAATCTTTAAAATAGGGGTTGAAAGTATATCCAAGTAATTCCTAACTATACAATTCATTTCCTTAGTATCCCACATTAACTTTCTTTTGATTTTGATGCTTTCAACTCCTTTAATAAAGAAGATATTAAAATCTCAAGAAATTTACCTTTGATGATTAGTTAGTTGTGTATTCCAAAGAGCATCATTTTCTAGAAATATCCATGAAGATTAGTTAACTTTATAGTAAGGAATTCCATCAGGACCTATTACACTTCGATTTCTTCCTGTAATAAAAGCACTAAATTAAATTCTATGTATTTAAGAAAAATATTTTACAATCTAAGTACATACATAATACATTCATTAATACTAGGAAAATACAAAAAAAATTGCAAAACTTTCCCCTTTGAAGTTTGAATCTAATAACTGTGTTTAACTAAAAGGTGGGCCTGAGTAGTTTAGATTATTAACATCAGGAGCCATAAAAATTGCAGTTAAGAAACCAATTTCATTCTGTTTTTTTGTTCACTCATGAAAAATGAAGCAAAACGCCTGAATCACAAATGTAGATTTGATAACTACAGGAAGTACCCATAGGATTAAAAAGCTGAATTTGCCAGTTCATACTAGGTACTCACTTATCGTTGGTACTCGTATTATCTACAAAGATAATATTAACGAAAATCTTATTGTATATATTGGATGTATGGTACATAAAGACTATATTGAAAAGTTGTCATGCATCATTAGTTATATACTTCATAAATAAGCAAACCAAACAAATCAGAGATAAACGTAAATGTATTTGCCTTAGTAATCATAATAAGTAGTAACAAGGAAAAGTATATTATTTAATATTTTTCAACTTCTGTTTGACTTTCAATACACAAGTGAAATTGTGATGGTGTTCTGAGTGAAAAATTCTGAAGGTAAATGGGATTTTAGACTCATTATAAGTTAATTATTTTTTTAGTGATACACATAATCTAAGGTACAATAGTACAAATATATACAATTAAAATATTATATACTATTATTAAGTAAATATTAATTTTCAGTTATCATTTTTGTTTCCAAAATACATATTCATACAAAACCAAATAAAACACAATACTTTAAAACAATAGTTTCTAAGTACCTGTTATTTATGAATTTAGAAATTTAAATTTACTTTTTTTTATACCTAAACTATTATTATAAATTCGAGTCAAAACTTACAGGCACTGTAGTTACTTATTTCAGGCCCCTTCGTGAACAAATTATTGTTGAGGCATGATAGTAAATGAATTACTCCAAATTGTGAAAATCTAACTAGAGCTTCTAGGACTAAAGTAATGTTTTTAGAATTGGAGTTGTTGCGGTGAGGGCTTTGCCCAGCCCTAACTACTTTACATAATGGTAAATCAAAACGTAAATGCCTCAAATACTACTAATTATTATTTTCAATTCTAAGCATATTGTAACAATATAATATTATTAAAAAAACTCACTTAATTTAAATTTTCAAAAAGGAAAAGCACAATATCCATTCACTATTCACATTTTTATTTTGAATCAACATAACCTAGGTGTACGAAACCACTTGATATTCAAACAAGTTTTAAATTTCTGAGAATAAAAACTAATTTAATTCGTTGCGAAATTAATTTTATAAATTAAATTATTATTTCTTTCTTTAAGCTAAGATTTTAACTTTACTAAATTTAAAACTTTTCGCGATTTTTAACCGATAAACATACCATAGTTGCACTGACACTGTTAGTTCAAAAGTACCACAGGTGTAGTTCATTTGAAACAAATGTCAATAAAAAGAAGAGGTTAGAACACCTAAGGCAATTAAAATATTTTTATAAAAAATAACAAATAAAACATTAATCCCTATAATTAATTGATTAAGTCGCGTAAATAAAACGGTTATCGTGTTTATTGTGAAATAAACATCCCGAACCTGAAAAACAAGTAATCTCTTATAAAATGACTTCAATGTTCGAGCAGTTTGAACAACCATTCCAAATACTAGACTCTAACAACGATTTAACAGATATAGTACGTAACTGTTCCCTTATATATACTTGTATGGAATATGTGTTTCATATTTAATGTTTGTATTTAGTCATCTGGGTATATTAACATAAAAATGGAGAAGGAACTTCCAATTTTTACAAAAAATAAGATGTGCTTCAACCCATCAGGAAAGATAACACATGTTGCAATGAGTAACAAATATCTGGTAGTTGCCATGGCAAATGGGATGCTCTTTTGCATGAATATTCTCAAACCAGAGCAACAAAATGGTAAAACTATCATAAGTTTATTACGAAGAAGCAGGAGTAAAGAAGCATTTTTTTTCAGAAATTTCATTACATAAATATACTGCTTCAAGTCCATTAACAAATTTATTTCTTGATCCCACCGGTAATCACTTATTAATTAGTTTTGGTTCAAAGTCCCCAGAGTTGCTTTATTTATCAAGGAAATCAGTAAAACTAAAGGCATCAACAAAGTTTAAAGGACATGAGATCACAGAAGTTGGATGGAATTATCTTAATGAAAGTGAAACAACAACTGGTTCTATTCTATTAGGTACCTAATATAAATTAGACCTCTGTATAATTAATGTATTATTTCAGTTGTGTATTACTTCTTTATGTAGGTACATCAAAAGGACTAATTTTTGAAACAGAAATTGCCCTGGAAGGAGACAAGTTTCTTACAAGTGGATTTTCTTCAAGCATCGAGCAGTATTGGAAAAATGTAAGGCTTTTGAAACTATTACAATAGTTCAATATTTATAGGAAAACTTTACCATTTATAATTAGACTTTATATAATCAGGCCTATTCTGTAACTCAATAGAAATGTAGGCATCGAATCGAGATGTGGAGAGATCGTAATGTACCCACTTCTACTGCGTCTTTCAACGTCGATTTTTGATATTCTGTAACTAAAGTAGACGACGCGACAATCGAAATTTATGATTTCTACAAGACGTTAGGTGGAAAACGCGGCAACACTGCATTTTTCATGCGAATATGGGCCTTAGTAACCATCTGACAGTTGGTTACTTTAACCTAACCGAACTAATAAAGCAAATTTGTGTTGAATACCGAGAATTGAGAGTGACGTACCCAAGGGTAAACCAGATGTCCAGTGAAACCCTTAGCAGGTAGAGAAATTCACACTGCCTTAAGAACCATTTTAAGCAGTAGGCGCATGTGCGAAGAGCTTTCTACCATCGAAATAACGATTTCGACAGCTTCCATGCAGTCGAAATGTCATATTTCGATGGTCGACTTTACATTTCGATTCGAGGAGTTACAGAATACCGATTCCGTACAATTTCTATTCTACCCCACCACTTCTATTCGATTTCAAGCATCTCTATTCGATTTGGAGTTACAGAATAGGCCTGAATGTTTATTTGGAAGTATAAATTTTTTAGCTTCCAAATTATTTACCAATTTATGGAAATAAAGAAGTAGATGGTTTGGTAAGTGAGGTGTATACATTACAAATGCATGTAAATGGAAATATTTGGTTCCTCTTTCTATTTATGTTATAGCTTTATTATTTTTCAGTAACTGTTACTAACTATAAGATAGTACATACTATATTGTATCGTTTTCTTTTTTTAATAGGTATTTGATATTGGTAAAAACACTGATACTCCAATAACTGGCTTGCATTTTGATCGAGTAACAGGGACTGACAAATATTTTATTTTCGTCGCTACTCCAAACAGGCTGTATTATTTCACACGAAAGATTAATTGCGACGAAAAACCACTTTTGCAGCAAGTTTTTAACAAATATATAAACATTCCGGAAAAAGATACATTTTACATGGTTGAAAGCAAAATGAGATACTCTAGGCTCAGATTCTGGTCTGAAAATCTTACCGTTCCAGACTCATTAGCCTGGATGACAGAAGGCGAAATTTTGTTTTGCAAAGTACTTTAAAAAATACCTCAAAGATAATTTATTAACCATTAAAAATACAACTTTTAGCTTGATCTTTCTACCGAAGAAAATATTAATTCAATTGTGGCCAAAGCTGAGAAAATTCCGTTTCCAAAACCGCTATATCAAGATTATTCTGTGTCCCAAAAGCCTCCAATTGCTTGTGTTTTAACAGAATTTCATGTACTTCTTGCCTATACCGATGCCATAAAAGGAATTTCGTTGCTTAACAAGGAAATCGTATATGAAGACAATAATAACGAAGCTTTTGGAAAACTGATCAATATCATAAAAGACCCTATGACAGGTTTGTAGTAATTTTATGCTATAGAATAAATAGTAATTATTTGTTTTCTTTATTTAGGGACCATTTGGGCAGTTACCGAAAACGCCGTTTTTCGTTTTAAAATAACCAAAGAAGAACGTAACATCTGGCAAATTTATTGTGAAAAGCAGCAATTTGATTTGGCAAAGAAATATTCACGTCAAAATCCGGTACACTACGACTATGTTATCAAGAAGGAAGCCGACATGCTTTTCGAGAAAAAAGATTTCGAAACAAGCGCCCAGAGGTACGCAGAAACGCAATCCAGTTTCGAAGAAGTCTGTCTTAAGTTTATTGAAGTAGATCAGAAAAACGCGCTCAAAACTTTTCTAAGGAAAAAGATGGAAAGCTTAAATACTCAGGATAAAACCCAAATCACATTGATTGTAATTTGGGTTGTCGAGTTATATTTGGATCAATTGGAAGAGATGAGAATAACAGGCAAAGAACAGACTGCAACATATTTTGAACTGCAGAAGGAATTTCAGGCGTTTCTCGCTCTTCCTCAAGTGTCAGATTGCATTAAAAATAACAAGTCAACAATATACGATCTCATGGCTAGTCATGGAGACAAAACCAATCTTATACAACTTACAATTGTCAATAAAGATTTTGAAAAGGTAAAAATGTCTTAATGTTAATATTATTTATATATGAATTAAATTAATAGTTAGTAAATTTTTTTAATTTAGTTAATTCGACAACATATCTACAAAAATAATTTCCATGAAGCACTGGACGTCTTAAAGAGCCAAAATGACAGAGAATTGTTTTACCAATTTGCTCCTATTTTGATACAAGAAATACCGAAATTTACTGTGAAAGCTTTGATTGACAAAGGTTCTCATTTAAGTCCTGTTAAGCTGTTGCCAGCTCTTGTAAGCTGTGATTCCGAGCAACACGCCCTAGAAATTGTAAAATACCTCGAATTTTGTGTAGGAAAATTAAAAAGTTCAGAAAAAGCCATTCACAATCTTTTACTCACCCTCTATGCCAAATACGATCCGCAGAAACTTATGGAATATTTAAACTCACAGGGACAAGATATTGGCATGGTATTTATTTAACATCACTTTATTTATGTGAAACTCGTAAACTAAATAAAATCTTATTTGTAGGTAAATTACGATGTTCATTTTGCTTTACGATTATGCACAGAAAAAAAAATAACTGCTGCCTGTGTGCAATTGTCTGGATTGTTAGGACTTTGGGAAACCGCTGTGAATCAAGCTTTAACTATAAATGTTGATTTAGCGAAACAGATTGCTAATATGCCTTCTCAAGAAGATGAAGAACTTAGAAAAAAATTGTGGCTGAAAATAGGTACGTAAATTACTATTAAAAAAATTCTACAGGATAAATGTTATTGAAATATGTTCAACGGAGAAATATATTAATCTACTTTTAACAGCACAACATGTGGTAAGCGGTAAAAATAACATTGAACAAGCCATGGAATTTATTCAGCAGTGCGAATTATTGAAAATTGAAGACATTCTCCCCTTTTTTTCTGATTTTGTCACAATTGATCATTTCAGGGATGCTATATGTAAATCCTTAAAGGTACAATAATATTGATAATATTTTCTGATTTTGTAAAATTGACTTATTAAATTTGTTTTAGGATTACAATCAACAAATACAAGCTTTAAAAGATGAAATGAGAGAAGCAACACAGTCATCTGAAATGGTTCGAAAAGAAATTCAGTCATTTAGAAACAGGTTTACAAAAGTGAGCAGTTCAGATAATTGTGAAGTCTGTAAATTGCCCCTTATGATCAGACCATTTTATTTGTTCCCATGTGGACATAAGTTTCATAACGATTGCCTTCTCAAAGAGCTGAATCCTATGCTAGGTGATTAACCAACATTTTTATGTTTTTGAAATAATATTATATCGATTAATGTTTTATATTCATTTCTTCAAGGACCTATTAAGAAAAATAAATTGGCAGATCTTCACAGGCAATTGAATGTTGTTGGTACATTATCGCACTCTGATAACATTAGCACATGTTCAGGCCTGTCTACAAGAGGGGCAATCAAAGCGGATATTGATAGTATCGTAGCTTCCGAATGTTTGTACTGCGGCGAAAATATGATAAGAAACATCGATATGCCTTTTATTGATGAAAGCGATTATGAAAAAATTATGAAAGACTGGGAATAACTTGCTGTTATTAGTTGAATTGTAATAAAGAACCAAAAAAAGCTTTTATGAATTATTTATCATTATATTATTTTAAATTAAATGAATTAAGATTTTTTTAATAACGTGTACGTTCAATTTATTATGTGTATTAGTAATAATAATGAGAATAAACTATCAGTATACTTTAATTTTCGTTTTACTTAATAAATGATCTTTTCTAATTTCCAATATCATCATCAAATAAAAAAAGACTGAACTAGGGACTGAACATTGTATGATAGTAAACCATCAAATTAAATATTTAATTAAGTATTAAAGTAGTAAATGTACAACAAAACAAAATAAATGAGATCCTGATGTAAAGAAAATGAATAAAATTACCTTTATGTAAGAGGCTAATTTACAGGTGGGCAAAATTCAAAAACCAGTCATATACTTCCTACATATTTCAAGAATTGTCTTCTCACATTGATGTTCAGCAGCTTGTAATGCGGTCACTATTGCTAAGATATCCTTTGTACTACGTGCGTTTATCCACACTCTACCATTCATTCCTACAGCAATTTCATAAACGTACTTTTTTCCTAAACTTCTCAATAATGGATTCTCAATGTTTAACAGACGATGCACTAAATTTAAACTGATTGTAGTTAAGAATCCGTCGACTGATAAGGGTCCCAGTTTTCCAGCTTTGTAATAGGAGTCTACACAAACTAATTCAGGTTCCATTTCTCGATGAGCACTTAATAATCTTGCATAAACACAATCGCCTACTTGAAGATCAGGTTTTTGTTTCTTTGTAGCGCCCTCAAAGGCTAATGTCGACAAAGACGCCAATTCACTGCTGCATATGTCTACTTTTAAGACATCTCCTGCTTTTTTGGTTACTACACCAACAACTAAATCGCCCTTTTTGGGAATGTATCTTTTTTGCAAACTTTCAACCCAATATATGTTCGGTGTTTTGAAACTTAATATTCCGGCACGGGTTATTTCTAATTCGTTGGGTTTGTCGCTTCTGTGTAGTCCTGGGCCAAATAACGTTACACCTTTAACACTTTCTACGTTATTTATTACGTCTCCCGGATAAACTGTGTCTCCAACTTTTATTACCATTATTACTTATTGATTGTTATTATAATTAATATTTAATAAGAAATTGCGAGGATAAACTCCAAATAATAATATCAACAATCACAAAATAACCTAAAAATTTTCATGTGCTTTCACTATAGAGTCCAATAACCATAGATATCCAGATAAACTAAGAGTGTCTCTAGTACCTTAATATGAATTATATTATAAAATTTTGACCTGAAAATAAAGTAAATAATTACAAATGAAAAATTACATAAACATTAATTTAATATAACATTTACTATTTAATAAAATTATTTCAAGATTGATACTATTCTCACCAATCTGCCTCTGATACTCTAAGCACAACGCAATATATTAATTAGATATACACAGATATACATTTATACATTACATATGATTCATGAATTCATACAAAAGAATGTTATCGTATTTTTAAAAAAATATATTAGGAAAACGCAGTTTTGACAATATCTAAACAATTATGGGTATAATTTTTGGAAAAAAGAAAAAACCCACGGGAATAACTGAACAAGATCGAGCAATTTTAGTAAATATTTTCGAGGTTATGTTTATGTAAATTCCAAAACAAATTTTAAAATATTTTCAGCAATTAAAAGATCAACGTGATAAAATAAAACAGTATCAAAGACGAATCGAGGCAACTCTAAATAATCATCGGGAATTAGCAAAACAACTTCTTCAAGAAAACAGGAAAGAGTATGTAACATAACATATAGCAGTGACAGTTTTTCATAATAATTTTTTTAGGCGTGCCAAATTATTGCTTCGAAAGAAAAGATACCAAGAACAATTATTAATAAAGACGGACCAACAGTTGGAAACACTTGAAAGATTAACACATGATTTGGAATTTGCTCAGGTAGAAATTCGAGTTGTGGAAGGCCTTAAACAAGGAAATGAAGCATTGAAAAAAGTGAATGACATTCTTAAAATTGAAGACATTGAAAAGATTCTGGATGAAACCAGAGAAGGAGCCGAGAAACAACAAGTACGCTTGCTAAATTTTATAGTGAGAGTAATATTTAACATAATACATTAACTTTAAGGAAATAAATGCCCTTCTCAGTGGCAATCTAACAGAAGAAGATGAAGAAGCTGTAGAAGACGAATTAAATAAAATCCTTGAGGAACAACTTCCAAAAGTTCCTGCCACAGAAATTCCAACCACTGATACAAATGAAAAACTACCAGATGTACCCACACATGCCATTAAAGGTGAGCATGTCAACACTATGATCAGAGCTGGGCAAACAAATTTCAAGTCTTAAGTTCAAAGGCTTTAGTCCTTGAAGCATTCAATTACATTTTAAAATCCCAAAAGTCAGAACACTTTAAAATAATTTGAAACCCTTTTTTGAAGTACAATTAAAAAAATAAAAACTATTTGTTTATAAAAAAGCTTGAAGTACAGTGTTTTTATGTTATCCCTGAAAGGACTGCAAGCACCTTTTCAAACTGAAAATGTACCCAGCTCTTGACTGTAATTAAGATGTTTCTTTTTAAAGTGTATACATCTTCTTGTTTTCTTATAGAAAGTACCAAAGAAAAACAACCCAGGGAAGTGGTAGCTTTGGAAGCTTAAGTTATATAAACTTAATGTATAATAAATTTGTTTTTGTTATTGTTTTTAAGTAAAACTTGTAAGTAATAAGATGATTACATTTTTCTATTTTTTCACGAAAATAGACAACCTTTTAATAATCCAACTGTGTTTGTTCAATTGTAAAATAAATGCAGAAGTAAAACATTCTTCCACTATTTTTTTCAGTAAAAACAACTGTACTAATATTAAGACTACTACTCCTGCTACCAATAATAAACAAGGATAACTTATTCATACAAATAATATAAAATTATTGAATTGAAATTCATACCAAAATAAGTGAAATATTTTTGTCTAATTTTGTATTAAAATATAAGGATAAGGTAAAATTTTAGTGACATATTCCTCATGAAAATGAGTGAGGAATTTAATTTTTACTCAAAGTAATTAAATCATTTAAAAATTACAATCATGCATTATTTTTTATTAAAAGCAATATTAATAACAATTTATTGAAAATCTGTACTATAAAATTTTAATTGGTGTAAATATACCAAGCATATATTAAAACTAACTTAAATTGAGAAACTTTTATAAAATTCAAACAAAAAATAAATACCTTTATTGGCTTTTTTCATTTTGTTGATCATCTTCTACCAACCCAAGTTCTATTTCCTCTTCTCTTGTTAAAAAGTTATCACGGTTATTTGTTGAATTTTTCTGTTCATATTCCTTGGAAAAATCTTCAATTTCCAAATCATCGTCCGATTCTGCATTGTACTTTCCATCTCTTATTGAACTCTTGTTGGATCTTTCCTTAGTATGTTGTTCAGTTGGGGGGATTGTAATGTCACCATCATAATTAATTATTTCGTTCTGAGCAAGTCTCCACTCTAATATGTCTGTTGTGAAGTCATCACGGTTGCCCAGGGACGTAAAACCCACAATTTTATCAATCAATATTGTGTCCTTGATGCATACAATTGTAGGAATCACCTTTATTTTTAATCTTTCTGCTAAAAATGGACATTTCTCTGCATTTAATGATACAAAACGTGTCTCTACATGTTTTGCTGCAAGAATTTTGAGATGCTTATCAACAATTTTACAACGAAAATTTGTATTGGTGTAAAAGTGAATAATCACTCTTTCAGACTTTTTTATTATATCAAAAAAGCTCTTTTCTTCAGGCAATTCTTCATATTGGCCATGCCCATTTTGTCGCCACTCTCTTTGTTTTTCTTCTAAGACTTTCAGCTCTTGCATTCGTTTTTTTCGTAAAGACTCTATGTCATTAACGTCCAAGTTTTCTAGTTTTTCAATAGCTGCATCCACTTGTTTTTCAATAGTTTTCGTTACTTGTAAAACTTTACTCTCAAGAATTTGTGAATCCATTTTACCTCCTCTGTAACAGCAAAATGAACGTATTAATATTATCAACAAAAACTTTCAACCAACAAAATTATATTTTAAATAGTGCTTACCCGTTAGTTTCAGTCAAACGAAAATAAATTTACTTTAATTTAACAAATGTTTAAATTTCGCAAAGCGTATGCACTTCTTCTTTTAACTTTTGACGTTTGACAGACATCACACCATCGATGAGCAAAATTAAAATACCCTACATAATTCACTTCTACCACAACATTAAGACAATCTAAACCTGTTGTTTTATAGTAATCTATTATCTGTGGGAATCTATGGTTTTATACATAACTACATAACCTTGAAATTTGAATCGAAGAATTACTGAATATTTGAACATTTTTATATATTTTTCTCATAAAAACTCCGACGAAACAAGAACTATGCAAACTGCTTTTCAAAGACTGTGCCGTACATGTTTGTATACATCAAAAAATATAACGGAATTTATAAGTATAAGCACTATAGATCCTGTTAAGAGAATTTCTACAAAATGCAAAATAGAAATGTGTATACCAGAAATTGTAATTTTAAGAATAATAGTTATATTAAAAGTATTTCACTGTATTTATTTTAGGATGTTGAAGACCCAGACAGTACATTTCTTTGTGCAGCATGTTGGAATGCTTTGAATACTTCTTACAATTTCAAATGTGTTTGTCTAGCTACAGAGGAGAAATTAAGGAAAGGCATCTGTGAACTCGAGGGAGACATTACTAAATGTCGTCCCAAGAATGTTTTATTCACTGAAATTGATTTGTTACTGGACGACATTCTAACAACTAACAAGACAAGAACTGATTTGTACAGACAAACTAAATTCTTTCTAGAGACCCAGAAAATTATTAAAAAATATTGTTCTTCGCAAAAGACATCTAACAGTCCTTTAAAAAAACATAAACCAAAAGTAAATAAATTATCCAACCATTCAGCTGATAAGACAAAATGGAGATGTAAAAGGTGTTTTAAAGAATTTTTAGATGCCAGAAGGTTTAAGTGTCATGTGAATGTATGTGGACATTTTATTGGAACTTGTAAAAAATGTTTGAAGGGATTCTATTTTAAAAAAACATATGCAAGACACATCCAGATTTGTAAAGGAGCAACAAAAAATACTACACGAACTAAAGTCAGCAAAAAAGAAGTAGCAACAAGAATTGTTAAACAAACTGAAATCAGCAAAGAAGTAGCAAGAGAAATTGTTAAACAAACTGAAACCAGCAAAAAAGAAGTAGCAACACCTTTAAAACAAGAATGTAAAAAAAACAGTTTAATCAGTGATAAATCATCACCAGTAAATAAACAGACTAATGTTAAAAGTTTCGAATGTTCTGTGTGTTCTAAAATGTTTCGCAGTAAGTGGCATCTAAAAAGGCATGCTCCTGTGCATTCAAGAAAGAATAGAAAGTGGGTCAATAATTCTACTGTTAATTATTCAATACTTCCTTACATTCAGAGCTATTCACAAACAGTAATTAATGAAAATAAAGAAATTGAAGCCACAGAAAGAGTAGAAAAAGGAGTAAGTTTACTTAATTCTATAAGATCAATATTTTTGGTAATGCCTTCTTTAATAGGAAATAAATGATCACCCCAAGGACACTAATAAAAGAAAGGAAACAGCTACAGAAGATTAATGTGAGAAAAAATGTTAAAGACTAATTTCCAAATGTTTCTGCTTACTGCAGAAACTCCAGTAGCTAATAAAAACGAAGAACTGTCAGGTGGTTTAATGGTACATCTCGAATCAATTTTATACATTAAATCAATTAATAAGACTGCATTTGTATATGTATTAACTAAAATAAACTAAAACATGCATAATTATTTTATAGACATGGCAATTTGATTTTAGACTGGTTCAAAGATTGCTCATGGAAATAATCCTCTAGTTTAATTATTTTGATATTATTGTTACGAGGGATCGATTTTATTTGAGTAATTCATTACTTTCTTTTTGCGTTGCATTTTTATATTTTGACTATGTATGTAACGTTCAGACATAAGTACATCTATTGTCTTTATTTTTTAAATTATGGGATTTTAACACTAAAGTATTTCCTCTTTCTGCCGATTTCTGTTTTCAAGTTTTTTTGTAACAATAAATTGTAAAAATATGTACTTAAAAGAAAACCCATTTTTTTTTTCGATGCTAATAAAAATTGTATTTTATATAACACTTTCTTTGTATCTATCATTTAAGGAATGCAGTGAAATTTATAACTTTGCTGCCCTGTGGTTTATTTTTTTTGAAGCTCACTTGTTCTCTCAACAGAATGAATTATAAAGGTATAACTATAATTACTTTTCAAACTTGTTTTAAGACAAACAAAAAAAAAAAGAATTGAAAATAATTTATTTTAAACAAATTAACAAAATTTATTATCAATACTAACTAACAATAAGTAAAGAAAAAATGTTGTATGTACAATTAATTTACAACTTATGTACGAGGCCCCACGTTGGAACTAGATTATGTTTTTTTAAACTCGCACATATCATAAAAAAGTACTTATGTGCCATTGGGTAATAAATAGCTATATACACACGGCAGTGTAGTTATTAATTATAAAAGAAAACTAACTTATCTACAAATATATTATACAGTAGCACCCATAAAAAATGTAAAATAGAAAAAAACATAGCTAATTGGGTGATCGCAATATTCGACTGTTTACTCGGCTGTAGGTGTAATAATCATCTCAAATTTTATTATTTTTTCAACAGTAAATGCAAAATACGCTACATATTTTCTTGAACAAAAAAAAAAAAGATTTTAATAAATTATTTTAAACTACGACTAGCATTACTCGATGGATATTAATAATAATATAATATTCAGTCCGCTTATACGATTTACGATTTAGCTACCTAAACAACAAAAAAATAATAAATTGTGTCCAACTTCAGTTGAACATGGGTTTGTTTGGACCCTTATTGCGGGCATTATAAAAATGTTCTTTTAAGTACTTAATTCGTTGGCTAAATTCTTCCTGTTGTTATTTTATACATAAAAAAAGTAATTACTTACTTACCTTTATTTTGATTCACTTTTTTATTTAACTTATTATGAGTAGTCCTGCTCTTTTAAAGTTTTTAGGTATATACATAATTATTAGTTTGATTTTTTGCATCAATCACGTCCTTTTTAAACGTTCTCATCGTGTAGTATAGTGGTGGGTATAAGTCGCAAAAAAACGCGACAAAACTCTTTTTGTTACTTATTTAACAACGTTTCTTGTTCGTTTTGCTTCGTCAGATTTCCGGATAATGTCGGATCGCTTATGCGTTTCCTCTTAAAGAACCCGATTTTCCACAGCACGAATATTACAATTAAGAGCAGCAACAGTCCCGTCACTACTGCCGCTATTATCACCCAGAGGGGCACACCAGTGTCCGACTGAATTAGCAGATCCGGATACGCCAAAGTTTCCGCCTAAAAAATTACTTTATTAATTAAATTTTGTTCTTACAGTGCCGGTGATTGGATTTTGATATTTCTTACCATCGCCGAATCATCAAGCCAATTGTCCTGTTCTATCGTTGGATCTGGAATTTTAAGTTCAGCATGGGACGATATGGTAACCCAGTCCACTTTGCTGTAGTCCTCCACCAACGTTGAATTCCACAATCGTGATTTAATCCTTATGGTGGCTTCTTCACCCTTATCTATTTGCGCAATGTAGCACTTTATCGTTATGCATTTTGCTGTCATTCTGTTGCAGTCCTGTGAACAAAGATCACAACTGCTTATTCTTAAAACAACTTAAAATATGTTTAAAGCATATCAGTAAAATAAAACTATTTTAAGTTAAGTTTTCGTAGAGTGTTTACCATGGCTACAATTTGCCTTTTCTTTCCATCTTTTCCCGTAACAGTTGTGGGCTTAACAACGTATTCAACATCCCTCTTTCGCCTCCTGGTCGGTGGTAGAAAAGCCAACGATGATACCAATCCGGTCTGATTGAACGAAGGAGGGGCGAGAAGATTATCAGGGGGCGAATCTTCTCCATTTTCGAAACGATTTGTTAAGTTTAACACATTAACACCGTGACTCGGAGTAACGAAGCAGTAGTCCTTGTCTTTACCTGAGACAATTAAAAACAATAAATACATTTAAGGGATAATTATGAGGCAAAAAACTTGCCTTCGATTTGGGGAATGTCTTCCAAGTATAACAGCCATTTTCCTTGTATCTTGTCGTTGGCAACTTGCCATGGCCATTGGATGTCTACTTCCAAGTCTGTGACGCGCCATGGGCCATCGTTTACGACTTGGTAAGTGTGCCAGACTCGAGAACCCATGTCATCAAAATATTTCATTGCAGACTCGCCCTTCACTTCACCTCCGTACATTACGTATGAAGTTGCAGCACTACAACATAAACAAAATCACTCAGCAGTAATTCTTAGATCCAGTAAATCGTTTAAGAATTAAAAAATATATTTAAAGCTAAACATTAATTAACTAGTTAAAAAAAATAGTAAGCGATATAATGAAATACAGTCCTGACAAATGAACTATTAATTGTAGGGTGTTTTATCAAGTTAATTAGCATAAAATATTTTTTTTGGAGTTGTGAAAAGTTAAAAAATTACATGACAATATAAAAAAGTATTCCTTACCTTATAATTTTCAGCTCTGCTTTTTTACGTATAATAGCAGTTAAACTGGCAGTGGTTTGGTCAGACAACTCTTCAGACGTTGAATTAACGATTATATTGAACTTGAGTTCGTTTTCTTTATTAATTAACGGTTTTGTCTCAAATCGCAGCCTTAAATTGACATTTTTATTGGTCGGAAACGGGTTGCCAAGATTACAGACAACAACTGTATCGTTCTTAATGGTGCATTTTATATTACCCTAAAAAAAAGAACACTTCATCATTAATTACGATACAAACCATACAAAATTAAGTAATGTAAAAAAAAAAATAATAATAACCGATTTGTCTGCAAGTGAGATATAACTTAA